>OY992538.1:208223123-208823123 GCA_963921195.1 Pegoplata infirma
TAAAATAAGACATAATAAGAAAGGCATGTTCGTTCGTTGTTAGATTGTCATACATAATTTTCATACATGCATAATGTACAATGTACATCCAACTAAGTACATACTATAATATAGATGAACATTGTTGTATGTTTTTCATATCGATCCATTCACAAATTTGAATTGTACCTACCTACTTTCTTAAGGAGTATTATGAGTTTTGGAAGATGTTTGTAATGCCAATGAGATATAATCTAGATCTAGTCTTAACATTTATTACATGCGATCTATTTAGAATCTGTTAAATATTCTCTTACTTCTTTAGATTCTTTAATATGTGGTCTGAGAGAGAAAGAGTCATGAGTTCATTAAAACACGTGGTTCCATTGTTATACCTTTAAGAACTACATTAGGTTTAAAACCGAACCAGTCAAATCCCTTACAATTGATTTAACATATCTGGACTGCCACAGGGTTTTTTTCTCCGTTGGAATGGGTTTTGACAGATAAGAGGCGGTCCGTTCGATCCTTATTTTCATCCTGTCTGCCCACAGAAGTCTTCCTGACTGCCCACAGAAGTCATCCTGACTGCTCACAGAAGTCATCCCGACTGCCTACAGAAGCCATCCTGACTGCCCACGGAATTCCAATTATCCTTTTATGACTGGAGCGTTCACTTTATATCAAAACAACTTATTCTGTGTTAATATTTTTATATACTTTATTTGTCATGACGGCACTAATATCAATTTTAGGATTGATCCAAGGATCTTAAAGCATACCTAAACAGGAAGTTGGATTTCAATAACGGCTGCTTTTTTTTCATATTCTACACTAATTTGGGGCCGAAACGTCCCATTTGCCTCTAAATCCAGTTAGGCCGAGCTCAACGATTTCTTTCGGTATTTCAACTGGAAACTTTGTTTCCTCGACGGCAACATAGATGCAGCTGCAGAATGGTTTTTATTCCCACTAAGCATATTTCAGCTTAATAAAAACACAAGTGTTGGTTTTTAAATATGTGGTGGGAGTCTCGTGAGCAGTGTTGCCATTTTTTTAAAAGAAAAAAACCTACACATATTAAAAAAAATCCCTTTTCTCCCTATATTTTTCAAAAAAAATCCCTACATTTATCCCTACGATTTAGCAGCTGAAATTTTTAAAATAAAAAATTTTATTTAGTTTTAGTATATTTAATTTTAAATAAAAGTTAAAATACTAAAGCGAGTTTTAAATTTAAACGAAGTTAATAATACAAATTTTGTTCAAATTCTGATTAATTTTTATTAAAAAATAAAAATGGCTTTATTCGAACATTAAAATATTAGATTGTGAGTAGGGTTATTCTAGCTCGAGGACATTTTTCCTTTTCTAATTAACATAGAATATTTTTCAAGATTTTATTTTTTTTTTTTGTAAAAATTTAAAAAGATAAACCTCAACTACTTTAGGAAAGTAAGTTGTTCGGTTTTGATATGAAAAGCTGTCAAACTCTGTCAAAAAACATAAAATTTAAACTTGCTTTACAAAAAGTAAAAAAATTCTCTAATTAGGTATTCTGTTTCGAAATAAAATCACGCAATTTAAAATTATTGACATAGTATGTAAACATTTATTATTTCAGATAAATATACAGAAAAAGCTAAATTCAATTTATTAATTTTTTTGTACCCGGTGAAAAATGTTCATATATGCACATACATGTTTCATATGTGATCACATATGAAAAATATGTGATAATATATGCTCCATATGAATACATATATGAAGCAATATTTCTTGATTTTTTTTCATATATGCTGATGTATGAAAACACATATGCACACATCTGCACGTACATATGTCTGGGACTTAAAAAAATTTAAAAAAAAAAATTTCAAAAGCATTTCAAATTAAATTTTTTACTCCAAAACGCATAAAAAAATTTCCAAAAAAAAAAAACTGAAAATTTTCAAAAAAAAATTTCAGATATATACACTAGGGTTATGACTTTTTTTTGCGACATCCTCCATTCACGAAATCGTGTAGGGCATGGAAAAATACTAAGAAATATGCTTATGATTTTTCCCGATCGTGAAAAAAGTTCACGCACCAAACGCATTGAAGTTTTATGTAAACAATTCTTTTTTTTAATTAATAAAAGTGATAACTAACTAAAATTTTTGTTGTTTTTTATTATAATAGCGCGAATTGGTCAAACTTTCATCTCCAAAATTGTGGGTAACGGTTTTGTAAGCAGTGAACCACAAAAACTTGGTTATTAAGAGAAAAGTGAAACTTTAATAAAAAAAATAAAAAAATCGTGTATACAAAACTTCAATGCATTTGGTGCGTGAAGTTTTTTCACGATCGCGAAAAACTAAACTAACAGTTTTTAGTTATTTTCCATGCCCTACACGATTCCGAGGATGGAGGTTGCATATTTGCAAAAAATGCAAAAAGTACTAACCCTAATGTACACATTTGCACATATATGACATGTACTTCCATATGTGTCCCTATACAAGCTGTTTGAATTTTTCTCAAGACTTAGAAAATTTTTCAAAATTTATTTTCTAAAAACAGTTTTTAATGACTTTTACTACAAACACTTGGTACTTCGAAAATTAAAAAAAAAACTTAGAAAATTTTTCAAAAATTTTTTTCTTAAAACATTTTTTAATTTTTTTTTTTATTAAAAACCGAAAAAAAGTTGCCAAAAAAATTTTGTGTCTGGGACTGAAAAACCAAAAATTTTGGAACTTTGAAAATTAAAAAAAAATTCAAATAAAAAACATAGAAAAAGTTTTTTTCTGAAATTTAAAAAAGATTTTAAGACTTCAAAAATAGTGAAGCATTTTTTTCTAAAACAATTTTAATGAAATTCTTTACACCAAAATGCAAAACGGAATTAAAAAAATATATGTTACATATGTGATCTTATGTGTCCATATATTTACATATGCCGCCAATTTTCGCATTTGCTTCATATATGTAATACATATGGACGCGCATATATGAATAATATATGAATAACATCTGACATTTTTCACCGGGTAGTTTAAAACAGCTGAATACCAAAACATAACCAAACGTGTTACACGCAAATTTTTGCTACAAATTTATATTTTGAAACATTTTTTCACCGGTGAATAACTTAAAGGTCTTTAATAATGTTGCCAATTTTAAAAACAAAATATTTGGTACCATTTGTTCTTTGTCAAACGTTTAATATTAAAAATATTATTTCTTTTTTAAAAAGTACCTAAATCATCAAAATACCTACATTTTGAACAACAAAGAAAATCTGTCCCTTTTCCCCTACGCTATCGTTTTTTATGAAAAAAAACCTATTTTTAGGGATTTCCCCCTACTATTGGCAACACTGCTCGTGAGTCAATTAAAACACGTGGTCCTAATGTAATACCTCAAATGTCTATAATGCTTTCAGAAATACATAAGGTTCCAAGCCGAACCAGTCGGATACTTTATAATTGATTTGACGTATATGGACTGCCACAGTGTTTTACTCTCTGGTGTTTGTTCCTTTTTCTCATTTTGACTGCCCCACAGAAGTCATTGTGTGGAATTTACATTGTCTTTCCAGCGATTTTGTTAGCGACTGTTATGTACTCTTTTAATGACAGCAGCATTCACTTGATATCGGAACAAGTTATTCTGTTTTTATATTTCTATATCCTTCATTTGTCAAAACGGCACTGGAATCCACTTCTTGGATAAAGCCAAGTATCTTAGATCATTTACGCAAGAACGGCTGCTACTTTTTCATATTCTACTATTGGTAGCATTTCTAACTTGGCGCCGAAACATTCTATTTTCCTCTATGAAAAATCTCATTGAGCCGAATTTAACGTATTTTTTCGGAATTTCAACTGGAAAATTTGTTTTCTTGACGAAAACGTCGATGACGCAGCAGAAATGGTACACACAAAAACAAATTTGCTGATTTCGATGTGAAAGTCAATTATTGTAATAAAAAATCGTTTGGAACATTTGCATATAGGTCGTTACAGTTGAATATTGGTTGTCAAAACTGAATTCGGTTGTAATTACTTAATTTGTATTAAGACAACCAACAAATTTCGTTGTCACAGCCTATTATAGTACCAGCAACCGAATTTTGAGTTGATAAAACTGTGAAATTTTTTTCTCACGAAGCATATTTCATCTAAATCCAAACACAAGTATTTATTTAATCAGTCCCGCAAAAATGCAGTCAGATCCAGAGAGAAGAGTTCAAAATTTAGCGTTTGAACAAAAACTACGTTAAAGATCTGCATTGCAAAAAGAAGAGAACTGAGTATGCCAAAATACTTAGACGCGAAAAGGATTTACGGCGTCTACTTGCGAAAGTTCATTCTGCTCCTCGGGGCAGTAAAACCTTTTGGTCGTTCGTCACAAGAGTAAGGGGTACAGCTAGCTCTTCTATTCGAAATCTTTTGAAGGATGATCAATCATTCACCTACGCGGGTAATAAAGCCAACCTCTTTGCTAGACTCTTTGCAAGAAATTCTTTCTTGACGGAAGGCAATCAACCACTGGCCGTTCTCGAAAGAGTAATGTATACTATGACTTCGACTTTTAAATGATTGACAGTATGGCTTCTGTAGTGGTCGATTACACACTGGGCCGAGATGGTAGTTTTTTTGGCCAAAACTAAAATAAACAAAATTATTAAATTAAAAAAAGCGAATGCACTATTGTATTAAGTATGACTTGCTGCACCTTGTCTGTAATTTTTGTAAAAATCGGTACACCCATTCTCTTGGAATGATCCATCAAAGATAAAATATGTATGCTTAAATCTCCATATACCGTAATCAAAAAAGCTAGCAAATTTATACATTATTAAGATGGGACCTTGTTTTTTTTTTTTTGGGGATTAATTTATTTGACAAAGGGAAGTACAACATGTAAATGGGTATGAACAGCTCTTTTTCCCTATTTTTTTTTTTATGATTTTTGATATTTTTATATAACTTTTGAAAAATTGTTCCATTTGATATAGTTGTTCCAAAATGTTCCGCGACATAATCCAAAAGTTAGGATGCCAAAATGTTCGTTGGTTTACTAGCTTTCAGACTGACCTGCCCGCTTTTGCCCGTTTTTTCATCTGCGTATATAATATCAATAGAAAGGGAGATGAACAAGTCTAAAGTTGTTAAAATGAGCCTTTTTTATTGAATTAAATTAATTTTATGAATTAAGTAACAATTTTCAAGTTTTTCCTAAAGTACATACATAGTGTTTTTCTATATTAATACGGGATAAAATGAAACCCGGTTACCCAAAAACCCGAATACAAAAAAAACCGGTTACGAGAAAAACCCGGTTACACGAAAAATATTTTTTTATCGTATTAAAATTTGTTTTTAATACATTGAAAAAAAAAAAATAATTACCCGGTTAGGCGGTCCTGACAGCTTTTTGAAAGAGTGTGGAACTTTTGATAACGATGAGTTAAAAAAAGTGTTTTTTTAAACGGGTTTTCAAAAAAAAAATATTTTTTCTATTTACAAGGGATAAAAAGGAAAATTTTGGCCCAGACAGTTTTTTGAAAGGGAGTGGAACTTTTGATAACGATGGGCTTAAAAACGGGGTTTACAAAAAAAAAAATCAGATTTTTATAAACTCTTATTTCAATTAAATTTTTGAAATCGGGCACAAGCGGGAAATTTTTTTGGAAAGTGTAAATAAAAAGGATAATTCTGGCCCAAACAGTTTTTTGAAAGGGCGTGGAACTTTTGTTCACAATGAGTTTTAAAAAAGGGGGTTTTCACAAACATTTTTTTTTTTTTTTTAATTTTTGGTATTTTAATCTCATTTGTGTAAACGGGCACAAGCGGGTAAGTTTTTTCTAAGGTGGGGTTAAAAAGTCTAATTCTGGCCCAGACAGTTTCTTGAAAGAGCGCGGAACTTTTGATGAGTTTAAAAAGGGGGGTTTCAGAAAAAAAAACTAATTTTTTCAATTTTTATTAGCCCTTATTAGAAGTATTTTTTTTTTTTTTTGAAAACGGGCACAGACGAGTAACTTTTTTGGAAAGTGCTGATAAAAAGGGCAATTCTGGCCTAGACAGTTTTTTGAATGGGCATGGAACTTTTGATGACGATAACTTTAAAAAGGGGGTTTTCAAAAAAAGACAAATTTTTTCCAATTTTTTATAAACTTGTTTCAATTTAATTTTTGAAAACGGGCACAAGCGGAAAAGTTTTTTGGAAAGTGGGGATAAAAAGGATAATTCTGGCCCAGACAGTTTTTTGAAAGAGCGTGGAACTTTTGATGAGTTTAAAAAGGGAGTTTTCAGAAAAAAAAAAAATAATTTTTTCCAATTTTTTATTAGCCCTTATTAGAAGTAAATTTTTGAAAACGGGCACAGGCGGGCAACTTTTTTGGAAAGTGCTGATAAAAAGGGTAATTCTGGCCCAGACAGTTTTCTGAAAGGGCGTGGAACTTTTTATGACGATGAGTTTATAAAGAGGGTTTTCAAAAAAAATGTTTTTTCAATTTTTTATAAGCTCATTTTTCAATTCAATTTTTGAAAACGGGCACAAGCAGGTAACTTTTTTGGAAAGTGCTGATACAAAGGATAATTCTGGTCCAGACAGTTTTTTGAAAGGCCGTGGAACTTTCCATAACGATGAGTTCTTAAAAGGGGGTTTTCAAAAATGAAATAATTTTTTTCATTTTTTTATAAATTTTATTTAAATTTCATTTTTGAAAACGGGCACAAGCGGGCAACTTTTTTGGAAAGTGTGGATAGAAAGGATAATTCTGGCCCAGACAGTTTTTTAAAAGGGCGTGGAACTTTTGATAACGATGAGTATAAAAAGGGGGGTTTCGAAACAAAAACAATTTTTTTTTTTCAATTGTTTATAAACTTTTTTTTCAATTATATTTCGGAAATAGGTATATTCACGTGATTTAAATGAAAATCATTCACGCTCACGCGTGAATCACGTTATTTTTAAACTTTTTTTCAATTAAATTTTTAAAAACTTTTATATCACGTGATTTAAGTGAAAATCACTCACTCTCACGCGTGAATCACGTTGTTTTTTGAGTCACGCAAATCACGGGACCAGAGACCATCTCCAATTCAAAAACATAAACAAAAGACAAGTTTCTCTTCATTTGTTTCATCTATAACATCTGTAAATTTTATTTAAAATTAAGTGTCCACCCTGAAACAGTTTCCTTGTAGGTCCGATTCCAAAAAGTTTCAAGTCACTTATTTATTACCCTAATATAGGCTTATATTCTGAATTTCAACAAAATCGATTAACATTTACGACCTGTAGAGACTTTTGGCCAAAAAACCTACCATCTCGGCCCAGTGTGGATTAGAGGGATACCTGAAACGGTGCAAGACTTATTTCGCTTCATTCGATTTCTCTACTGTTTATATATCCGACCGAAAATGGAATATAACTCCATAGGTTAGGTTGTAAGTGGCTGTTGACGTTTTAGATAGACTCTGAGGTTCGTTTTGATACCACGTTACTGTAATATGTTCCCCCACAAGTCCCTGCCGTTAAACAAATTTGAGCTTGTTATAAAACTCCTAAGATAAGATATTGAACTTTGACATTCAACAAATCAGAAATATCTTCATACCGTTGAAGCAAGTCTCTGACCAGAAATTACAAAGACAAGGCAGATGAAGTGTTCGATAGTTTCCAATTGCTTCCCATCCATGAAACTGCGGCAAAAGACATTTGACGGCATATTTACCCGCTCTGTGTGCTTTCCGATTAGACAGTCTCCGGTAATCACAGCAACCACCATTGAAATCTCTCCTCTTGGAAGCGATATCAGCTCACTTGTGTGCTTCTGATTAAAATAAGGCAAAATCAGTCGCGTATTCCCACACGTCGCTTAATTCGATTTCCATTTGCTCACTCTGTTAAGTCTCCAACGTGAAACAAAGCCGTCGATTTTGCTTGCAAGTTTCTAGAGTCCTATCAACACTAAAGGTGTCCTTACGACTAAGGTAATTTTTCAAAATCACTTTTGAATACGTGGTAGGGTCCTAAATTGTAGTTTAGTATCTAAAAATGAGTGAGTCAAAATTTGGGGACAATCGGATAAAAATAACTCGTGCCGAAAATGGATTGAAGTTTTGGGACACTCTTATGTGATAAAAAAACACGTTTTTTCTAGTTTTTTGAAAATTATTGGTATATGTTATTTTTTGTTAATTTTTTTGTTAAATAATATGAAAATGGTACTAAATTACCTTTCTAAAAAGCTTAAAAAAATTCAAATCGGATAAAAAATAAGCATTTTATTCATACATGCCCCAGACCATTGCATGGTTTTTAAATCCAAAATTTGAAAATGTTCAAAATTTCTAGGCAAAAAAATAAAAAAAATTAAATTTTACTTTATAATGTTATTAAATACATGTTATAGATAAAAACTAACAAATATAGTAGTCTAGCTTTTTTTTAATTTGGCGTGGGTAGTGATATAACTTCCGCGGATTTCAAAGAAAATGTGTTTTTCTATGGTAATTCAGCAAATATGGAAAAAAAATGTTTTGTATTGTACTATACCAAGTGTTAAACATAAATTCTGTAAATTTTTAGAGAAATAGGGAATCTTTAACCCCTTTTCATCGAGGTGAAATGACAAATTTGAGACATTACATATTTATATAAAACAAGATATCTGCATATATCCGGAGTCTCAAAAGTTATAGAATTTACATTTTACGCTTCGTTCCGTAAAATTAAGAAAAAATTTCCCCATATTTGCTAAATTATTGTGAAAAAACGCATTTTATTTGGAATCCGCGGAAATTTTATCACTACCGGCGAAAAATAAAAAAAAATCTTGACTACCATATTTGCTATTTTTAATCGTAAACATGTTTTCAATATGATCATAAAGTAAAATTAATTTTTTTTTATTTTTTTGCCTAAAAATTTTGAAAATTTTGAAATTCTGGCTTTAAAACCCATACAATGGTCTGGGGCATGTATGCGTAAAATGTTAGTTTTTTATCCGAATTTAATTTTATTAGTCTTTTTGGAAAGGTAATTTAGTACCATTTTCGTATTGTTTCACAAAAAAATTAACAAAAAATAATAAATACCAACATTTTACCAAAAACTACAAAAAAACGGTTTTTCTTTCATGTAAGAATGCCCCAAAACTTCAATCCATTTTCGGCACGAGTTATTTTTAGCCGATTGTCCCCAAATTTTGGCTCACTCATTTTTAGATACTAAAGAACAATTTAGGACCCTACCAGGTGAAAAAAGGTGATTTTCGTTTTTAAGGACACCTCTAATCAACACATTCCAGTTCTGTTGGAACCTGTAGTTCCCAGTCTTGCAAGCTCATCGACTTTGCAATTTCCTTGAAAGTCGATGTGCCTTCGAACTAGGGTTGCCAGATACTAGATGTTTGGGGGCCCCCGTAGGCTAGTTGGTAGCGTGCTAGCCTTTGAACGTGGAGGTAGTGAGTTCGATTCCCACCAGAACCCTTGGTTGTAGTCGAAATTATTAAAAATGAGTTGTAAATTAATAGAAAGAATAAATAAAAATAATTGTTCATGTGATCAAAAACTATTATATATTACTAGAAGTTAAATAACTAGACAAGGGAAAATTTTCAACTGGATTTTGAAAAAATAACTGGACCCATACATAATTTTTTTTAATTATTTATAAAAAAAACTATTTTCTTATTTTTGGTTCATATTTTTATTTAAGACTTCTTTTAAAATATATTAAATGGACGTCTCTATTGCCTTTTTTAGGCATTTCCATTACTTCTCCGAGCATCTCGAAATTTTGATTTTTAGCTCGTCAAAGGTCTGAGGATTGTTGTCCGGAGTGGTCAAATCTGTAAATCTAGGCGTCCAGTTAAAATTCCCTTACGTGCGATATCAAAAAAAGGGAGATAATGACTGGCTTTCATTCGCAGATTTGATCCCTCCAGGCTCATTTTTTGGGAGTTATTTGAAAATCGACAAGATCGAGGAAGACATTCTTGCTGAAATCAACACTAGACTACTAGAGATGTTCAAAAATGTAATAAAAAAGGAGTGAAAAGACAGAAAAAGAAGAGCACATTTTGCCGTAGCCAAAAGACACATTTTTGTTTTATTCATGATTTATGTTGTTTTCAAAAAGTAGTCAAAAAAACCGTAAAGTAAATTTAATAAAAAAAATTATTTGTTAAAATTCTTTTTTAACTGGTCAAATTATATTTTAGCTGGATACTGTACCAGACCCAAAATAACTGGAAAATGCAGGTCCTACCTGAAACCCTTATGAGTCGTATGTTAAACCGCTTGTCCATCTTATTTAAAGACGTGCGGCACTTAAGGGCAGATTTTGTTTTTAGAAACATTGACTTCATGCACTTGATCGCGGCTTAACTGTGCGAATAGATTTTGACTGCGGTTGTAGACAAGACCACTTAACATTTATGTTTCATTTGCTTAACAAAAGTGAAAAAAAATTTGTTTTTAGAAGACATCGCTAGAATATAATGCCATACTGTTGCTGGAAGGTACAAAAATCAGAAAAATGAAAACTCTTTAAGGTATTTTTAATTCGGCATATCTAAACATGTAATTATTCAAATAAACCAACAAAACTAAAATTTTTCCTTTAACGAAATACATACATCTTGGTTTGATTCCTCCGGAGACCACAGGAATGAAATCTTTCCTTACCACGGAAAACTTAACCTTAAACTGCTCTTAAAAGTCGACCAAAACCTTTCACAAAATTTTTACTAAACACTCCTAACACTTCTACTAATATAATTCGACCACATCAATTTCAATTTTGATTTAATAGTTGTTACTTTTTTTTTGACTAGGCGTACCATGTTAAATATTTATAAATATAAAAAAAAGACTGTTTTGTTAGTATTTACTTCAACTCATTCATGCATCAATAAATGTTGTAATATTTCATTTTGATTTTTCAGTTTTTGTTCATTTACGTACAATATAATTACTTCAGGCACCATATTTTGTTTTGCGTTTTGTGCATTATTATTTAAATATCGCTTTAACTAATACGTTTGGATTTTTTATGGACGTTTAAGGAAGTTAAACAAAAACTAGTGAAATGTGTGAGAAATAATAAAAATACAGAAAATTTTTATTAAAATTAATCAAAATTTTAAATATAAATAATAAAAAGTAATGATTTAATACTTTAAAAAATTTATAATATGTTTTCTTAGGGAGTTATTAAAGTTGATTATTTAAACGTGAAGGATATTAAACCATTCAATGCATATTTAAAATGGAATTAAAAAACCATTAGGGACTAGCTGGCCCGGTCCGCGTTGCTGGCCCAAATATAAGATCAGTGTTATATTTCATCTCGCTTCCAATATATAGCCCTGCAAAAAATGTAATGAATTTCTTGGCTTACAAAGATTTGTGGGAGTAGTTTTTAAGGACCCGATTAGGCAGATAATCATCTTCAAATTATATTTTAAGAACAAAAAAAAATAACCATGTCTTCGACTTTGCGACCTGTACAAATTTAAAACTTCTTTAGTATCATTATGAACATCACAACAATGAATTACGCATATCATTGTTCTTACTATGAGCTATCGTCTTGAGTTCAAACAACCCTTTACAGTTTTCCCGAATTTTCCATTTTTTCGGGACACTTTTCTCATTTGTATTTCCTTAAAAACCTAATTAGAACTATTATTAAGATAAAAAAAATCGGTCCAGTCATTTGTAGTCGACTTATTTAGACAAAAGTTGGCGTTAAAATTTGTGTGGTAAGTTAAACTTGATTTGGACCAAGTTTATGCGGAATCTATTAAGAAATATTTTTTTTAATAGATCGAGTTGGAGAAAAAATTAGTTTTAGATATATCAAAAAAAGTTGGCGAGGAGAATTTTTCTTTCCGACCAATTATATGGACTATAAAGAACATTTAAAACAAAAAAATAGCCAAATCGGTCCAGGCGTTCTCAAGTGTTGCAAATTTTAAGGTTATTGAAAAATGTGGGCTTTGAAGTGGGGTAGTACAATAATTATTTCCGTAAAATCCTTACTTGGGCTATAATGATCATTAAAGAAAAAAATTATCAAATCAGATCAATTGCTCTTCGATCTTAGATTTATTGCAAAAAGTGGGAGTAGAAAATTTTTCTTTCCGTAAAAACCTTTGTTGTGGTATCACGAATGAAACAAATAGCCAAATCGGCCCTGTCGTTCTTCCGTTTTAGATGTATCGAAATAAAAATGGGCGTGAACAATTTTTATTCCGTTTAAACCTAAGTTGGACTATGGCGACCCGATTTTAGATATATCGAAAAAAAGGAGATGTAAAAGTGGGAGTAATTAATTTGTTTTCCGAAAAAATCTAAGACAAACATTAAAAAAATAAGATGAACATTTAAAAAAAAAAAATATTATCCAAATCGGTCAGTTCTCAAGTGATCCGATTACCAACGAACTACATTTGATTTTTATTTATATTTTATTATTCTATATTTTATTTTTCTATAGAGCAGTTTTTATATACATCGAAAACATCATTCCTTAAAGTAAAAACCTTATTTGAATTAAACCAACTTGGTCCCTCCTTTTAAAAGTAGGCGTAGAAATGGAAAATTGTTATTTCCAAAAAACTTAGTTGAAATATGACGCACATTAAAAACAAAAATAGACAAATTGATTCAGCCATTCCATGATTTAAAATAGATATATTGGGAAAAGTGAGCGTAAAAGTAGGCGTGGACAATTTTTCTTTCCTTAAGAATCTTTTGCGGACTATAACCGTTATAGTTTTTTCGATACATAAAAAAAGTGGGCGTGAGAAATTTTACTATCCGTCAAAACCCTAGTTGAATTATGATGAAAATTTTCAACAAAAATTAGCCAAAGTGGGTGAGGTCAAGTTCTTTTTTACGTAAAAACCAAAGTTGGAATATGATTAAAAATTCATTTAAAAAAATTTAGACAAATCGGTCCAGCTGTTTTCAGATTTTAGATAAATTGAAAAAGTGGGCGTGGTCGATTTTTCATTCAGTAAAAACTTCAATTGGATTACTACGAACATTTAAATAAAAAAAATACCCAAATCAGTGCAGCCATTTTTCGATTTTAGATAAATCGAAAAAAGTGGGCGTAAAAGTGGGCGTGGCCAATTTTTCATTACGTAAAAGCCTAAGTTGGACTATGACGAACATTTCAAAAAAAAAATTGTCCAAATCGGTCCAGCCGTTCTCAACTGATGCTGTTACCAACGAACGACAATTGATTTTTATTTATATAGATTATAAGATCCAACAAAAACATTGTGACATCAATGCTGTCTTAGTTGTCCTAGACTAAAAAACATCGTTAAATTAAAAATAACAAAATTAATTGTTAACAATGCTCTTATAGGTCAACAACTTTTTTAATTGAATTAACAAAAGATTTTGAAGAATCATGAATCTCAGTTCCTATAGTGAAATTGGTGAATGAAATTGAATAGAATGAAGGATATCATTGACTACGTGCAGGATATCGTGAACCTGTAGCCACTGCCAAATACTGAGAGGACAAAAAGTCTTCTTACTTTTTGCAAACGGACGTCTTGCCTACCAACAGAAAACAATCCCTTGTTATGTGAATGTTCGGGTCTGATGAAGAGCCGTCTTAAGCATTAGGGGCAAAGATTTTTCGATGACCTGGATTGGCTAAACGGTGTCTAATTGATGTTTTTAGCGGAATATCTTGAGGAATCGGGGTGATTTAAAAAGTAGAACTTTGTTTCAGAATTAGAGTAGGGAAATAACAACTAAGGGAATCACAATGGGCCTAAATTTTTTTATTTTGTGATCAAAATTATTTTAAGAAAAAAAGTTAAAAAGTTTTATGGCACAAAATTAGCTCTAAAACCCCCCCAAAATTTTTAAACATTTTTTTTTGTTCATTTTAAGTTTCCTAATGTTTATTTACTCTCCTTAATCTTAAAAAATCGCTTTAATTTCCTTTTATTTTTATCTAACATACAAATTAATTTATTAAACATATTTTTTTAACCCAACCCCTTGTAACATTAATTTCCTTAAGAAAACATTTTGTTTTACAACATACAATTTGTTAAAGTCTTGTGTAAACGCCAATTTTATTCCATATCCGTTAATATATGGCCTATAAATTTTATTTAATTTAAATTTAAATTTACATTAAACATTTGAAAGTTATCGATTGGCTTAACAGACCAAATCATTGCTTTCTTTATGCAAAAATATTTGGTAAATAATAGAAAATTTTATTTATTAATAAAAACAAACATTAATTTCTTATATTAAAGTGTTTGAAAGCCCAGCCTCTATAAAGATTAATTTTCGTAGACAGGTAAACCGCGAAATACGAAATTTAAGTGAAGTAAAGAGAAAAAGGTAAAGCTAAAAGGTATAGTGGAGCTGGTAGTCATAATGGAAGAGAACCATACTATGATTAGCTGTTTAATCAGATATATGATTGTAGCAATCATATTATGTTTTTCATCAATCATCATATTATAATTGTTGAACATAATTTAATCAGTAATGTATCATAACATGATATCTGCAATTAAAATAATGTATGATTTATCATAATTATGATTATAACACGGTTCGACAAAAATTAAAAGAAGTCGTTAAACAGGAACGGGATAATATATATTTGAAACTAGAGACTAAATGTAGGAAAACTGCATTTACAGTTTTTCTTTTCGTGATCCTGTTCCCTTTTAAAGGGACTTCAAAGTTCTAGAGGATTAAATTTTATAAAATATTTTTTTAATATTTGTACTTGTCCTAGCATGCCACTAGCGATTGCAAATAAAAGAGGAGAATCTCCTCTAATTTTTTATATTTTAGGAAAAATAAGATAAGTTATGTCCTTCCAAAAATGTATCCTTCAATATCATTTAAAATTTTCAACAACATATTTTGACAAAGTTTTCAAATGACTTTATTCACATCCTTTTATCCAGATATGGCAAAATAAAAAAAGTGGAAAAATCAGGTGAGATCCTGCACTTTCCTCTTCCATTACCAGTGTCATCCTAGAGCAAGTACAAATATTTCAAAAATATTTAACAAAAGGTATCCTTTAAAACTTTGAGGTCCTTTTAAAAAGAAAACAGGATCACGAAATGAAAAACTGTAAAAGCAGTTTTAATACATTTGATCTCTACTTTCAGACGTATGTCATCCGCTTCTTGTTTAATATTGGATGTCGGACGGTGTAATAATTAAAAGCATAATTATTACACTGTGCTCGAATTTGACACTCTTTTTTAACAAGCTGGGCACCCTACAGGTAAAGTTAACTCGAGTACGCTGAATTCAATGGTGCTTGCCGTTTTTCGAAGTTACCGCTTATATTTGCGATATTCGCGATTTAAAATTTTGATGCTCAAGTACAATAAAACGATATTTTTAAACTTTTGCGACCATTTTTAAAATTAAAACCATTCAAGTTTGTTAATCTAACATAACAAACCATTTTTGTTCGCGAAAAATCGTTATTTTCGTTAAAAAGTTGGTTCAATGCAAATGTTTTTAGTTTGATTTGAATAATCAAACTAAAAATATCTGGTTGCCATCTGGTAAAGTTAGTTCGTGTACACTAAATACCATTGTAATATCAATTTTTTCAAAGTTAGCGTATCTTTTAGCGATATTCGCGATTATTTATTTTTAAGTAAAAAAAAAACATTTTTTTTATATTATTTAGACAATGGCTGAAGTTTTATCATCTTAACTCTATTAAATAAACAAAAAACAAATTTTTCTTCGCGAAATTTTTTTTGCGGAAATTTTTTTCGCAAAAAAAAATTCTCCAAAAAAATTTTTTTTTAAATTTTTTTTATTTTGGTATTAATTTATGATGAGTAGAATACGATACAAAATTTTTCGAAAAAAAAATTTTTTTTTTTTCGAAAAATTTTTTCGCGATTTTTTTTCGCGGAAATTTTTTTTTTTTGGAATTTTTTTTTTTTTTGCGAAAAAATACGATGCATTTTCTAAATGTATATTAAAAAACTATCTCAAAAGCATAAAAATTTAATTTTTGTATTACCTAGGCTTTACAATTTTAAATCGCGAATATCGCGAATACGAGCGCTAACTTCGAAAAAACGGCTAGCACCATTGAATTCAACGTACCCGAATTAACTTTACCAGCACAGTGCACAGCTTGTTAATTTTTGCGACTAGCTCAGTGTGATTAATCACAAATTATTTATCTTCATATTTTTCTATCAATATCGCATATATCGAGGGTACCCTGTTTAAAAAATGTTTATAGTTTTGTTAATTAAATTCCTGTAAAAGTCTAACAAACAACAGATTTCTAATTGATTGAGTAGCATTAATAATTTTTACATCCTGTATCCAGATCAAGATTCGTAATGGACAAAAAAATATTTTTATTCATAACAATTTTATACAATTTTCTCTTCTTCTAAGAAACAAAACACAATGTAGAGCGGCAAACGTAAAAGTCTGGTAGAAAATAAAAATTTTATTTTTATAATGGGAAAAATCTATTTTTCTCTAGATGATCCGCAACACCCCATTCTAATGATTACACTGTGCTAGTTGCAAAAATTAACAAGCTAGGCACCTTTGCTGGCAAAGCCAATTCGGATACCCTGAATTCAATGGTGCTAGCCGTTTCTCGAAATTTGCGCTCTTCTTCGCGATATTCGCGATAAAAAATTGCAAAGCTAAAGTACTACAAAAATTAATATTTCATGCTTTTGGAATAGTTTTTAATATAAATTTAGAAAATACATAGTTTTTTTTTGCAAAAAAAAAAACATTTTTCAGCGAAAACAAAAAATTTATTCCGCGAAAAAAAAATCGAAAAATCTTTTGTCCGTAGCGTATCGTATTCTACACATTTTCATAAACTAATATCAAAATAAAAAAATAAATTGGAAAAAAATTTCGCGAAAAAAAATTTCCGCGAATAAAATTTTTAGCGCTATAATTTTTTTTTTTGTATATTCAATAGAATTTAGTTAATAGATATTTAGCAATTGTCTACATAATATAAAAAGTTTAATATTTTTACTTAAAAATTAAAAAAAAAAATAATTAATCGCGAATATCGCTAACAATTACGCTAACTTTGAAAAAACTAATATTACAATGGGATTTAGTGTACACGAACTAGCTTTACCAAATGGGTGTCGTAAATTCAAACCAAACTAAAAATAATTGATTTTTCGCGAACAAAAAAATATTTTTCGCGATCAAAAAAATATTTTTCGCGAAAAAATTCATAGTACAAAGCTGAAGGGTTTTAAATTTAAAAATTATCGCAAAAGTTTAAAAATATCGTTTTTATTGTACATGAGCACCAAAGTTTTAAAATCGCGAAAATCGCGGATACAAGCGCTAACTTCGGAAAACGGCCAACATTGCATTCTGAGTACTCGAATTAACTTCACCAGTAGGGTGCCCAGCTTGTTAAAAAAAAGTGTCAAATTCAAGCACAGTGTTTTTCTAGAAAACGAATCGTGTTATGTTACGCCGGAGTCAGTCTGGTGTTTAAAATGTCTGCAACAACTATGGGCCAAAACACCACAAATATTAAGCTTTACAATTGTGCATTTTAAATCAATCCTTTTGTTACATACACAAACTAATTGTATAATAGAAGAAACTTAACCAAAAAAATCTTGATATAAAACAAAACGACTATAAAATGGATTTAACTGTTTATGCCAACATAATAGATTTATGAGTGCAGCCATCTTGAGTTAAAAAGCCATATTCAAAGTCATAAAATAACAACAATAAACCAACAAGAAAAACGATAACAAACATTAAAAAAAAACACACACACATACAAAAAAGTAAAATTGAAAAATTATGTTTTAAAATTATAAAAAAAATATGTAGGGAATGTCACAATAAATGAACAAAAAATAACACTGTGCTAGTCGCAAAAATTAACATGCTGGGCACCCTGCTGGTAAAGCTAATTCAATGGTGCTAGCAGTTTTTCGAAGTTAGCGCTCGTATTCGCGATATTCGCGAGTTAAAATTGTAAGGCTAAAGTTCAACAAAAATGAAATTTTTATGCATTTGGGATAATTTTTATATAGAAAAATTTAAAAAATGCATTGCTTTTTTCGCGAAAAAAAATAAATTCCGCTAAAAAAAAAAAATTTTTCGAAAAATTTCGCAACAAAAAAATTTCCGCCGATAAAATTTAGAGTGCTAATTTTTTTTTTTTAATATTCAATAGAGTTGAAAATATAGAAATTCATCAATTGTCCAAAAAAATATAATTTTTTTTTTTATTTTTATTAGTTTTTGATATCGACCTTTTTCAATTTTAAACGTTATATGTTTTAGGAATTTCCTAAATGGGCTTTTAAGGTCATACTTAAAATTAAACAAAAATTAATCGCGAATATCGCTAATATATACGTTAACTTAGAAAAAAACTGATGTTACAATTGGATGTCGTAAATTCAAATCAAACTTAAAATAATTGTATTAAAACAATTTTTTTCACAAAAACGCAAGATTTTTCGCAACCAAATAATTTTCTTCGCGAAAAAACTCACAGTTTGTTGTGTTAATTTAACAGAGTTGAATGATTTTAAATTTAAAAATTTTCGCATAAGTTTAAAAATATCGTTTTTATTGTACTTGAGTATCAAAATTTTAAATCGCGAATATCGCTATTACGAGCGCTAACTTCAAAAAACGGCTAGTACCATTGAATTCAGCGTACATGAATTAACTCTTCCAGTATGGAAAAATTCGAGCACAGTGTAGTTATCGACATATCGGAAACTTAAAATGAGCTATAGAAGATTTTTAGTTATCGACTTAGCTTATTATGATTTACCTTATATATGGGGCATTCCATGTCAAATCGGACACTTTGAAATTTTTTTTTTTAGATTTTCCCAATTTGTTAACAGTTTTTAGTACCCTTCGAAAACTCCTTCGTGGTAAATTTTCAGATTTTTTTGATGACCCGTTCAAAAGATATTGAATTTTTAAAAATTGGTAGTTAGTTCCTTTACTCAAACTTCTTTTACTCATAACTTCTTCAATAATGGTCCAAATTTCAATTTTTTTTTCAAAGTTTTTTTTTACGTACTTTTAAAAAAAAATCCCGAAAAATTCTTAAAAGCGCTCTAGTATGCGATTTTTAAGTTTAAAAATTTAAATCTCATTTTTGAAAATGTTTGTACTCTTTGATTTTTTTGAAATTTTTTTGTGTAAAACATCTATCGCTTCTACAAATTTTTTGCTTAGGAGGATCGTGGGATAACGATTATTACTATTTTTTTAAATTTTTTGCAAAAATTTTATTGTAATTTTCAAATCTTAAAATCATTTCTACTGCTGCAATGGTGCGTCATAGAGGGGTCCTTTATAAGACCGACCCCCATTAATTTTTACGTCTTAACATTTCTTTGGAACAAACTAATACCATATCTCCAATTTCTACACTCAAAAAAAACCATTAACTTAAACTTTGGAAAAATTTTCTTCAAAATAGTTTATAAATTTTCCCACAATTTAGTTAAATTTAACTAAAATTTTGGAAATTTTCCCAACTTTTAGGAAAAAATTTTAGTTCATGGACTGTTAAATAGGCCATAATTTTCCTTAAATGGAATTCCCTAATACATGACAAAAATTTTTACCGCCAAAGAAATTTTCCCTAAATAAATGAAAAAAAATCTTTATTTTTAAGACATATTTCTAAAAACAAAATTTAGTTTAAAAAAATCAGTTTTAGGACGTAATTTCCTACCAATTAGTTCATCATATTTATCTTCTTTAATTTGAGGAAGTTTTTTCCACAAGTTTAGTAAATTTTTCATAACATGAAATTGTTTAGTTGATTTATTTTTTTTTTCATGCTTGCTTGTAGTTCACATTTTGTTTATTATTTGTAGTATATGAAAAAGAGAGTTTGGTCTTGTATTACAAGTAATAAATTTAATGTTTACATTTTTTTCTACACATGTATGTGTTAGGGAAAAAATAATATTTTAATCACAACAAAGGCCTTGGCTTTGGCGTTTTTTCCCATAGTCTGGGAACAAACGTTAAAGACAAAGTCTTTGTTGTAATTTAACTTTAAAAATTAATGAAATTTATTACTTGACCATAAGAAACGAACGTTTTTTTATATTTTAAATAAAAAATGTACATAATGAGAATTCTGTGTGTATTCACATGCTATTCTATAAATAAACCAATAAAAATATGAAATTAACTAATTTTTAGGAAAAATGTCCTCATCAAAAATGTTTTTTTAACTAAAAAATTGGAAATTTTTTCCCACTTTCTAGTTCAAATTGGTCCTAATTTTTAAGAAAAATATGGACTAAAAAGTAGGAATGCATGGCAATGGAGCTAAATCATTATCAATTTTCCTTGGATTTAGTTAATTTTCCCATTTTTTAGTTAGTTTTTTTTCTGAGTGTAAGGTGGCTCCCACACAAAACAACATTTTTTAAAATTTGCTTCAACCGCTCTAACTGCCCTAATAGTGCCCTTAGAGCAACAAAATGTATGACCGACCCACAATATTTTTTTAGTCCAAACATTTTCTCTGAACACAACTACCCTCAATCTCTAATTGTTAAGGCGGTCCCCATACAATTTTTTTTTATTTTTTGTAAATTTGTTTTATTTAATCAGCTTCTACCGGTCCAATGGTGCGTCCTACAGGGGTCATTAGTGAGACCGACCCCCATTTTTTTTACCCTACAACATTTTTTTAAAATATACCTACGCCCTATCTCCACTCCCTAAGTAGGCTCCCATACAAAATTACATTTTTATAAAATTTGCTTCAACTGTTATTTGTATGGGAGCCCGCTTAGGGAGTGGAGATAGGGCGTAGGTATGTTTTCAAAAAATGTTGTGGGGTAAAAATAAATGGGGGTCGGTCTCACTAATGACCCCTCTCGGACGCACCATTGGAAGCTGATCAAATAAAACAAATTTACAAAAAATAAAAAAAAAATTGTATGGGGATCGCCTTAACAATTAGAGATAGAGGGTAGGTGTGTTCAAAGAAAATGTTTGGACTTAAAAAAATATTGTGGGTAGGTCATACATTTTGTTGTTCTAAGGGCACTATTAGGGCAGTTAGAGCGGTTGGAGCAAATTTTAAAAAATGTCGTTTTGTGTGGGAGCCCCCTTAGAAATTGGAGATAGGGTATAAGTTTGTTCCAAAGAAATGTTAAGACGTAAAAATTAATGGGGGTCGGTCTTATAAAGGACCCCTCTATGACGCACCATTCGAGCAGTAGAAATGATTTTAAGATTGGAAAATTACAATAAATTTTTTTCAAAAAATTTTAACAAATAGTAATAATCGTTATCCCACGATCCTCCTGGGCAAAAAATTTGTAGAATCGATAGAAGTCTTACACAAAAAAATTTCAAAAAAATCAAAGAGTACAAACATTTTGAAAAATGAGATTTAAATTTTAAAACTTAAAAATCGCATACTAGAGCGCTTTTTAGAATTTTTTGGGATTTTTTTTTTTAAAAGTACTAAAAAAAACAAAAATTTTGAAAAAAAAAAAAATTGAATTTTGGACCATTATTGAAGAAGTTATGAGTAAAAGAAGTTTGAGTAAAGGAACAAACTACCAATTTTTAAAAATTCGATATCTTTTGAACGGGTCATCAAAAAAATCTGAAAATTTACCACGAAGGAGTTTTCGAAGGGTACTAAAAACAGTTAACAAATTGGGAATATCTAAAAAAAAATTTTTCAAAGTGTCCGATTTGACATGGAATGCCCCATATATACCCTCAAACATAAATACATTCAAACACCTTTTGAAAAAGAACAGTTTCAACAAAAAGGAAATAGAATATAAAAGTTAAGATTAATATAGCAATTAAAATAGAATATGAACAAACAAAACCGGAAAACAAAAACAAAAAAGATTTCGACTTATCCATTTTTATTTTAATATTCATTATAAACATTTAATGTGCACAATATACAACTTTTTATGTTTTTATGATATTTTCAAGGACTTTCTAAAAAAAAAAATTTGTGATTCATTAAAAGAAAAAAATTATGAATATGAAATGATTTTTTTTTTACAATAAACATGAGTCATATTTAACCGAAGATTAAGCAATTTCCTAAAGACCGAAGAACCAGGAAAACGTAGACAGAAATAAAAATATTCTTCATGTTAACATGATTGTGGCAATCATAATGGCAAAGCGACATACTACAGTGGCGTCCAACTTAAATGGTCCAGTCCATAATTAACAGCAATTCGTTAAAGACAAAGAAAGTAAAACCAAATCCTTATCGAACGAGTTTTATTAAAAAAAAATTTTAGTGGGTAATTTTAATTTATCTTAAAAAGTTTTTTAAAAAAATATCTTTTAATAACTCATTATTCAAGTTCGACCCTCGTAGCACTTATTAATTACTCAATCTGGAAACTATCAAGCTTAAATTGAAGCTTTGCAAAATTATATGCTCCGCATATTTTTGTTTTGGTATTGGTAAAACTGTCTTTATCGAATTGCTTTGTTTTATCTACTGGATCATTAAAGGTGAGAATCACTGTATATGATTCATTTGATAATATGTGCTTCAGCAGCGATGATATTATGATCTTTAGTGATCATAGTGTATAGTGTGGTCAGAAAGAATACCTTGATCATAACATGATTGTTACAATTCTGAACTGCCCTTCTGTATATTTAGTAAAAAGTTCTTTTGGATATATAATTGGTCTTTTTACAACCGAATCTAATTCATCGCTCGTTCCTAATATTTTAGATTAAAGTGAAAACATACAACTTTTGGAAAACAAAGAAAAATAAATTATTATTTGGTTTTTACAATAATTTTAGTTTTTGTTTTGTTAACTAACAACAAATAGCTCATACCCATTCATCACATTATTGTAGTTTTCAGTTTATTTTTTTATCATTTTTCCCTTTAGTTCTTGTGTGTTACTACCGAGACAACAAATCTAGATTTTTTCCGTTTTTCCATTTTCATAAACAATCATTCTGATAATAACCATTTTGCTGTATTTGTTTCTTGTTTCTTAAATAAATGTCGGTATGTTAGATCTACGTGTGTTAGGGTGGCATAAAATTTTATATATAAGTATTTTAAGTTTCAGGTAAATCGGGGGATCCCTGGTCATAGAGGTTTTGAGGGTAATGACATAGCGGATGAGCTTGCTAGAAATGCCTCCGCTACTCCTATGACCGGACCCGAACCCTATTGTGGGGTAAACTAGTCCACCTTCTCGAACACGATTAAGGGTTTGGAAAGAACCGACTTCTTAAAATTGTGGGAATCTACGACAATCCAAAGCACTAATCGCTCCATTATCATATGGAGGTATACTTAATCACACCAAAAGTGACATTAGGTTACTGACAGGTTTTCTCACCGGGCATTATAAGGTAAATTATCACTTGCATAATTTAAACCTTTGTGCATCGTCTTTGTGTCGACTTTGTCTTGAGGAAGTGGAAACAACGCAACACATATTATGTGAATGCATCGCAATATGTAGGATCAGAAGACGGTTCTTAGATAAGGAATTGCTTAATTCTAAGGATATAAGGCTAGCTTCTCCATCCTCTGTTATAATGTTCATTAGGAACATTGAACAGAGTTTGAATTAGATTAATGGATCTTGGCACAAAAGACCCATAAGGGTCGCAGTGCCGGCCGATAGGGCTAGATCCCCCTTGAATAATAATAATAATAAATCGGGGGATAATGGAAGTTATAAAACGAGTGTCTGCTGACTGGTTGAGTTGTTATGGCTTTTCAACAACCGCAGTCAACATCTATTATGGCAGTCTATCCGCGGTCAAGACATTGGAGTCAATGTTTTTGAAAACAAGATTTGCCCTTAACAGCCGCACGGTTTAAATGAGATGACCAAGCAGTTTTACATACGACTAATATGGGTCCCCAGGGCACAGAAACATTCCAGGAAATTTCAAAGCCGATGAGGATGCAAGATTGGGAACAACCTAACAGGTTCCAATAGAATTGGAATGTGTTTGTATGAATCTAGAAACTTGCAAGCAAAATCTACGGCTTTGTTCCACAGCAACGGAGACTAAACAAAGATGGGCAAATGGACGGACGTGTAAGACAACACGACAGATTTGGCCTTATCTTTATCAGAAGCGTAAAAGTGAGCTGATATCGCTTCCAAGAGACGAGATTTCGACGGTGGCACGCAAAATGGTTAAATGTGCCGTCAAATGACAGTTGCCGGAGTGCATGAGTGAGGAGGAGCTGGCAACTATTGAGCACTTATCTGCCATTGCCCAGAACTTTCTTGTCAGAGACTTGTTTCACTGGGATCTAGGGACTGCACGATCTTTCTGATTTGTCGGATGTCAAAATTCAATATCTTGAAAAAAACGACACTAGAAGGGGAACCTATTACGGTCCCGTAGTATCATAACGGACCTCAGATTCCTAACCTGACCTAATCCATAATAACTTTATTAATGCCAAAAAGATCAGACAGGTCGATCTTAAATTTTTGTTCTCTATCTTGTGTATAAATTTCCAAAAATCGGGTTGACTAACTTTGCAGACTTTCCTTGTAAAATTACAAGAAAGCCTAACGATAGAAATTCATTTTGATGGCGGAATCGATCAAAATACATAAAAATTAGTAAGTCTAGTTTCTGGTACTGAACCTTTGATTTTTTGATTTTTGTCAGGCTGTGTTTTTATTGTTAATTAACTTCAATAGTCTTATTTTTGGCGCCCAGAGAAGGTCGTTTTTTTATACAATTTTAGTGTCCTACGTTGGGCGCTAATTTCTTAGGGTTTTTAATCACCATAATCAGAGGCGTATCCAGTATTTTTTTCTCAGGGGCCCATTTTTCTTCTTAATTGACATATCTGCACATATTTTGAAATTTTTTTCTCACCTTCTTTCCCTTGAACTAAAATGAAGCTGATTCAGAAAACCCAGATTCAAATAATTTTTCATACAAAAAATAATATTTTAAAATATTAATTGTATCAGACGATAGTAAATTTTTCTAAAGAAAATTCTCAGATTCTGAGACATTTTTCTTATAGAAAAAGTTTCAGATTCTGAGACATTTATCATATAGAAAAAGTCCAGATTCTGAGACATTTTTCTTATAGAAAAAGGTGCAGATTCTGAGACATTTTTTTTTTATAGAAAAAGTCTTTGATTCTGAGACATTTTTCTTATAGAAAAGGTCTCAGATTCTGACACATTTGTTTAATAGAAAAAGTCTCAGATTCTGAGACATTTTTCTTATAGAAAAATTCTCAGATTCTGAGACATTTTTCTTACAGAAAAATTCTCAGATTCTGAGACATTTTTCTTATAGAAAAAGTCTCAGATTCTGAGACATTTTTCTTATAGAAAAAGTCTCAGATTCTGAGACATTTTTCTTATAGAAAAAGTCTCAGATTCTGAGACATTTTTCTTATAGAAAAAGTCTCAGATTCTGAGACATTTTTCTTATAGAAAAAGTCTCAGATTTTATTTATTATTATTATTATTATTTATTGTGTTTCATTTCTAAATATCAAATTACAAATTTTGAGATTTTACTTAAAAGTATTACAGCAAATAAAAGCTTTTTTTTAAAATAACAACAGTTCCTTAATTCTAAAAAAGGGAAAAGTATTTTAAAAACCTTTTAAGGTACAGTAAATAAAAATATTAGGTGTTCAAACTGGTTTGTATTCACTCAAAATAACTCTTATGTAAATAAGAGTTAAGAGTAACTAAATTATCAACTCTCTTATCAGCTCAAATTCTGATGATCTGCATCTATTTTCAAATGACATAGTCAAATTTCTCATAACCATATAGAGTGTTTGGTGCAAAAAATGTTCATGTAAATGAATAGTAGAATGTCTAGGGCAGTGGTCGGCACAAAGAGGCATATGAAAGTATTAGTGTTTTAATAAAAATATGCATGTGTTGGTGTATTTCTTCAACAAAGCGACATCAACCTGCTTTGAAGAAAGTCAGCTTGCTACTGAATAAAATATTTGTTTTTTTATGCTCTTTGTTGATTTTTTGTTGACATTCGTGTTGTATACATGTGAATTGCCGATTGTGTTCGGCTCCAGCGTGCAATGGGTGCCGATCACTGGTCTAGGGCTTAAGTTGTGTATGATTTTAAGATTCTTGTTCTGTATAACTTGAAGCTTTTTTATGTTGGTGATGGAAGCTTTTTTGTACCAAACTTGACAGCCATAAGAAAGAATTGGTCGAATACAACACTTGTATAAAAGAAGTTTGTTTTTTTCATTCAAATGAGACCTTTTGTTAAGAAGTGGAAAAAGAGCTCTGCCACATCTTATTGCTTTCATTCTCGTACTTTCAACATGTTTTTGAAATGTAAGACTTTTGTCTAGTATGACACCGAGATATTTAATATTGTCACAAAGTGGAATTACATTGCCCTGGACGATGAGCGGTAAGCTTGGTACTCTTTTCGGCGATTTGTTAAAGGGGAATATTATGGCTTGCGTTTTATCGTTATTTATTTTTATTTTCCATTTATCGAAATATTTGGCACTTGCCTCTAAGCATAATTGCATTTTCTTAACGATAGCATTAGATACTTTCCCAGAACATAAAAACGCACTATCATCAGCATAAAATGCTGCCTCATTATTTCTGGCGATTTTGAAGTCCGAGGTGAAAATAGAATAAAGCGTTGGTGATAATACTGACCCTTGTGGAAGGCCTGCTGGAATGCTCTTAGATGTTGAAAAAGCACCGTTGACATTTACAACAAAAGAACGATTTTCAAGAAAATTTTTAATTATTTTTTGTATATATAATGGATACCCGAATAGATTCAATTTGTATATTAGCCCATTGTGCCATATTGAATCAAATGCTTTTTCAATATCAAGAAAAACGACTCCAGTACTTCGTCTCATTCTCTTGTTTGTTTCAATTATATTAACAACCCTTTTGATTTGATGAACAGTAGAGTGTTCTCTTCGAAAACCAAACTGCTCTTTGTTTATTACACCATTTGTATCAGTAAAATCCATTAGACGCTTGAGAATTATTTTTTCAAATATTTTGTCTATAACACTTAGAAGGCTGATTGGTCTATAGCTGGATGGTAACTTGGGATCTTTGCCTTGCTTATATATTGGTATTACTTTAGCTTTTTTGAACGTGTTGGGGAAGTAACCAACTTTTAAACAGAAATTATATACTTTACAAAGAATTGTGTACAATTCGTCAGGCATTTTTTTCATAACGAAGGTGTTTATACCGTCAAGGCCAGGAGCTTTGTTTGATTTTAAATGGTGAACAATATCTTTAATTTCGGATAAAACTGTTAATGAATTGTCATCAAAGTCAATCGAGTTGTTTCTATGCAGAGTTTCGATATATTGATTGACTTTTCTATCCATGCATGTGGTATTATTAAGTGAGAGTTTATGATGTTGTTCGAATACAACAGCAATGGCATTGGCTTTACTTTCATTATCACATATTTCTACTTCATCAACTTTAAGGTTTCCCAGATAAGAACGTTTGCCTTTTATAGATTTGGAAACTTTCCAAAAGTTTTTACTGCCTGTGGATAAATTTGCAATAAAATTGGACCAATTAGTATTTCTGTCTCTGTTTAAATGAAAATCAATTAATTTATTCAATTGCTTTAGAGTTCCAGAAAGTGCACTTCTTGTTATTGGGTCAGAACACCTTTGCAACTTGCGTCTAAATGTTCTACGTTGTTTGATTAAGTATTCACTAGTAGCGGATATTTGTCTTTGCCATGGAGTCTGTTGTTTAGTGGGAACTTTTTTATGAGCTCCGTTAACTATTTCCGTTATGTTTTCCAAAACAGTTTCAATGTTAGTGTGATTAATGTCAACAATATTTAAGCCACGCTGGTTTATCTGATTTTTTACCCACTCGTTTATAAAATTCCAATCGGCTAGATGGTATAGAGACGTAAGTTTCATAACGTCAGAAATTTCGCCATAAATTGTACAAGTTAGAGGAACGTGATCTGAGTTTAACCTATCCGGGTGTGTCTCAAGTGTGGACATACTTAAATTGGAGTTTGTTAAAACAATATCAATTGTTGAAGGCTGAGTGTAATTGGTTTTTTGCCCGTATCTCGTAAAATCATTAGGATAATGAATATAATAATTCGACTGCAGCTGATGTTGAAAAAGTACATTACCAGCTGTGTTGTTATTAGAAGTCTCAGATTCTGAGACATTTTTCTTATAGAAAAAGTCTCAGATTCTGAGACATTTTTCTTATAGAAAAAGTCTCAGATTCTGAGACATTTTTCTTATAGAAAAAGTCTCAGATTCTGAGACATTTTTCTTATAGAAAAAGTCTCAGATTCTGAGACATTTTTCTTATAGAAAAAGTCTCAGATTCTGAGACATTTTTCTTATAGAAAAAGTCTCAGATTCTGAGACATTTTTCTTATAGAAAAAGTCTCAGATTCTGAGACATTTTTCTTATAGAAAAAGTCTCAGATTCTGAGACATTTTTCTTATAGAAAAAGTCTCAGATTCTGAGACATTTTTCTTATAGAAAAAGTCTCAGATTCTGAGACATTTTTCTTATAGAAAAAGTCTCAGATTCTGAGACATTTTTCTTATAGAAAAAGTCTCAGATTCTGAGACATTTTTCTTATAGAAAAAGTCTCAGATTCTGAGACATTTTTCTTATAGAAAAAGTCTCAGATTCTGAGACATTTTTCTTATAGAAAAAGTCTCAGATTCTGAGACATTTTTCTTATAGAAAAAGTCTCAGATTCTGAGACATTTTTCTTATAGAAAAAGTCTCAGATTCTGAGACATTTTTCTTATAGAAAAAGTCTCAGATTCTGAGACATTTTTCTTATAGAAAAAGTCTCAGATTCTGAGACATTTTTCTTATAGAAAAAGTCTCAGATTCTGAGACATTTTTCTTATAGAAAAAGTCTCAGATTCTGAGACATTTTTCTTATAGAAAAAGTCTCAGATTCTGAGACATTTTTCTTATAGAAAAAGTCTCAGATTCTGAGACATTTTTCTTATAGAAAAAGTCTCAGATTCTGAGACATTTTTCTTATAGAAAAAGTCTCAGATTCTGAGACATTTTTCTTATAGAAAAAGTCTCAGATTCTGAGACATTTTTCTTATAGAAAAAGTCTCAGATTCTGAGACATTTTTCTTATAGAAAAAGTCTCAGATTCTGAGACATTTTTCTTATAGAAAAAGTCTCAGATTCTGAGACATTTTTCTTATAGAAAAAGTCTCAGATTCTGAGACATTTTTCTTATAGAAAAAGTCTCAGATTCTGAGACATTTTTCTTATAGAAAAAGTCTCAGATTCTGAGACATTTTTCTTATAGAAAAAGTCTCAGATTCTGAGACATTTTTCTTATAGAAAAAGTCTCAGATTCTGAGACATTTTTCTTATAGAAAAAGTCTCAGATTCTGAGACATTTTTCTTATAGAAAAAGTCTCAGATTCTGAGACATTTTTCTTATAGAAAAAGTCTCAGATTCTGAGACATTTTTCTTATAGAAAAAGTCTCAGATTCTGAGACATTTTTCTTATAGAAAAAGTCTCAGATTCTGAGACATTTTTCTTATAGAAAAAGTCTCAGATTCTGAGACATTTTTCTTATAGAAAAAGTCTCAGATTCTGAGACATTTTTCTTATAGAAAAAGTCTCAGATTCTGAGACATTTTTCTTATAGAAAAAGTCTCAGATTCTGAGACATTTTTCTTATAGAAAAAGTCTCAGATTCTGAGACATTTTTCTTATAGAAAAAGTCTCAGATTCTGAGACATTTTTCTTATAGAAAAAGTCTCAGATTCTGGGACATTTTTCTTATAGAAAAAGTCTCAGATTCTGAGACATTTTTCTTATAGAAAAAGTCTCAGATTCTGAGACATTTTTCTTATAGAAAAAGTCTCAGATTCTGAGACATTTTTCTTATAGAAAAAGTCTCAGATTCTGAGACATTTTTCTTATAGAAAAAGTCTCAGATTCTGAGACATTTTTCTTATAGAAAAAGTCTCAGATTCTGAGACATTTTTCTTATAGAAAAAGTCTCAGATTCTGAGACATTTTTCTTATAGAAAAAGTCTCATATTTTGAGACTTTTTAATATTTGTGATTTTGTGTTTGTACAATCACAAGTGTAGGGTGTTACAAGATCACATTTGACTGACTATATACTTCTTTCTTGTTTATTATTGCAGTTTTTTTACTAAATTATCATAATATCCTGTAATAAATCTCAAATTTATTGCCACCCTAATGTGTTTATATATAAATTAATGTTTGTTACAATACAAGTAAAAAGAAAAAAATCATAGAAAGGAAAAACTTTTTGTTTGGCGCCAATGCATCGTAAAATCAGTTCATAAAATTGGCGTCAGTCAAAACAAAAAAAAAAACTGTAAAAAGGAACTTAAAAGGAAAAACAAAGAGAAAAAAAAACTTTTGGCTATTTCGTTTTTCTTGTATATAAACATCAACTAATCAAGTTCCTTTAAGGTTGGCATACAAGATATGTCATAATGTTTGCTGAAAAAACGAATGACCTTAAGAAAATTAATTAGACAAAAAGCTAGCCAGTCTTTGCAGCAAAATCGGGGAAAAATTTTTTTTCTATGAAAAGCTATTGAGTAAAGGAAAAGAAATTGATAGAAAAATTGTTAAAAAAAAATACAGACTGAAAATTTTAGTTGGTTTAGATCAGAAAATCATTCACCAGATCCAACATGGACCGGGTCCATATTTCAGAACATCTTAAAGTAGTGAGGAAAATTTTTTCTAACCAAATTTATGTGAAATAGTCTTTAGATGTTGCCAATAGATAGATTTAAGTGAGTATTCACAGAAAATTTCATTCCTTGACCTGGTAAGCTTAAAATGTTTTAGCTTTACTCATAACTTTTAAACTGCTTAAGCGATTTCAATGAAATTTAATAGCAAACTGCTACAGACATTGATTAATATATACCATCAAAATCAGCTATCTATCTTGCCAAGTTTGACTGTGATTGCCATACCAACAGACACAAATACGCACAAACCTCGCTAAATCAACTTTATAAAGTCCTTAAACAATATTACAATGATCTCCAAACGAAATCTTAAATATTTTTTTCATTTCCTCCAAAATGTGTTTTAAATTTAAGGCACTTTCACTTTCGTCTCAATTTTATTCTACTACACTTCATTTCTTTCCCATAGTTTTTCGCTTTGAAAAACAATCATATACAAAAATTAAGCTTTGTGTTTTTTTTAGTATTTAACCTGATTTAGCAAGAAAATAACAAAATTATGTAATTCGCGTATGTTAATAAAAATTTCATATCCTTAAATGTATAAAGTTTTTACATATAACAGACTTGTTTTTGTTCAAGGTTTATTAGTTGTTTGAACAAATAGGATAATAAACTAAATTCGATGACACACGAGCAAAAGTCGTAAAAACCAAAAAAGAATATTTACAATTTGGCTAAAATTATGTAAATAAGTTAATTAAATGTAAAAGGAAATACAAAAAAAAAAAATAAGATGTCCTTGGGCAAGAAATTTTTATTGAAAATATAAAAATTTATTGGAATATTGAAATTGAAAAGATATCGAAAATTTTTCTTTAGGAAAATGTCTACGAATCTGAGACTTTTTCTATAAGAAAAAATTTTAGAATCTGAGACATCTTTCCTATTAAAAAGTCTCAAAATCTGAGATATTTTTCCTATAGAAAAAGTCTCTGATTATGAGACATTTTTCCTATAGGATAAATCTCAGAATCAAAGACTTTTTGAATAGGAAAAATGTTTCAGAATCTGAGAATCAGAGACGTTTTCATACAAGAAAAAATCTTTCAGAATCTGAGACTTTTTTTGTATAGAAAAAAATTAAGCCTTAATATTTAAAACATTTTTTTGACTTTTCTCTATAGGAAAAAATGTCTTAGAATCTAAGACTTTTTCATAGGAAAAAATGTTCCAAAATCTGAGACTTTTTTTCTATAGAAAAAAATGTCTCCGAATCTGAGACGTTTTAGAAAAAAATGTCTCAGAATCTGAGACGCTTTAGAAAAAAATAATACGCTTTCTATGGGAAAAAATGTCTCTATGGGAAAAATGTTTCTAAGGGAAAAAATGTTTCAGTATCTGACACTTTTTCTATAGAAAAATGTCTCAGAATCTGAAACTTTTTATCGAAAAAATGTCTCAGAATATGAAAAAAAAGTTTTTAAAACCTGAGACTTTTTTTCTAAAGGAAATAATTTCTAACAATCTGCCTCAGAATTTAAGACTTTTTCTATAGGAAAAAATGATTCAGAATCTTATACTTTTTTTCTATAGGAAAATTATCCCAGAATCTGATACGAAAATATCCCAGAATCTGAGACTATTTCGACAAAATCTGAGACTTTTTTCTATAGGAAAAAATGTCTCATAATCTGAGACCATTTTCTAAAAGAAAAAAACAGAAAAAGGTGTCAGAATCTGAAGCTTTTTTCTACAGGAAAAAATGTCTTACAATCCGAGACTTTTTTCTATAGGAAAAAATGTCTCAGAATCCAAGACTTCTTTCTATAGAAAAAAAACATCTAAGAATCTGAGACTTTTTTCTATAGGAGAAAATGTCTCAGAATCTGAGATTTTTTTCTAAAGAAAAAATGTCTCGGAATCTGAGACTTTTTTCTACACAGAAAAAAATAAAAAAATTATTTAATTAAAAAATTCGTAGATTTAATTAAAAAATTAATTAAATCCGGACCAATCACTAAAATGCGCAAATAAATTAAAAATATTTGTATGTCGTTAATTAAAAATAAATGGATATTTATTTAATTAAAAACTTAATACTATAAATTAAAAAATTTAATTAAAATTAAAAAAAAAAATAATTAAAATTTTAATTGTATAAATTAAAAAAGTTAATTAAAAATATTATATTAAAAAAAAAATAATTTGTAAAAACATTCTTTTTGAATAAAATAGTTTAAAAAAAAATATTTTTTCAAACTTTACCAAATTTATTTATGCCGTAAAGACATAGTCAGATAGATGATTTTATAAAGTTGATTATAAACCTTTCATATACATACACATAAAACTATAAACAAAATGAGAATTCAAAAGCCTATGTGAAAAATAAAAAAAACTTTCAACAAACTTTTTATACTTATGTATTTTTTTTTGTATGTAATACAATGCAAGAGAAAAACACGCACTCGCACACACACGGAAAACAAAACAAAGAAAAATAAGTAAAGCTAGAAATTTAATTAAACATTTAATTATATAAATTAAATACTTAATTAATATTAAATTTGAAAACAATTAAAATAATAATTAAAATAAAGTTAAAAATTTAATTAAACAATTAATTATATTAATTAAAAGTTTAATTAATATTAAATTAAAAAACAATTAAAATTTTAATTAAAATAAAATATACGATATTATTTTCTGTGTATAGAAAAAAATATTTCAGAATCTGAGACTTTTTTCTATAGAGAAAAATCTGAGAGTTTTTTGTATTGGAAAAAATGTCTAAGAATCTAAGACTTTTTCTATTGGAAAATATGTAGGAAAAATGTTTCAGAGAGCCAAGAGACTTTTTTCTATAAAAAAAATGTCTCAGAATCTGAAACTTTTATCTATAGAAAAAATCTGGGACGTTTTTTATAGAAAAAAATAATTTAGAATCTGAGACTTTTTGCTATAGGAAAAAATGTTGGAAAAATCTGTGGGAAAAATGTCTCAGAATCAAAGATTTTTTATAAGAAAAAATGTTTTAGAATCTGAGACTTTTTTTCGATTGGACAAAATTTCTCAGAATCTGAAACTCTGAGACTTTTTTCTGTAGGAGAAATGTCTCAGAATCTGAGACTTTTTCTATAAGAAAAATGTCTCAGAATCTGAGACTTTTTCTATAAGAAAAATGTCTCAGAATCTGAGACTTTTTCTATAAGAAAAATGTCTCAGAATCTGAGACTTTTTCTATAAGAAAAATGTCTCAGAATCTGAGACTTTTTCTATAAGAAAAATGTCTCAGAATCTGAGACTTTTTCTATAAGAAAAATGTCTCAGAATCTGAGACTTTTTCTATAAGAAAAATGTCTCAGAATCTGAGACTTTTTCTATAAGAAAAATGTCTCAGAATCTGAGACTTTTTCTATAAGAAAAATGTCTCAGAATCTGAGACTTTTTCTATAAGAAAAATGTCTCAGAATCTGAGACTTTTTCTATAAGAAAAATGTCTCAGAATCTGAGACTTTTTCTATAAGAAAAATGTCTCAGAATCTGAGACTTTTTCTATAAGAAAAATGTCTCAGAATCTGAGACTTTTTCTATAAGAAAAATGTCTCAGAATCTGAGACTTTTTCTATAAGAAAAATGTCTCAGAATCTGAGACTTTTTCTATAAGAAAAATGTCTCAGAATCTGAGACTTTTTCTATGAGAAAAATGTCTCAGAATCTGAGACTTTTTCTATAAGAAAAATGTCTCAGAATCTGAGACTTTTTCTATAAGAAAAATGTCTCAGAATCTGAGACTTTTTCTATAAGAAAAATGTCTCAGAATCTGAGACTTTTTCTATAAGAAAAATGTCTCAGAATCTGAGACTTTTTCTATAAGAAAAATGTCTCAGAATCTGAGACTTTTTCTATAAGAAAAATGTCTCAGAATCTGAGACTTTTTCTATAAGAAAAATTTCTCAGAATCTGAGACTTTTTCAATAAGAAAAATGTCTCAGAATCTGAGACTTTTTCAATAAGAAAAATGTCTCAGAATCTGAGACTTTTTCAATAAGAAAAATGTCTCAGAATCTGAGACTTTTTCAATAAGAAAAATGTCTCAGAATCTGAGACTTTTTCAATAAGAAAAATGTCTCAGAATCTGAGACTTTTTCAATAAGAAAAATGTCTCAGAATCCGAGACTTTTTCTATAGAAGAAAATATCCCAGTATCTGAGAATTTTTCGATAGGAAAAATGTTTCTGGATCTGAAAATTTTCTAGAATTTTTCTTAAGTAAAAATTCCTAAAAATTCTTTGTTTGGCTGTCCAGCAGCCCGTCCCGAAAATGGCCTCTTTTTGGAATTTCGCTTGGTAATATCGAAAAATGACACGTATTACAGAGCTGATAATGGGAAAAATAATCAAAAAAAATTTGGAGTCTGTCTTCGTCTTCCTACAACCGGTTAAAGTTCACAATCATAGTGTATTTTGTCAAAAAATAATATTTTTGGTTTTGACCGCTATTGGTGTCCAAATTCTCGGAATGTTTTAATGAGATAATTTTGGTCCACCAGAGCATTTTAAGAAAAAACAAGTAGAAAAGTTAAATTCTACTTGGCCGAATCTATTTTTGATTAGAAATATTTTACTTTGTGTAAAAAAACTTCTTTTTTTGTAATTTTTTAAAAAAAAAAAATAATTTACTAAATTTTTTTTGAGTGTAAAATTTTTTTCGAGTGTATTTTTTTTTAATTGCAAAAATATTTTTGAGTGACAAAAATACATTGTAAAATATTTTTGTGACTTTTCAATGTTTTTAAAACATGTTTAAAGGGTTTTCATAACGTGAATTTAAGATGAAAGTAATCTGAAATTCACGGTTTCGCTAATAACTTTTGAACCACAAGACCGATTTGGTTGAAATTCAATTCGAACCAGGCCAAACATATATTCCAAGCTTCAGCATCCTTGGAATTGCCTTTCGAAAGTTAGCGTGATTTTTATCGGACTCCAAATTTTTGGGATTATTTTTTCCATAATCAGCTCAGGTAAGAGCATCTTTTTTTTTTTGCTATTATCTTAAATCTCATTTTGCGGGACAGGCTACTGTCCAAGTTTCCTTGTTTTTGTCTACCAATCCTATTAATTTTTATACCCTACCAGGGCTGCCAGACTTGGGGATTTATCCCCAAAGTTGATGATTTCATGCGAGAAAATAGGACAAGAAATTACATTTGGGGATTGGGGATTTTTATTGGGATTTCCAAAATTATTTTGGTGATTTTTTGGGGATATTCAAAATTGTATCCATTTAATACCACAAGCTAAATCAAATATAATCAACGACTTTTAAAAAATAGTTTAATTAAAACCACTCTTTGATTCAAGATTGCGAAGCAAATTCAGTAAAACGTGCATTTTTCGGCTGTAAAATGTAAATTAATATTGTCAAAATCCGTTTAATTACGCGTTTGGGGATTTTTTTGGTTGCCAAACCTGCGAAATAAAATTATAAAATTACCATCCATAAAATTTTGTTAAAAACTGAAGAAAAAAATTTCGTGTGATTAAAAAATCTTATTTTTTTATTGTTTGGGGATTTTTTATTATATTTTTGGGGACAACGGAAAAAAGTATCTGGCAACGCTGTACCCTACACCACTCTGTGATACAGGGTATAATGAGTTTATGCTGATGCTTGTAACTACCCGAAATATTGGTCCTAGACCTTCAAGTATACCGATCTACTCATAATCACTTTTTGAGTCGATTTAGCTATGTCCGTCCGTCCGTCTATCCATCTATCGGTTTAAGCACGATACAGGTCGCAATTTTCAACCAATTGACTTGAACTTAAGCATCTTCTGGCCCAAGGACGAAGCCTATTGAAATTGAAAAAAATCGGTCCATGGTAAGACCTAGCCCCCATACAAACGCCCCTTTAGATTAGGCTTCAGTTACTCTAATATCCGTATTTTAATAGATATCGCTTTGAGATTTTACAGGTAATCAAATTTTGTACGCACGGTTCAACATTCCAAATTTCAAAGGAATCGGGTCAGTCCTTCTGGTAGTCCCCATACACACCACCCTCCCGATATTCACATAATTCCCTCAAAATTCCTAATAATGGAAATATATGATAAAAATTTTATTTTGGGTGTTAAACGTGTACTTTATTAACCAAATCAAATTGGAATATAATTGCACCATTTTTGGACTTAGTCCCCCATATCAAAATTTCGTCCGATATTCAGTTAAATCGGTCAATTGGCAAAAATATAAACCAATTCCACTAAAATTTAATCTGTGTGTGTTTTTTACACTAAATAAAGATCTAACAAAAGATAGATCCAATCGGTCCATATTTGGACTTGAGACCCATTTTCCGGAAAACACTGGTGTAGGGTATCATATGGTCGGTCTTGACTGACTATAACTAATTCAAAATATATATTTAGCTTACAATAAAAGTTAATTAACAAAAATCAATTATTTAGCACATTATTGTTTAGTATAATAAATATATAACAATTACAAATCATTTATTTTAAAAATGAGCTAACTTCATTTCACAAAAAATTAAATTACTGATATTTTTAAGCAGAATTTAATTATTTCATTATTAGTGCAAAATCGATTTTCTAACTTTATAATTCATTAGTTTTGAAATAGGGTTTCCTCGATATTAATATTGTAAAAAATTTTACATTTTGTTCATCAACTTTTAATTAACTTACCTCCCTTTCAAAATAATACACACAATTAAAAAAATAATATAACTTTAATAATAAATGATTTTATAACAAACATAAATTAACAAAAAAAACACAAATATAAAGTAACAATTAACTGCAATTAAAATTCAACAGATTTATTACACACAAACAATATCGTTAAAAAAAGAAACAATTGAAGACAACCCAGCAAAAATATAAAAAATAAATCAGTACTAAATTATCTTTAATTATATAAAAAAAAAAAACTATATAAATTTCTTACTCCACGGATTTCAAGAAACATAATTTTTATAATTTTCAACCAATAAAATATTTTTTTTTTAATATTTGATAATATAAGTAAAACTTAATCGTATAGAAACTATTTGAATGAAAATAGAACCAAAAAACTATTTTAGAAAAATATTTTTAATTTTTTAATTATTATTTCAGTATTTCGCCTCATATTTTCAAATATTAGTGAAAAACTGAAAAAATCTTTCAAACCAAAATTATCTGCCGAAATATTTTGAAAATAAGATCTTACCTAGAAAAACGGCAAACATCCATGGATTCAGCATACAAAAATTTGGTTTATCCCCGAAGTTCCCAGGTTTCGCAAAAAGTCGCTGAGTTTGAGTATTTAAAAAAAACTTTGTTTATCTCATTCTAAACTTCCCTCCAAAAATAACAATATTTTTGCACAATTTATTTATAAAAGTTTCCGAGAAAAAAATATTTTTTTATTGCCTTTAAGGGGAAAGGGCATAATAGTTTTACATCGGAGGTTTTTCTATTTATATGCTTTATTAAAGGTTTGTTATATTTGTTGATGGGTTACATTTAAAATGTTCTAAAAAATTTTTAAATTTTTTGTTTGAATCCTATCGCATATATCCAGTAGGGATTTGTGAAAATTTAGTTGTAGATTGACAAAATTAATTACATTAATCCAGCAAAATTGTTCATGCAAAAAAAAATATTATATATCGTCGATTCCACGAGTCATTTTATAAAATCTGACCGAGGATGTTCTGATGTTCTTTACATATTTCACACAGATTCTCTATGGAGCCATTGACTGATTTCGCCCTTCAAACGATTTTCGTTTTAAGAAAAACCCAAAAAAAAACGGAATCTGTTTAGTTTTGAGCAGCTGTATTTTACAAATTAATTATCGCATTTAAACGATCTAAAGCGCATACGAAAAGTTAAGTCTATTTTGATATTTCATAATATGCACAATTATTCGTATTTTTTTTCGTCAAAATTTTTTTTCATCAAAATTTTTTTAATTGTACTTTTGTGTATTAATTATTTTTTTTCATTAGAATTTTGTTTTTTATCAAAAAAAATAATTTTCATCAAATAATTTTTCAATATATTTTTTTATTTCATCAAACTCTTGTATTTTTAATAAAAAAAAATCTTTGTCATCATTTTTTTCATTACTTTTTTCCTTACTTTGGGACCCCATAAAGTATATATGAAGCGCTTATTGCAAGAACTCGATAAGCAACATTTCATTTTATGGTGGTTTTTGCCTTAAAACTTTTAAAATAATGTAGAAAATATAACTTTTGCAGAACTTTATTCTCAATATACTTGTGCGAAGGGTTAACGCAAGACTTCTGCCCAAAATCTGTCAAAGGAACATCAGCAGAAGGCGAAAAACACAAAAAATTAAATGTTGATTATCAAGTTCTTGCAGTAAGCCCTTCATATATAATTGATCAGTGATCGATTTTAATATATTCTAGCGATGTCCGTCTGTCTGTCTGTGGAAATGGTGATCACGGCCAAAATATTACACGAAGATGACTGAAACGTAACATATTTATTGGAAGTTCTCCCGAAAAGTATGATATTGCATTTGAGCGATATCGGTTCAGTAGTTCAAGTGTTATGAACGAAAATGTAAGGACACCTCAAAAATGTTGGTGCATTCAACATAACCTAAAAAAACAAAATGCTTTAATTCGGATGCAGGTTGACATATATGAACAGAATTGAACACCGAATGGTATTTAAACAAGTGCAAACATATTTTTTGACAACAAAAAATCGCGGATTTTTTTTACCAAAAATTTTTTCTTTCGCGGAAATTTTTTCACAAAAGTAATTTCCTTTTAAATAAAGTTTTTTGCTATAATCGTTTTTAAATTGTGGAGGATAAAAACATTCAGTAAGGCTGAATTTAACTTTTTTACTTATTTAAGTTCTCAGAGTCCAAGTTAGCGTTGTTCAGAGGTTGGTGTAGTTCTTGAGGTAAAAGTGTCTTCCCCCTGGTTCGATTTCCTACAGTTAAGAACTTTATCAGCGTATAAACACATGACTTATTTTACAGACGTAACGAGGGAAGCACGTCGGTAGAAAGTGTTAGATTCGATTTTGCTCTTTTACCAATTTAACAGCTAGTTTGGCTGGAACTTCATGTTTGTACAGACACACAGTGGGAAAAAATCCCAATCTAGCGGGAAATAATTCAAAAAATAACTAACACTTTTTAACAAAGTTTTAATGCGATTTTGAAGCGGGATAGTGACTGCAATTAAAACCGTAAAGAACTTAAAATTTAGTTAACCCATTAAGGAAATATTAACCATCAAATGTTGACAATTCATTGGGCTATCGCAGTTTATTGTTTATAATAGTAAACTTGTCAGCGCCGTGTATCGGAAGGGGTAAGCCGTTACCTACCAAGTGTTTGCTTTCTGTTAAAGGGTGCTATTAGGCATATTGTATATGAATTTCCGTACGTTATCTGTTTTGCGAGGGCTCCCTCGTAACGATTTACATAAACAACGTTTTTTTTTTTAACTTGTTTAAATTCTTATGGAGCTACAAAAAAAAACGCTGCCAGATGCTGCTTAATCTTTAATTATAGATTATTCTACATATAATAAAGTATTACTATTCAAAAAATTTGCTGCGTAGGCCTGCGTAGCGATTTTTTAAAATTATTTTTGTAATTTTGGTTTTTCAATAATTATAATTCTAAACCTAGGCAGCGATGAACGCGACTCACGTATATGTTGAGAATTGCGAAGGATTGTTAGTAATTAGTTTTTAACATAGTAGAGCGCCGAAATCTTGAAAAAAGTTCGTGCTGAATTAAATTTTTTTTTGATTTTATGATTTTTAAATAACCGATTTAAGTCGCATTCAGTTGGTGAAAAAATTCTTAATAAAAATATTGTTGCGAAATTCTTTATTTTTTCGTAATTAAAAAAGTCGTGTCTAAATAATAATAAATTTAATACTATCATTTGAATTTGTGAATAAACTCTTTGGTTTTTTTTTTAATTTGTTTGACATGTCATTTCAACGGAGTGAGATATTTGAAGTTTGGCGTAAATGCGACAGTGCTTCTGATCGGAACTCAACAGTTATCAATTATATATTGTCCAAACATGGAAAAAACATCTGCAACGAGAATGATAGCTATAAAAAACTAACTGTTAGTGTGCCAGATTTGTGTGGTAAATTTAAATGTAGATGGGCCAGTGTTTCTCTAAATTTATATAGTTTTGAAAATCATTACAATATATGGTTGAATGAGAATATAGATTTTCTAGTAGAAGACGAAGAACCAAGACCGTCACAACCTCGAGGGCGTCCTTTGAAGACTTTTTCGGAAACGACAAAAAAATCCAAGAGGAGTCGTGTTTCGGATCTTGTACAAAATAACAGCAAGGAATAATTATTGGTCGCTACAAAAGTAAGTCTGTACAAATCTGGAAAGAGAGATGCAGCCCAATTATTAGATGAAATTGAAAAAACACCAAAAAGGGCTACAAAGATGAAAAAAGCTGTATTTTGCCCCTCTGAAGCACCGACATCGTACACAGCAGAAGAGGCATTGGCGCTATACGTTGACGGAAGGTTAACTAAAAATTCGTATATACTTATGCAATCAGGTGCTAAAGCTCGTAATGCAAATATTAACCCGCCTTATTACATTATTCGAAAGGCAAAAGAAAAGTGTTATCCTAGAGAGGCCTCGATTTTAGTAACTGATGAATTAGGTGAAGTTGGACTACAGGCTCTGGTCGATCACACAGTGCAGAGGATTGTCGAATGTGACAAAGAAAATATTGTTAAAACTTAAACTGAATCATCTATAAAAAAGCTACTTTGACTTATAAATGGGAATGTGATGGAAGTGGCGGACACTCTACTTATAAACAGAGATATTCTTATACTTATAAACAGAGATATTTTAGCAATATGCCGGATGTAGGGTATATGTCCAAATGTTATCAGATTCACTAACAATATTTGATTACCCATTTTACTTTTCAAAAAGTATAAAATAATTATTTTAAACATAATTTTCCACAGCTAACAGGTACAAAAAAAAATAAGCTTGAGGTAGTCGTATATAACACTTTTTGGGGCCCCCTGTATTGAAAAAAAGTTTCTTGTTATTCATTATACAAAAACCTCATATCCTTAGCTATAAAATCTCCAATCATTGTTTTCGGATCGGGCCAATAATTTAGAAGATATGATTTTTTTCCTGCTAGATTGGTGTTTTTTCCCACTGTGAGACATATGGATCCAATTTTGCTCATTTACCAAATTAACAGCTCTTTTGGTTTGGACTGCATCTTTCTACAATTTGACAGATCCGATTAAAATTCAGAAAGTGTAAGAAAACTTTAGGGACTTTTAAGATTTTATTAATTTTATTAATTTTAGTATTTGTTTGAAATTATTTAGAGCACAGTACCGACAATTATTAAAAAAACCAATTGTGTTTATGGTAAACATTTCATTTGCAAGTATTTATATTTAAGTTGTTATTTTTTTTTTCCAAAAGGGTATATTTAAATTTTTGCAATTATTTTATTTGCAACATATTAAGCATTTTTTTAATAAACTTCTATAAAAAAGTGTGTGTTGGTCATATTTATCTTGTCATTTCGTGTGCAACACATTGAATTATGGAAAATTTTAAATATTCTTGATACGGGTATGATTAAAAGTTGAATTAGCAATGATTGTACCCATGGAAAGAAGAATTGAGCTTTCACGAAAAAAATAGAGCTAGGAAAAATGTGTCCTATACTTGTAGGGAGGTAGAATTTGTAAATGACTAAAATCGGTACAAATTTTCACTTTGTAAGATAATTATTCTGAATAAGTTGATATGTATTAGGCAGAAGTACCTATTACTTAAAATGCACTTACAATCAGAGAAGTAACATGATTGCGTCAACCATAATGGAGGAGCAACATAGTATGATTGATAACTTTATCATAACATGATTGTAGCGATCAATTCTTCGCTGATTATAGTATGATAAAATTGTCGTTTTATAATTGCTGATGATTATAGTATGATGGTCACAATCATATATATGATCAAATAGATCAACTGTACTATGATCCCCTTTCATTATGGGTAATTTGGTGTGCTGCAATTATGTTCCAAACGTTTATTTTTTCTGTCTGTGAGTTTTGCAACAAATTTTTGGCAGAGTTAAAAGGTTTTTTCTCTATTTAAAATCACAGAGGAGGGTGTACGAAATTCACTACTGCCAATTATAAAAGGTTTTCTTGTGTTTTGTTAAAATATTTATTAAAAATAATTTTGCTAATAATACTTGTAGTTTGCAACAATATAACAATACATGCTTTTAACATTTTTAATTCAATTTTTTTTTGTATAGTTTATAAATAAATTATGAAAAAATAGTAGTAAAGCATGCAGCAAAAAAATAATACAAATTATTATACCCCTGCAAGCATTTCGATACGAAGAAGATACCCTAGCGTATCGTCTGGAAGATAAATTGTATTGCGGGGGATATCTTCTTCGTATTGCGGAAGAAACACCCGTTGGTAGAAATCGTGTCCCGAAAGCGATACGTCTAGGAGATACGAAAGCAATTCTTCTGGATGATAAATGGGCGATATTGCCAGATAATCAATTGGAAGATAACTTTAGGATATCCCCAATAATGTGTGTGGAAGATAAAAAAAAGATGTCGTCGATTTGTCTCATAGGAGGAAAATTATGATTTTTATTGGATGTTATTAATAAAAATACATAATATTTTACAAAATATGCAATAAAGTCATGGAAAAGTATAAGAAGGAACTATTAGCACAAACCACCCATTTTTATTGTATAAAATCGGTTATTTCCATATTGTAATACAATACAATCCACATTGTGGTGTAATTTTTGAAGTTCTTGCATCTTTAGGAACAAGGCAAACTTTTTCAGACCTATATGGATCGTCATCTGAAACATAAAATTGGAATCTTTAAATTTGTTTAAAATTCCTCTTGTGGTTACTACTTACGTTTAAAGTGGCTGCTAACGCTGTAAATCTGTACAAAAAAAGCTGGTAAACATGTTTTTAATTTTACATTAAATGCAAAATAAACAGAAAAAAATCAATTATGATAGGAAAACAATGTTTTCGACAAAAAATAAAATGTTTGATTTCGTATCTTTTTCATCCGTATGTTAAAAGGAAGATATCGTATATGAATCGCGCAGGTGAAAAATCCCCTGGAAGATAAATTTTTGATAATTTGGCGATTTTATCTACTTTATAAATGACAAAAAATAAATATTTTTTTAAATATTGCTAAAATATCCTCAAAATAATAAAAGGAAGATTTTAAAACAATACTACCTTGATTATTTTTTATTACGATAAAAAGAAGATATTGCCGCAATTTCTCCTAGGCGATATTTCTTCCAAATGCTTGCAGGGACAATTGTTTATATTTAAATGGTAGTAGTATTAGAAATTATTTGAATGTATAGTTCTATTAATTAAGGAGTGTTTCGCAACGGAGACTAATCAGAGATGGACACATGGATGTACGTGTGAGATTTGAGACTACACGACAAAACTGACCTTCTCTTAATCAGAAGCGCACAAGTGAGCTGATGTAACTTCCAAGAGTAGAGGTTTTGACGCAAAGCTGTTAAATGACTTTTGAAGAATTCGGAAACTTTCAAACACTTTATCTGCCATTGCCCAGCTTTTTCGGGTAGAGACTTGCATCACTGGGACTTAGGGACAAAAGAGCTGGACTTTTTAAGGTTGTCCGAAAAATCTTTTAAAAATTTATCTATTTTAATTGTTAGTCTGCTTACAGACATTAGTTATCTTCTTTAATCTTAATCTTTTTAAAGTTTCAAAATTTTATTATTCAAAAATTGAAACATTAACACTCATATTCACTTAAGTACATAAGTACTCTACTCTCACTTGTTTTAATTAATATACATAAAATATACATTTTCATTTTCCATTTTTTAATAATTTTAAAATTTTTAAATGAAAAAACTTTGTTATAACATCTTGACAAATATATGTGTATGTATGCCATTTCAAAAAGGAAAATAAAAAAAAAAACTTGATATAATACTGGCAAAAAACTTAACTCATCTTGTTATATGTCATGTAATCTTAACACTTTTTTTCTACTTTTTAATTTTTTTATTTTATTTAACATCATAATGATGCGCGAACGGAACATGGAGTTTAACATCATTCAGTGTTTTATCACTTTTTATGGTTTAAACTAAAGATTTCAAGTTGTTAATAATAATAAAAATAAATTTTACTGTGTTGTCATAAAATTAAAAAAAAAAAAAAGTAGTTGAAGGAATTTTTCCATTAAAAAGCATAATTTTAATTTTTTATTTCATCATAGCTGTCGTACACTTACTAACTGACTTGCATACAAACATACATTTTTCTATAATATGTTGTATGTATTAATGGAATGTCTTATGACTTCATAAACAGAAGGATTAATATAATAAAAAAATATATACATATATAAACAAATATGCAATGTATATATAAATAATGTACTCGTATGTGGAATATATAGACTACTACTAGCACTTGCATAGATGAAAATTAGGTGGGAAGTTATTTTGGGATTACAGAGAAACTATTACTATTATTCCAAATTCTTACGGTCTTTGATATTTCGGAAACAATATTCATAGCGGCCAATAGGTTGGTTGGTAAGACTTCAGCATACAACGGGTCCGAGGTTTATTCAACTCTACATAGTTGGCGGTGGTCTCAGTGTTTAGACTTCTTGTTATGGAATCAGGCCCCAACTTGGGCGCCATTTTCCAAAACAAATTCCGGATGTCTTTCATAATTTTCAAGCTCGTGCTGTTCTTGTAGATCTAATTATAAACCAATTTTCAAAGTTGGATAGTACTGAAACAGTTATATTATAATTGTAAACAGATTTTCAGAGTTTCACTACAGATTTCGCCTTCTATTAATCAGAAACGCACAAGTAAGCTGATGTCGTTTCCAAGAGCAGAGATTACGACGGTGTTACTGTAATTACCGGACTCTGTCTTAAAGGGAAGAGCGCAAGGCGGTTAAATGTGACTTTTTCCGGAGTTGCATGGAGGAGTAGTAGTTGGTAACTATCGAAAACTTTATCTACCATTGCCCGGCATTTTCTGGACAGAGACTTCGCTGGTATCTAGGGAGCTGCGAGATCTTTCTGATTCATTGTATGACAAAATTCAATTTCTTAGGAGTTTCATAAGAGGCTCTAGTTGGTTTAACGACAGGTTATAGTAGGGGAACCTATAACAGTCCCATGGTATCACAAAGGACCTAACCTGACCAACTTATCGATAATGTTAACAAGATTTTTACTTATTGCAGTTTGAACCTTAAATAGATTTCCAAACAAATTCAACTTGTTGGAAAACAATAAAACACTACTCAAAAGTCGAGCAGTTTGACTCTACATCGTTGGTGGTGGTCTCAGTGTTAAGTTTTCACGATTCGTAATCAGGCCCCAACTTGGGCGCCATTTCCAAAAATAATTTTGGATTTCTTTCATAATTTTCAAGCTCGTGCTGTTCTTAAAGATGTAATTATATATCAATTTTCAGAGTTGGATGGTACTAAGATAGTGTTTATCGAAGTGAGCTCCTCACTTGGCATTTTTGAAGTCTTATTAGTCTTTTCTAGAGATCTTTCGAAAGGTGACTAATGTTCAGCCAGTCGGCTGCCAGTCTATTTCAAATAGTTTTGTGCTCCTTAAAGTAATAGAAAACAGGGTTTATAACATTCTTATTAACTGTCCAAACTACACCATTTACAGATGTAATTCGTAAAAGATCAATTGTAATTCGAAGATTTTACTTGTAATTTAAAGATTCCATTTGTAATTCAAAGATTCTACTTGTAATTCAAAGATTATATTTGAAATTCGCAGATTCCATTCAAATTACAATTGGACTCTTCGAATTACAGATAGAATCTTCGAATTAGAAGTTCAAACTTCGAATCACAGATGCAATTTTCGAATTACAAATGGAATCTTCGAACCACAAATGGAATCTTCGAACCACAAATGGAATCTTCGAACCACAAATGGAATTTTAGAACTACACGTAGAATCTTCGAATCACAATTGATCTAATACGAATTACTTATACATATATTAATGGTGAAGACTATTTGCTTTTGACAGTATGACTCTTTGAAGAAGTCATTTACGTGATCTTTCTTTTGAAACTTTGAAGAATATTTTTTTAATAAATTTTGAGAATAATAAGTAGTTAATCTAGCACTTAGTAAGAATTTCTTTACGAACGACTTCTACATCCAAAAAAAAAACGTGGGTATTTAATACTGAAAATTTAACTAACGAACCAATATTTTAGTCCAAAAGAACCTAGTGTAGGAATTGGTAACCAATACTAATTTTGTTTTCTAATATTATTCAAAACCAGTAAAAATTACTAATTTTAGTACTTTGAAGATACTAAAATTAGTAACTTATTAGTATATTTGGGTACAAAATCACTTACTAAAACTTTGACTGTAGAATTATTTTAAGTGTACATGACCTGGTTATTGGAGACATTCGTTAAAATAATTGGACATTTTGACTCTCTATGAGAGAGGAATGAGAGAGGAACTCTGCGATTTTGACTTGGCCCCAACGTGGGCGCCATTTGCTTGAAATTATGTTACGCAATTTTTCTGAAATTCAATGCTACGTTTGGTATGCCAAATATATTTTTGAAGCTCATGCAACTAGTAGATCTGTAAGATCTCAATAAAAAGTATTATTCAGATTTGGGTGATACTGGTATTAAAACAGAGTTTTTTAAAGTAAGCTCATCGAAAACTGTTTCGGTTGTTAGAGCTAGGTATTCAAACTTCGGTCGCCACCGTTAGTGGAGGTTGCTTTGTTTCCTTTCTGTGATTTACAATTGATCCCCAGCATGGGCGCCATTTGCTTGAAAATAATATTAGGCAAGTTTTTTTTTAATTCAATGCTCCATTTGGTATTCATAATTTTTTGCTACACTCAAAATAATTCTACAGTAAAAGGTTTAGTAAGTGATATTGTACCAAAATCTACTAATTCGTTACTAATTTTAGTATCTTCAAAGTACTAACATTAGTAATTTTTACTGAATTTGACTAATATTAGTTAAAAATTTTAGTATTGGTTACCAATTTCTGCACTAGGTCCTTTTGGACTAAAATTAGTTAAATTTTTAGTATTGAATACCCACGTTTTTTTTTTGGGTGTAGAAATTGAAATTGTCGGAAAACAATTAAGCTGTTCTCAGTGTTAAGACTTCACGATTCCGAATTTGCAACTGCTTGGGCGCCATTTTCTCAAAAAAAAAAATCCGTATGACTTTTATATTTTTTAAGCTCGTCCTGTTCTTAAAGTCCTTATTATAAATCAGTCTCCTGAGTTGAATAGTACTGAAGCAGTGTTTTTCGAAGTTAGGTACTAAGTTTACATTTTTACAGTCTTTTCACCAAGTTAAAGTCTTTTCTTGAGATCTTCTGGAATGTGATCAATGTCCAGCCTATTGACAACTGCATAATTACAAAATGTGGTGTGATGTTGAAAGTGATGGGATAAATCATGTTTCCTTTCTGTGATTTACGATTAAGCCCCAGCTTGGGCGCCATTTGCTTTAAAATAATGTTAGGCAAGTTTTTTGAAATTCAATACTACATTTGGTATGTAGAAAATTATGTCGCAACTCTCAGTGATTCCACGGGACTGCAATAGGTTTTTCTACTGGTCTCTGCCGTTAAACCAATTTTATCTTCTGATGAAACTCCTAAGATATTAAATTTTGACATCTGACAAATCAGAATGATCGTGCGGCTCCCCAGTGCAGCAAATCTCTGACCAGAAAGTCCCGGGCAATGGCAGATGAAGTGTTCGATAGTTTCTAACTCATCTTTATCCATGCAACTCCGGTAAAAGTCATTTGACGACACATTTAACCTCTCTGAGTGCTTCCCTATAAGATAGGGTCCGGTAATTTCAGAAACCAACGTCGAAATCTCTCCTCATGAAAGCGATACCAGCTCACTTGTGCACTTCTGATTAAGAGAAGGTCAGATCTGTCGTGTTGTCTAACACTTCCATCCATTTACCCATCTCCGATTAGTCTTTGTCGCGGAACAAAGCCGTAGATTTTTCTTGAAAGTTTCTAGAGGCACATAACACATTCCAATTCTGTTGGAACCTGTAAGGTAGTTCGATTCTAGAGGCATACCAACAGATTCCAATTCTGTTGGAACATGTAAGGTAGTTCCTAGACTTGCAAGCTGATCGGCTGTGCAGTTCCCTGGAATGTATCTGTGCCCTGGGACCCAAAAGGGTCGTCTGTCAAACATCTTCACCATCTCATTTAAAGACGTCCGGCTGTTATGAGCAGATCTTCTTTTGATACACATTGACTCCAGGGACGTGACCGTGGCTTGACTGTTAGAAAAGATGTTTACTGTAGTTGTAGACAAGACATTGCAACTCAACGAGTCAGACACTTCCTTTATTTGCCAGCATCTCTGCCTGGTAAACACTGCAATGATCTTGGAATCTTCGAGCCAGCCTCAATCCAAGCTCTTCCGAATAGACAACAAAGCCCACTTTTTCGTGCAGCCTCGATCCATCCGTGCAAAAATCTATGGAATCTCCACTACCCGGAATGCCCCTCATCCAAAACAATCTGGATGGTATCATAGTGGTAAACTGGCGCTCAAAAAGGCTCATAGAGGAAGCACGATCCACATTTTGTGGTATTGTTATCATCTTCAAGATTGAAAGTGATAGAAAGCGGTATTTACTATCCGCTTGTTTACTTTCTAGACTTTTTCTAGAGGTCGTTTAACGTGGTCTTCCTCTCAGAATTTTTGAGGTTTTTTTTATAAATGTTGGGAACAAAAAGTGGTTGCATTTGCGCCCCAGTTTGGGCGCCATTTGCTTAAAAATTGTTCTAGGCAAGTTTTCTGAGTTTTAATGCTACCTTTGAGTTTTTATGCTGAAAAAATTTGTCAAGCTCATGTAACTAAAGGGCTTCATAAAAATCTCAATATAAATCAGTCTTCGGATTTGTAAAATACTGGTACTAAACTTTTGTTCTTTGAAGAAAGCTCGTGAAAAAGTTGGAACTCAAAATCTTGTTGCTCAATACATATAAAACATGCAGGTAAAACGATTTTTAAAGGATTAATTTTGGTCAATGCTTGCTGTTCAATGATCAAAACTTTTCAGATCTTTGTAGCGAGTGCGAGTTTTAGTTTGGTTGGAGTTGGTGATCGGCAACGTGGAATTTGTTACCTCTTTTTATATAACATGCCTTCAAAATTCTAGAAAATTATTTCATTTTTTTTTTATAAAAGTCACCCTACGCCTTAGTGTAAATTATTTTTATAGAATAGACAAATGTATGTTTTTGTGCTTTTTGTTGTGTTTCGTGTTATATTTTTTATCTTTGTACAATGTTTAAGTGATAAAATGTCTGTAAGATGAAAAATAAAAAAGATAATAAACAAAGAGATAAACAAAACTACTGTTGAACAAAAAATCAACTCTGTGTTTTTTCGAAAAAATAAAAAAAAAATACAAATATTTGTATATGAATTCTTTTTTCTAGTGTTTATGGTGATTAGCAGGGAAACCAAAAATATGCTCTAAAAAACACGTTTTATGCGCTTAAAAAATGCCCTTAAAAACGGAAAATATGCTCTAAAAACAATAAAAATATGCTCTTAAAAAAATTATGTCCCCTTTTTTGTTGTGTTTTTTACAATTTGTCAGAGAATAGACCCTCCAAATATCGTTATGTGCGATAGAAGAGGGTTAAATATGTTCTACAAAAATATTTGTCTTAATGTTTTCTGCCAAGTTGCTGAATCTAAAGAAAACATATACCGATATGAAGCAAGAACAGACCAAATGGGAATCAATCGTCACAATTCCGTAATTGTTGAAAAAAAAAAACATTCTTGTTGGATAAAAAATTTAAAAATACATGTTGTCATAAAAAAAATTGGAAAAGAATGCTCTAAAAGTTAAAAAAAAATGCTCTAAAAATGTAAAAATATGCTCTAAAAAGTGGAAAAATGCTCTAAAAATTGAAAATATGCTCTAAAAATATGCTCTTATGCTAAAATATGCTCTTAAACCTAAAATATGTAAAAATATGCTATTAAGGCTAAAATATGCAAAAATATGCTCTAACAAATCGATTCCAGATTTCTTAAAAACTTCTGAAACGGATAAATACCTTACCCATTTATCAATAAAATGCACAGGAAAAAACATGATACTGCATATTTTTGGTTTCCCTGGTGATTAGATTGAGGAAAAGCTAATTTCTTTCAAAATCTAATATTTCTTATATATTTTGAATCCCAACAAATCTATATTTTTTGAAATCAAAAAGCATAGGAAGTGCAGAGTTGCCAACAGCTTTCGGTAATTGCATTTAATACCATCATCAGCGCTCTTTGGTCGTCTACACTTGTAGTGTCTAATTAAATATTTTTTTTATTAAAACTCAAACCTGCTTTAGAGACAAAAGAGAACTGTGTCATCATCACAAAGGTACAGAGAATGGCGTCTATGTGCATCACTGGTGCTCTTCGTACTACACCTAGGCCTTTATTATAAATCCCCCTTCACCTGAAATTCCCCTTCACCATTGGACATATTGGCAGTATGCGGCAACATCGGCATTTAGACTTCATAGCGCACTGCATGATGATCCCTGGATTATACCATCCATGGAGTTTTGGATGAGGGGAATTCCGGGTAGTGAAGCCTCCATAAATTTTTACACGGATGGATCGAAGTTGCACGAACAAGTGGGCTTTGGAGTCTATTCGGAAGAGCTTGAGCTGAGCCGGCTCGAAGATTGCCGGCTCATTGAAGTGTTTACCAAGCAGAGAAGCAGAAAATAAAGGAAGTGGCTGACTGGGCGAGCTGTCTACATTTTGTCTACATATTGCCTATAACTGCAGTCAACATCTATTCTGACCGCAATCAAGTCCCTGGAGTCAATGTTTCTGAAGACAAGTTCTGCCCTTAACTGCCGCACGTCTTTAAATGAGATGGCTAAGCAGTTTGACATACGACTCATATGGCTCCCTTGGCACATAGACATTCCAGGGAATTGCAAAGCCGATGAGCTAGCAAGACTGAGAACTACCTTACAGGTTCCAACAGAATTGGAATGTGTTGGTATGCCTCTAGAAACTTGTAAGCAAAACCTACGGCTTTGTTTCGCGACGTAGACTTATCAATGATGGGCAAATGGATGGACGTGTGAGGCAACACGACTGATTTGAGGCAACACGACTGATTTCTACTAATCAGAAGAGCACAAGTGAGCTGTGCGCTTTTCCAATACGAGAGATTTCAACGTTGTTTGATGTAATTAACGGACACTGCCTTAAAGGAAATCATGCTGAGCAGTTAAATGTGACTTAATCACTTAATCTGTCAGTGCCCGGCACTTTCTGGTCCGAGACTTAATTCACTGGGAATTAGGGAGCTGCAAAATCTTTCTGATTTGTTATATTGGTTTAATGGCGGGACTAGCAGGGGAACCCCATTACCATCTCGTGGTATCACCCTCATCCATCCGCCACTTACAGCATAACATATCCCCTTAGTATTGACTTAACTTAAAAAATTTTCTCTTTTGTTCAATTCCCATTTGTTATATATACGAAATAACCTCTTTCCCCAATCTGTTTGTACTTCTGTTGATATGAATGTCTAGTATTAAAGTACGAATAGCTGTGTGTTTCCCTGTAAGTATTGCGTGAAATTTAATTGCTCTGCAATTACAAAAAACTTACATTCATTTGTACCAATTCATTCATTTACAAACAACATACATCTATTAACATATACATGCATATAAGCACACACGTGTATATAAATGTGTGTGTGTGTCGATAGATGTTAGTTGCAATAGCGTTGCTAGATGTATTTTTTTTCAATGTCCCAACAAATTTAAGAAAATCACCAAAAAAACATTCAGAATCATAGAAATCCTTTAAAGACCCTCAATATTTTTAAAATCCCCTCTAAAATACTAAAACAATCCACTGTTGATGTTTCTAAGAACTGGTTTCCTTATCACAACATCCAAATGGGCTGGACTCTTTAATGAGGTTGTTCCAATCAATCGATCCCCATGTTGATGGTGAAAATAAATGACTACTTGAGACAACCTCTAAAATGAAGTTGGAAAATTGCCGTTAGTAAAAAATACATTTGTAATGTAAGTGCTGTTCTTATATCGATTATAATTTCCGATGATCCACCGATAACTTTACAATAAAACGAATATGAACTTTGGCGGTATTTTTGTGGTCGGGATACGACCAAAGATAAAAGAGTCTCATATTCAGAAAAAACATATTACTAAACGTGCGATTTGTAGATTCAAAAGCGCTCTTCACAAGAGAACAGATCTTTACGATTTATGCTGTACAAGTACTACCGGACACTGTCTTGGAAATTTGCTGAGCGGCTAAGTGACTTCCAACGCAGTTGCAGAGATAAGAAGGAGGAGGAGATAAAAACTATCGAACACTTTTAAGTTGCATACCTCGGAGGTTTTTGGTCTAAGGCATAGGTTAGACGAGGTAGAGTCAAAGACTCCTCACATAGACCGGGTGGTTCATAGCAAAACCATAAAAATTCCGCAGCGCCGCTGATAGAACGCGTTAGTCCTCATCGCAAATTGTATTATTTTCCTAACGTCGACATTCAAAACCATTTACAAACTCTCGAAGACATGTTTGTGCAGGCGGTATATGGCAAAAGCAGGACAATGGCAAAGAATATGTAAGCTGCAGACCTAATGTAGACTAACAATCTGATTGAGGAACGCGTGAGAAAAGCAACGATTGCTTTACATTCCTGTAAAAGGGCCATTGGAAAACGATGGGGTTTTAGCCCTCAAGTCGTTCTTTGGATCTATACAGCAGTGGTGCGTTCAATTTTGCTGTATGGAATCATTGTCTGGTGGCCTGCTTTAGAAACAAAAGCTAACTGTGTCTTTATCACGAAGGTACAGAGAATGGCGTCGATGTGCATCACTGGTGATCTTCGTACTACACCTACGGCTGCATTAGAAATCCTCCTTCACCTGATACCATTGGACATATTGGGTAGGCAGTATGCGGCTGCGTCGGCAATTCGACTTAATAGCATGCTGCAATGGAGGAGCAGCGATTGTGGCCATAACGCGATCTTTAAGAAGATAACAATACCACAAAATGTGGATTGTGCTCCCTCTTTGAGCCTCTTTGAGCGCCACTTTACCACTATGATACCATCCAGGGAGTGTTGGATGGGGGACATTCCGGGAAATGGAGCCACCATAAATTTTTACACAGATGGATCGAGGCTCCACGAACAAGTGGGCTTTGGAGTCTATTCGGAAAAGCTTTGATTGAGCCTGGCTCGAAGGTTGCATGATCATTGCAGTGTTTACAAGGCAGAGATGCTGGCAATAAAGGAAGTTGCTGACTGGTTGAGCTGCAATATCTTGTCTACAACCGCAGTCAACATTTATACTGACAGTCAAGCCGCGGAAAACATAACATAATTTAACATAAACTCATATGGGTCCCAGGGCACAGAGACATTCCTAGAATTGCAATGCCGATGAGCTTGCAAGACTAGGAACTACCTTACAGGTTCCAACAAAATTGGAATGTGTTGGTATGCCTCTAGAAACTTGCAAGCAAAACCTACGGCTTTGTTCTGCGACGGAGACCAATCAAAGATGGGCAAATGGATGGACGTGTGAGACAACACGAATGATTTGTCCTTCTCTTAATCAGGGGCGCACAAGTGAGCTGATATCGCTTCCAAGAGTAGAGATTTCGACGGTGGTTTCTATAATTACCGGACACTGTCTTATAGGGAAGCACGCGGTTAAATGTGGCGTCGAATGACTTTTGCCGAAGTTGCATGGATGAAGAGGAGTTGGAAACTATCGAACACTTTATTTGCCATTGCCCGGCACTTTCTGGTCAGAGACTTGCTTCACTGGGATAGGGAGATGTACGATCTTTCTGATTTGTCGGATGTCAAAATTCAACATCTAAGGAGTTTCATAAGAAGCTCAAACTGGTTTAACGATAGGGACTAGTAGGGAAACCTATTACGGTCCCGTGGTATCGTAATGGACCTCATAGTCTACGTGTGTTGACGTAAAACGTCAGCAGCCACTTACAACCTAACCTAACCTAACTATCTGACCAAAAGAGGTCTCATAACATACCGATTCTTCTCGAAATAGTTCCAGAACTAGTTTTTAAAAAGGTTCTAGACCCTATTTTTATAAAAAAAATAGATCTAACAAACCTGTTGAAAACAGTTTCAAAAAGATGTTCCTTGGCAGTTTCCTCTATTTGATGTATAAAACTCCCAGTCTGTCATCCCTGTTTATGAATGCCTTTAAATGCTCATATGTATAACATCATATTTATCATTATGATGTTGTCTGCTCCTTTTCATCTTTATATACAAACTGTTTTTGTTGTCATTTTAGCTTTTTGTGTAGTTGTTTTTTTTTCTTTCTTGTACAAATAAACATTCTCTTGCTCGCTTTTAACACATAGATGAATATATATTTACATTACTATCTTTGGTTACTAAACACTTCAAACGGTTTTAATTCATTCATTTGTAACTTGTTCATAGTAATGCGAATAAATATCAACGTTAAAATGTTGTTTATCCTAAAAGGGGTTGCCAGATTTTCGTAGTAAAATGGAGGTGGGATCTAAGGGATAAGATTTTACTTTAAATACCGGAGAAAAAAAAACTTAAATACTTTCGAGACTTTTAAATATTCTTAATCTTACACCAAGATTCGTTTGGTTTAATATCATATCTAGTAGGATCGCCATTTTTGATAAATTTTTACGGAGAGTTGAAACATATAATTACATAATTCTTGTGAAGTAACTTGCAGGAGATCATTACACTTTCTGGAAAGTCGATATTCAAACATTGGCGATCCTGCCAGAATGTTAAAGCTTCTGATATTTACATTTTTACTTCGATTCCTTTAACGTTCGCAATAACTAAAATTTAACAATCTTGATTGTTTTTAATTTTATTACCTTTTGACTTAACTTTATACCTATCATGTCGTGTTGTATGGTCTCAAAAACAATGGGGGTTAGCTCTAAGGTCATTCATTAGATTTATACAGCAGTGGTGCGCCCAATTCTGCAGTCTGGAATCATAGTCTGGTGGCCTGCTGTAACAACGTTCACGAACGAACTAGTTCAATTGAACTATTCACTTAACCGAGCGGGTTATCTAGTTCGTTCATTTCCGCTCTTTTAGGTCTTTTCGTTCATTCAGCTCAATTGGTCATTACTTCATTTTGATCTTTCAGTTCGGTCGTTCAATTTTTTTTTGTTAATTTTGTCAATATACGTTAGTTTTCTCTTCTCTTTTGCCACGCTTTCTCAGCATTTATGTTTTTTTTTGTTTACAAAAATTGTTTTTTTTTTTTGTTTAAAAAAACCATCATGTTTTTATTCAAAATGTTTGTATTTTTTGAACGAATGCCAAAACACAGACATGATCAAAATGATTCGTTCACGAACTGTTGAATAAAAACAAAAACCGACTTGAACTAGATGAACGACCAACAGACATGATCAAAATAATTCGTTCACGAACTGTTGAACGAAGGCCGCAAAAGAGCGATTGAACTAGGTGAACGAACTAGGTCTTTTATCTGAAATGAACGAAAATGAGCGCTCTTTCAATTGAACGATTAAGTACAAGTCTAAACTGTATCTTTATCGCGAAGGTACAGGGATTGGCGTCAATGTGCATCACTGGTGCTCTTCGTACTACACCTACAGCTGCATTAGAAATCCTCCTTCACCTGATACCATTGAACATATTGGGAAGGCAGTATGCGGCTACGTCGACAATTCGACTTAATAGCACACTGCAAGCAGCGATTGTGGTAATAGCGCTGTATTGAAGACAATAATACCACAAACAATGGACTGTGCTCCCTCTATGAGCCTTTTTGAGCGCCACTTTACTACTAAGATAACATCCAGGTAGTCTTGGATGAGGGCATTCCGGGTAGTGGAGCCACCATACATTTTTACACAGATGGATCAAGGCTGCACGAGCAAGTAGGCTTGGAGTCTATTCGGAAAAGCTTGGATTGAGCCTGGCTCGAAGATTGCCAGATCATTGCAGTGTTTACCAGGCAGAGATGCTGGCAATAAAGGAAGTGGTTGACTGGTTGAGTTGCGGTGTCTTGTCTACAACCGCGGTCAAAATCTATTCTGACAGTCAAGCCGAGATCAAGTCTCTGGAGTCCATGTTTCTGAAAGCAAGATCTACCCTTAACTGCCGCACGTCTTTAAAGGAGATGGCCAAGCAGTTTGATCTACGACTCATATGGGTACCAGGGCACCGAAATATTCCATGGAATTGCAAGGCCGATGAGCTTGTAAGACTGGAAACTACCTTGCAGGTTCCAACAGAATTGGAATGTGTTAGTATAACTCTAAAAACTTGCAAGCAAAATCAACGGCTTTGTTCCGCGACGAAGACTAATCAGAGATGGGCACTTGTATGGACGTGTGACACTGCACGACAGGTTTGGCGTTCTTTTAATCCGAAGTGTACAAGTGGGCTGATATCGTTTCCAAGAGGAGAGGTTTCGACGGTGGTTGCTGTTATTTCCGGACACTGTCTTATAGAGAAGCACGCAGAGCGGGTAACTTTTTTAGAATGCAGACATTAGCATTGTTTTGTAGGATCTCCATTTTTTTTGATAAATTCCTAAAGAGAGTTAGAATATATAATAAGTAGAAAAGTTAAATTCGACTTGGCCGAATCTATGAATGCCCTTTTTAACATTTTTGATAAGAAATATTTTATTTTGTGAAAAAAAAACTTTTAGTAATTTTTGAAACAAAAAAAATAATTTACTAAATTGTTTTTTGAGTGTAAAATTTTTTTGAGTGTAAAATTTTTTTTCGAGCGTATTTTTTTTTTGAGTGTAAAAATATTTTTGAGTGCCAAAAACACGTTGTAAAATATTTTTGTGACTTACCATGTTTTTAAAACATGTTTAACGGGTTTTCAACACGTGAATTTAAGGTGAAACTAATCTGAAATTCACGGTTTTGCTAATAACTTTTGAACCACTGGACCTATATGCCTGAAATTCAACACGAACTAATCCAGATGAACGATAAATATATGTGCCAAGCGTCAGCAACCTCAGATTTGCCTTTCGAAAGTTAGCGAGTTTTGGATCTCGTAAATTCACGAAAAACACTTGCCGAAATTTAGTCTATTGCTCATAACTTTTGAACCATTGCACACAGGGCCAGCATGATCCAATTCCGGCCAAAAGTCTTTATCATTGTTGGATCCGTCTGAAAATGTGCTTCTAGAGGAATTCGAGGTCGCTGATTTCAAAATTTAGCTGAAAACCAAAAAAATCAAAATGGCGGATCCAAAATGGCGGACAATTTTTTTTTAAAAATTGTCCGATTGAACTCAAATTTGTTTTCTGCGGGTCTTGGAGTTACTGAATAAGAATTGTTACTCCGAATTTTGAAAAACAAAATGGCGGACTAAATATGCTTCTTAAAGTTTAAAGAATGATCCAACTCCGGCCAAAAGTCTTTATCGTTGTTGGATCCGGCTAAAAATGTGATTGTAGAGTATTTCTGGGTCGCTGATTTCAAAATTTAACTAAAAACGAAAAAAATCAAAATGGCGCATCCAATATGGCGGACAAATTTTTTTAATAATTGTCCGATTTAACTCAAATTTTGTTTTAATGGGGTCTTGGAGTTACTGAATCTGAATTACTGGCGTGAATTTTGAAAAACAAAATGGCGGACTAAATATGCTTAGTAAAGTTTGTTACAAGTAATTAAAAAACAGTTGTATTACTTTTCTTTGTTGAAGCTAGCTGAAAGTGTGGCCTAGTAAATTTGCGGGTCTGTTATCTTAAAATCGAACTGATAAAATTCAATATGGCGGAGACAATATGGCGGCTTGATTTTTTAACTTTCTCTGATCTAACTAAAAATTAGTTTTAAAAGTATTAAGAGTGTCTGAAGTTAAATCTACGCACATAGTTTTTATATATATTTTTTTTATTTTTGACATAAATATGGAAATGGTGTAAATGACTTACTTAATTTCAGAAAAGCTTTTGGAAATGGTGACGACAAATTATTCACTTTTTTTCTTTATTTTGGAAATTCAATAAAAAATCTTTGAATTTAAATGGAAATGGTGTAACTGATATTTTCTATAATTCTACAAAAAAAAAACTAGAAATGTACATGATTTTTTTTCTACACTTAAGGCACTCTCTGACGATAAAAAAACAATTCAAGCCGTAAAACATTATATTGGGTTAAATTATTTTTTTAAAAACAAATCTCGGACCACTGCATATATAGCTGTAATTTCGCCATTTATCATTTCGAGCAAGTTTGGGCAACTTTTTTCGAAAGATATGGATCCATTCTATATAAAAAAAATATAGACCGATTGTATCGAACTGAGGATCGCTGAGGATTTTTTCGGCGCGATGTAAATAGCTAAAAAATTATAACTTTTTTCACAAAAACCGCGAATTGCTGCCAGGCAAATGAGTTATATTTGTCCATGTTATTTTCGTTACAAAGGCTTATATATAAGGTTGAACCACTCAAACAAAAAGTTAAACATTAGCAATAGAAGTTTGGAAAAAAAATTAAAAATGTATCTCAACTTTTAAAAATTTTTTACCAACTTTTTTAACTTTGAAGACCTGTCAAAGGAAAGGGTGTAGTTGGATCATTAAGATAAGTTCAGAAAACCTGCTTCTATATATGTCCAACAAACTGGTAAACATTTTTTTGAGAATTTACAAATAAGGACTTTTGGCCGGAAATCGATCTGTCTGGCCCTCTGTGCATTGGACTGATTTCGCTGAATTGCAATACTACCCTGACCAGGTTAATGCCCAACATATATGCCACAGACAGATGGACGGACATCGCTAGATCGTTCTAAAACCGATCGAGGATCATGAATATATATACTTTATGGGGTCCTAGACCAATATTTCGAGGTGTTGCAAACGGAATGACAAACTTCTATATTATATACCCTCTATCACTAGAGTGAAGGGTATAATTAAATATTCCGCGTGAAGTTCCTATAGCATTACACTTTCTCAAAAATCGATATTTTAACATTGGCGATCCTGCAATATTTTTAAACCGTCTATCTACATTTTTTCGTTGATTACAATCACGAACATTTTTTTTTTTAATTTTACTAGCTTTCTGTTCAACATAACATACCCACCATATCATGTTGTACCGCTTTCAAAATGCCTTACGAAAAATGTGTTTAATATAATTTGTAGTTTTTAGCATGCAGACATTATCTTCATTCATGATCGAATGAATGAATTTGATTTGCTAGCACGATGTGTTATAAGGTGGCATAAGAAGTTTGAACACTAAATTACTAGGTTGTTGTTTGATTAAATAATAAAAAAACGTAAACAATGTTGCACTATTAACCATATTTAATGATTTTGATTTTAAAAGCAAATAATTTGGATTTTCCGCATTACAACAATGTACGTGTGTGTGGTGATGGTGTTAAGCAATGTTGCAAAAATTTAAAAAAAAGAAAACTTGTTGATAATTAAAAATCAAGGTTGGCAATCGAAACGAATAACGGTATCGATATCGGTATTGGTATCGTTTTTTTTATTTATTTCGGTATCGGTATCGGTTACGGTATTTGAGTTGAATCGGTAACGGTATTACCGATACCGAAACGTCGATACCGGTACGTACCGGTATTATCGAAAAAAATGCTAAAAAAATAAAAAAACCACATAAAAACTTAAAAAAAAATATTTTTTTTTTCAATTTTAAAATTAAACACGTATTTACGTTTTTATTTTTAGCATTTTTCATTTGTTTCATTTGTTTTAGAAAAATAAACAAAAATATGTAAAAAAAATGTAGAAAAGTTAAATTCGACTATTGTTAGCTGAATCCATGAATACTCTCCACAGTGCCCTTTTAAAGTGGTTGTTAGTTTTCTAACGTGAAAAATATTAACAATTTTAATTAGAAATATTTTATTTTGAGTAAAAACTTTTTTTTTAGTTTTTTTGAAAAAAATACAACATTTCTTTTTTTTAGTGTAAAATTTTTTTCGAGTGTAGGTTTTTTGTGTTTAATTGTAAAAATATTTGTGAGTGGCAAAAATACTTTGAAAAGTACTATTCTGACTCTTCAATGTTTTTCAAACTGGTTTAACAGGGTTTTTAACCGTGAAATTCACGGTTTTGCTAATAATTTTTGAACCACGAAGTCCTATAAATATCAAAAAAAAATCCTTGGGCACCCACATCGCGGATTAAATAAAAATCTCCAAAAAACTAAACTATACTAAGGGGTTCAGAAAGTTTCAATTGAGAGTCTAAATGACTCCAAAAAATTTTCGTGAAAATCAATTATTTTCTTGAAGTATGACTTTTTTTTGGAAAATTTTTACTTAATCCACGATGTGGGTGCCCAAAGATTTTTTTGATTATTTAAGACTTCGGGGAGGCATTTTTCGGGGAGTACGATTTTTCATTTACAAAAACCAAAAAAATTAAAAATTTTCTATTAATTTATTTTTTGTTAAAACAACATGTTTTTTTAGGAAAAACCGTTTCAATTAAGGTACGTACCGGTACCGAAGGAAAAGGTTTTTGGATACCGGTATCCGATACCAAAACTGAGTTTCGGTATTGGTATTGGTACCGGTATTCAATTTAAAGGGTTTTGAAACGGATAACGGTATTGAAAAGGTATCGATTGCCAACATTGTTAAAAATGCATTAAAAAACATGATGTATTAAAGAAAATTGGTTTATGATGTGTGCAATGATTTATTATAAACGATTTATGTATGTAAAAAATAATTATTTAAACTAAATAAATTATCACCGCGGAGCTCAGAGTCTTTAAGTGCCAAGACACAGATATGGTGGCAATTAATGAAAATATCATAGTTTTAATTAGTAGAGGAAATATGACCTCGAGCTAGAATAAACATAGTCAAAATATAAATAAATAAAAATTCTTCGAAAAATTTTTTATTCCATTCCAATATTTTGATTCTCTTTGAGAATCATCATCAGGGGATTTAGTGAATTTTTATGAACACAAAAACTTAAAAATATGTTGTGAACGTACTGACATCTAAAACTGCAGATGTCGAGTTTTTGTGTGCATAAAAATTCACTAAATCCCCTGATGATGATTCTCAAAGAGAATCGAAATATTGGAATGGAATAAAAGAATATTTATTTACAAGAAAAAAAATGGTCTCGAGCTCGAAGAATATTTGTTTATTTAAATTGGAAAGGTCGAATAATAACAACTTTAATTAAATAGTCAAAATATATTATTATTAGTTTCTTAAAACTTCGGAAATACAGCCGTTTTAAGCCCATCGAAATAAACGAGAAATTATTATCGACTCGTGGTGATTAAACGGCTGAAAATGATTGGCTTTTATGTTTGACCTCAGAGTCTGAGGTCAAAGGACACTATCATTCTATGACAGTGTCTAAGGCACACACACTATAATAGAATGAACTAAGATCTGAGTGTAAATTAATGGTTTTAAGGAGACCGCCTGGCGAATGTAAACAGTTAAAGTGAGATAAGGTCCATAACTGCTATTTCTCCCAGATTTTCAAGTTCTGTAGCATGTTTCTGTAATTAAAGTGATAAGTTATCGCATCGAAAAATATGAAACAAATGATTTCACCATTTTTCGACACTAGTATTCAAACTGTTTCTGTAAGTCAATGCGAAAACGCGAGCGTTTGTATTAGAATACTCCAAAATACACACAGTTACCTATTTCGATGTCAGTGTCGTCTAGTGTTATACACAGAAAATAATATCGTATATTTTAATTAAAACTTTAATTTGTTTTTTAATTTAATACCAATTAAAATTTTAATTAATATAATTAATTGTTTAATAAAATTTTTAATTTTTTTAATTTACATTTTAATTGTTTTTTTATTTTAATATTAATTAAATATTTAATTAATACACTCAAAAAAATACGTTAGTAGATTTACTAATTTTTTTTTGCTAACGCTAGTTAGCTAACTTTTAGCAAATTTTTAGTTGAGATTAGCATGTTAGCAAAAAATTCTTGTAAACTTCATTTAGCACATTAGCAATTTTAAACAAACTTTGAACTAATTTCTTTTGCTAAATTTTAAATTGAGTTGACTACATTTTTACAAGATATTTTGCAAATATTAGCAAAATAAATGGTAATTTTTTTTTTATTTTCAGAAAACTTAAAATGGCGCTATCTCGGAAACTAAGCCAGATAGAGCAAAATGGAGGCCATCTTTGGTTCTTAGAATCTCCATAGTATCGCCGGTCCTCTTCACATGTGTGGACCCTAATGGTCCCTAACTTTGGATCCAAAAAAGTTAGCATTCCCGAAAATTTTAAAATGCTCATATCTCGGTAAATATTGCCGACACAACAAAAAGTCCAAAAGCGTTTTTTTAGCTCTCAACACGTAGAACAAGACCGCAAAATAGTCAAAAGCTCTCCGAGTAATATTTTTGAAGTTATTGAGTTTTTTAATTCTCAAGACCCCAGTGGTCCCTATAATCACGTATCTCAAAAACTAAGCAAGGTAGAGCGAAACGGACACAAATTTTGGATCAAAAACTATGACGATTTTTAAGGAACCCAACTAGGTCCAGGCCCATCGGGGTCTGGACCTATCGGGTCCGAACCCAATGGGGTCCTCAGATGTGTATAAACTAAGTTAAAAAAAAAATATTTAGTTAACTAATTATTGGCAAAACATTTTTGCTAACTTTAGCAAAAAAATTGTGGGTTCAAAATCAGCAAATTTTCTTGTAGGTTTACAAGCTTTTTTTGCTAACATTACAGTTTTTTTTTTTTGAGTGTATAATTAATTCTGTTGACGTCACACACAAAGCATCTGTAATGAAATACGAACCAACTTCTGCTGTTAGTTTGTCAAGCAGACCAATAGCCTAGATGGCTTTGCAAACTGAAGGAAAATTTCATGAACGTGGGTTCGATTCCAATCAGAGTTAAGTCTGTTCATGAAAAAACATATAGAAAAAACAGTCTTACAAAAATCAAACAATTTTAATCCAATGTAATTTTCTTCACTGAAGACGTAGAGGTGGCTACAGAAACCATGGTCTGGAATAAATCCACATTAAAAATAATCTTTAGAAATACAATGTTTTCTTCTTCAATCACAAACCCTTAATAATATAATTAATTGTTTAATTAAATTTTAAGCTTTACTTATTTTTATACCCTCCACTCTAGTGATAGAGGGTATATATAAGTTTGTCATTCCGTGTGTAACACCTCGAAATATTGTTCTAGGACCCCATAAAGTATATATATTCATGATCCTCGATCGATTCTAAGTCGATCAAGCGATGTCCGCCCGTCCGTCTGTCTGTCTGTCCGTCTGTAGAAAACACGCTAACTTTTGATAGACTTTACAGAGACTTCTGAAGTTGGTATTGCAATCCAGCGAAATCGGTCCAGTGGTTCAAAAGTTATGAGCATTAGACTGAATTTCGTCAATGGGTTTTCGTGAATTTACGAGATAAAAAACACGCTGACTTTGGAAAGGCAATTCTGAGGGTGCTGAAACGTAGTATATATCTTTGTCGTTCCCCAAGTCTGTTTGGTTTTGAATTTCAGCTCAATCGCTCCAGTGGTTCAAAAGTTATAAGCAAACCCCTGAATTTCAGATTTGTTTCATCTTAAATGCCACGTGTTTAACAAGTTTTAAAAGCATTGGTGGTAACTTAACAATGCCTTTTAAACTTGTTGAGTTTTAAAGCAATGATTTTAAACTTTTTCAGTTGTAAAAGCATTAGTTACTTAAAAATTACACTCAAAAAAAATTTTACAGTAAAAAAACATTACACTCAAAAAAAAATTTACACTCTAAAAAAATTTATACTCAAAAAAAATTTATACTTACAAAAATGGCAAAATTTTGTGTACATACGTACGAGCATTCACTCAGAAATATTTTTACAGTAAAAAAAACATTACACTCGAAAAAATTTTTACACTCAAAAAAAAATTAGTATTTTTTTTTAAATGACAAAAAAATATTTTTTTTACTCAAAATAAAATATTTCTAATCAAAATTGTTAATTTTTTGCACGTTAAAAAATGAACTATACTTTAAAAAAGGCATTGTGGGGGGTATTCATAGATTCGGCAAAGTCGAATTTTACTTTTCTACTTGTTTTTGTCTTGTTTTGTTTTCCTTGTGTGCGAGTATGTGTTTATCTCTTGCAGTGTCTTACTTATATACACAAATACAGAAGTATATACAGTTTGTTGAAAGTTTTTTTATTTTTCATATAAATTTTTGAATTCTCATTTTGTTTATAGTTTTATGTGTATGTATTAGAGTTCGTTTGGTGACTATGTCACTTCATCTGTTTATCGGATATCATCATTTTTTTAAAGGATTTAGGGTAGCTAAAAAGAATGCCGGTATTTTTTTGGAAAAATTTTCACTCCTTGGGGTGGTTCAAAGTATCTGAAAACGCGGATTTTAAACTGATTTTTTTGCAGAGAAAAAACGGCTGAATATATTGCAAATCTGATTGCAGCAGTCGATTCTACACCAAAAATTAAAATAATAGCAGTTTTTTGAACTCTTAAAAAAAGTTCCAATAACCCACAATAGGGGGCGGAAAAATCGATTTTTTTAAAAAAAAATTTAAATTATTTTTTTAATCATGCACGATATAGAGGCAGTTTTTGCTAAGAAATTTGGTACGAAAAGCACCTTTCTATCACAACCCGTTAAAAAGTTATAAGGCTTCAAAGTTTTTTTTCTAATGGCAAAATTATAAAACACTAACCGAAATTTAAAAATTTTTTGGATGGGTCCGCGGTCTGGACACTCGTTTTCGATTTTCATCTCAATGCTGATTGCAAATCTGGTTTCCAAAATGTTCCGTAATGTCAGGTTTTTGAGATAATTGAGGTCAAAGTTCACAAAATACGCATTTTTGTGCATTATTGAGAGCATTTTTTTGGGATGTTTTTGGATGATATTCTGGGATCATAAAACCTGTTTTCGAATAACATTTCGATGCTGATTCTGAATCCAGATTTCAAATTTTTCGATCACGTCATGTTTTCGAGAAAATTGAGGTCAAAGTTCTCAAAAAACGTGTTTTTGTCCATTTTTGAGAATTGATAACTTTTTAACGGGTTGTTACAGAACGGAAAATTTAGTACCATTTTGTCAAGCTGAAAATGCCCTTCAATTGTGCATATTTAAAAACTTAATTTAAAAAGAAAATGGAAAGACCTTATATTTCCGCCCTCTGTGGTGGGTTTTTGGAACTTTTTTTAAGAGTTTGAAAAATGACCATTGTATTATTTTTTGCTCTAGAATCGACTGATGGTTTCAGATTTGCGATATATTCAGCCGTTTTAGCTCTGCTGAAAAATCAGCTCAAAATTCGCGTTTTCAGATGCGTTGAACCACCCCAAGGAGCGAATTTTTTTCCAAAAAAATACCGCCATTCTTTTTAGTTCCCCTAAATCCTTTAAAAAATTATGATATCCGCAGATCAAATTTTCAAAATTAACTCTAATATGTATAATATACATTGTATATAAAAGATTTGTACCTAACTTTATAAAATTGTCTCACTAACTGTGTCTTTACGGCATAAATATATTTGGTAAAGTTTGAAAAAATATTTATTTTAAACCTTTTTATTTAATTTTTTTATTTAATTATTTATTTTTTAAAAAATTTAATTATTTTTATTTTTTTTTTTTAATTTTACAATTAAAATTTAAATTTGTTTCAAATTTTTTTTTTTAAATAAATTTTTAATTTATATAATTAAAATTTTATTTTTTTTTAATTTATAGTATTAAGTTTTTAATTAACTAAATTTCCATTTATTTTTAATTAACGACATACAAATATTTTTAATTTATATACGCATTTTAGTGATTGGCCGGGATTCAATTAACTTTTTAATTAAATCTACGAATGTTTTAATTATTTTTTTTTTCTGTATAGAGCCTATTAAATCAACTTAAATTCCCCTATTGTAACATAAAATTCCTATTAAATAACAAATTTGTTTTACAAATAAGATATTTTCAGGAAATTTTGTGCAAATAAATTTAGCTAATTCCCTGTTTGTTCGCTTTCCTTAACAATCTATAGTTAAATTTATAGTTTAACAGGTTACTGTTGTTCACAAACACCTTATTACACTGTGCAACAAATTTTGGGTCATCGCATTGAGCCTCAATGCCTTCAACGCCATATGAAAGTAGACCATCAAATGGACAAAATCACCAAAGGGTTTTCCAAAGTCAGTTCGGATTTCTTTTTTATAGCCCACTGAAGTTTTTATTTTTTTATCAAAGGCGTTTGGTAAACGTCAAAAATACTATAATATGAACACATCTGAGCTTCAAAATATGATTTGATGTCTTCAGTGAAATTTTATGGCGGTTCTTTTCTCAGACCATTTTAACCCTCTAACTGCCATTTTAAGGGGTCATTTTAGTCCTTTTTTAAAAACTAAACACAGAAGTCTAATAAAACGTCCATTTAGAGGGTTAAAATGTTCTACAAATATTTTCCTCATAAAATTTCACTAGGGGTTGTCAAATGTTCAAAGTTTGTGCGACATGCGCAAAGTGCTTAAAAAGGGTCAAGTATAAATAATCAATGTTTGTTATTTATTTTTACCAAAGCAGTGTTAAAAAATATCGACAAAAAACAGTGCAAATATACTTTTGAGCTAAAAATGATGTTCTGATGTGTTTTATAAAATTTTATGATAATTCTTTTCTTTGACCAAATTAACCCTCTAGCTCCCGTTTTAAAGGGTCATTTTTGTCCTTTTTTAAAAGAAATACAAAAAAGTCTATAAAAAAGTCAGTTAGTTAAAGGGTTAAAATGTTTTACAAATATTTTCTGCATCAAATTTTACTAGGGCACGTCTAAGACAGAAAGTTCGTCGAGCATATAGAAATTGCTTTAAAATTTTAAAGTATTAAATTTTTTTTTTTGGGCCGAAATAAAAAAAAAACAAGTAACAAAGTTAAATTTGACTTTGTCGAATGTATTAATACCCTCCAAAATGTAAAAAAGTTAATTTGCAAAAAAAAAAACAAAAAAAATATTAAAAAAAAATCCGCGAAAAAAATTTTTTGGTAAAAAAAAAATTCGACGAAAATGTGTTTTTTTTTTTAATATGTTTGGACTTGGTAAAATACCATTCGGTGATCGATTCTGTTCACATGTGTCGACCAGCCGCCGAATTAAAGCATTTTGTGTTTTTAGGTTATGTTGAATGAGACGATCAGTGATCGATTTTAAGACATTCTAGCGATGCCTGTCCGTCTGTGTAAATGGTGATCACGGCCAAAGTATTAAACAGATATAACAAAGACTTAGCATATTTACTTGTTGCCTTAAGCAGTTTGGAATTGCATTTGAGCGAAATCGGTTCAGCGGTTCAAAAGTTATGAACGAAAATGTAAGAACACCTCGAAAATTGTGGTACATTCAACATAACCTAAAAACACAAAATGCTTTGATTCGGCGGCTGGTTGACACATGTGAACAGAATCGATCACCGAATGGTATTTAAACAAGTACAAACATATTAAAAAAAAAAAAACATTTTCGTCAAAATTTTTTTTACCAAAAATTTTTTTTCGCGGATTTTTTTTTTTTTATTTTTTTTTTTTGCAAATAATCTTTTTTACATCGTGGAGGGTATTAATACATTCCACAAAGTCGAATTAAACTTTGTTACTTGTATTTTTTTTTTATTTCGGCCCAAAAAAAAAAAAATGAATACTTTAAAATTTTTAAGCATTTTCTATATGCTGGACGAACTTTCTGTCTTAGACGTTCCCTAGTAAAATTTGATGCAGAAAAAATTTTTAAAACATTTTAACCCTTTAACTGCCTTTTTTTATAGACTTTTTGGTATTTCTTTTAAAAAAAGGACAAAAATGACCCTTTGAAACGGGAGCTAGAGGGTTAATTTGGTCAAAGAAAAGAATCATCATAAAATTTTATGAAACACATCAGAACATAATTTTTAGCTCAAAAGTATATTTTCACTGTTTTTTGTCAATATTTTTTAACACTGCTTTGGTAAAAATAAATAACAAACATTGATTATTTATACTTGACCCTTTTTAAGCACTTTGCGCATGTCGCACAAACTTTGAACATTCGACAACCCCTAGTGAAATTTTATGAGGAAAATATTTGTAGAACATTTTAACCCTCTAAATGGACGTTTTATTAGACTTCTGTGTTTAGTTTTTGAAAAAGGACTAAAATGACCCCTTAAAATGGCAGTTAGAGGGTTAAAATGTTCTGAGAAAAGAACCGCAATAAAATTTCACTGAAGACATCAAATTATATTTTGAAGCTCAGATGTGTTCTTATTATAGTATTTTTGACGTTTTCCAAACGCCTTTGATAAAAAAGTAAAAACTTCAGTGGGCTATAAAAAAGAAATCCGAACTGACTTTGCAAAACCCTTTGGTGATTTTGTCCATTTGATGGTCTACTTTCATATGGCGTTGAAGCCATTGAGGCTCATTTTTCTTGTTGCACAGTGTTATTAACTTAAACCACTCTTATATACAAAAATTATTTGATCTACTTTTTAAACTGTGGTTTAAAAAAAGAAAAAGAAAAAATCATAAAAAATGCATGTTTCAAACAACATGCCATTTAAGAAATTAACTTTGTCTAAACGACATAAAAGATTTTCCCGTTTCAAAAACTATACAAATGAAAGGAAAAACTACAACAGCCATCAATTATAAAGAAAAAACGACGGCATAGGGTTATTAAATGATGTAATAGCTTTTTAATGTTTGTAAAACCAATACTTTTTTTTTTTCAAAATATGTCTATGCTTTACAACACTCTTCGTTGATATTGTAAAGATTTCTTTGAAAAACTAAACCTAATGTAATTTGATAATAATTACTGCAAGTATTACACAAAAAAAAAAAGCTATAGTGAGCTATTCAGTAAAATGCGTTTTGCTACATAGCAGATTTTCCAAAAAATCATCAATTAACCATTATCAGTTCATCTCAGATTCTGAGACATTTTTCTTATAGAAAAAGTCTCAGATTCTGAGACATTTTTCTTATAGAAAAAGTCTCAGATTCTGAGACATTTTTCTTATAGAAAAAGTCTCAGATTCTGAGACATTTTTCTTATAGAAAAAGTCTCAGATTCTGAGACATTTTTCTTATAGAAAAAGTCTCAGATTCTGAGACATTTTTCTTATAGAAAAAGTCTCAGATTCTGAGACATTTTTCTTATAGAAAAAGTCTCAGATTCTGAGACATTTTTCTTATAGAAAAAGTCTCAGATTCTGAGACATTTTTCTTATAGAAAAAGTCTCAGATTCTGAGACATTTTTCTTATAGAAAAAGTCTCAGATTCTGAGACATTTTTCTTATAGAAAAAGTCTCAGATTCTGAGACATTTTTCTTATAGAAAAAGTCTCAGATTCTGAGACATTTTTCTTATAGAAAAAGTCTCAGATTCTGAGACATTTTTCTTATAGAAAAAGTCTCAGATTCTGAGACATTTTTCTTATAGAAAAAGTCTCAGATTCTGAGACATTTTTCTTATAGAAAAAGTCTCAGATTCTGAGACATTTTTCTTATAGAAAAAGTCTCAGATTCTGAGACATTTTTCTTATAGAAAAAGTCTCAAATTCTAAGACATTTTTCTTATAGAAAAAGTCTCAGATTCTGAGACATTTTTCCTATAGAAAAAGTTTCAGATTCTGAAACATTTTTCTTATAGAAAAAGTCTCAGATTCTGAGACATTTTTCTTATAGAAAAAGTCTCAGATTCTGAGACATTTTTCTTATAGAAAAAGTCTCAGATTCTGAGACATTTTTCTTATAGAAAAAGTCTCAGATTCTGAGACATTTTTCTTATAGAAAAAGTCTCAGATTCTGAGACATTTTTCTTATAGAAAAAGTCTCAGATTCTGAGACATTTTTCTTTTAGAAAAAGTCTCAGATTCTGAGACATTTTTCTTATAGAAAAAGTCTCAGATTCTGAGACATTTTTCTTATAGAAAAAGTCTCAGATTCTGAGACATTTTTCTTATAGAAAAAGTCTCAGATTCTGAGACATTTTTCTTAAAGAAAAAGTCTCAGATTTTGAGACATTTTTCTTACAGAAAAAGACATTTTTCTTATAGAAAAAATCTCAGATTCTGAGACATTTTTCTTTTAGAAAAAGTCTCAGATTCTGAGACATTTTTCTTATAGAAAAAGTCTCAGAAAATGTCTCAGATTCTGAGACATTTTTCTTATAGAAAAAGTCTCAGATTCTGAGACATTTTTCTTATAGAAAAAGTCTCAGATTCTGAGACATTTTTCTTATAGAAAAAGTCTTAGATTCTGAGACATTTTTCTTATAGAAAAAGTCTTAGATTCTGAGACATTTTTCTTATAGAAAAAGTCTCAGATTCTGAGACATTTTTCTTATAGAAAAAGTCTCAGATTCTGAGACATTTTTCTTATAGAAAAAGTCTCAGATTCTGAGACATTTTTCTTATAGAAAAAGTCTCAGATTCTGAGACATTTTTCTTATAGAAAAAGTCTCAGATTTTGAGAAATTATTCTTATAGAAAAAGTCTCAGATTCTGAGACATTTTTCTTAAAGAAAAAGTCTCAGATTCTGAGACATTTTTCTTATATTAAAAGTCTCAGATTCTGAGACATTTTTTCTATAGAAAAAGTCTCAGAGACATTTTTCCTATAGAAAAAGTCTCAGAGACAGTTTTCCTATAGAAAAAGTCTCAGAGACATTTTTCCTATAGAAAAAGTCTCTGATTCCGAGGATTTTTTTCTATAGAAAGACTCAGATTCTGACAAATTTTTCCTTTAAAAATTTTTCCTTTAAAAGTTTTGAAATATTATTCTATGAAAAATTTTTGCGTTTCAAAGCTTTTTGCATTTGTAAAATTTATTAGAAAGTTTAATTTTTTCTTCTTTTTCTTTCTTTGACAGTAAGTATCTAAAAGCTTTTTTATTTACTATAAAAAATTTCATAAAAATAATAAATTTTATGAAAAATTTTATAAAAACAAAAAAAAATTTTATGAAAATTCATAAAAAGGAAAATTTTTCCATTTGGTCCGTTTTTGGCTATTTCCAATCTTTCTTACTAAGATGGGCTCTCTGATCAGTATTTCAAGCTAATATGCATAAAATAACAGGTGAATTTTGAAGGTGAAAGTGAAGTTCCGAATAGCGCACAATTTTCTATTTTTTTTGCTTTAAAGCCGCGTATTATTATTGCATTCCAATCATGTTTCATACTTATTGACAGTTACTTTGTTGTTGTCAAACGTGTCCATAAATTATAATTAAAAAATCTGCAGTTGGCCAAAATCAAAATTATTTTATCCATCTTTAGATACTTAAACCTGGTTCATTTTATGACATAAAAGCTTTTAAAGAATTATATCATTTGAATATTAACTTAAAAATGTAGGCTAAAATTTCTTGATTTAGTGTTGCCAGCTACTTTTTACCGCTGACCCCAAAAATCATATGAAAATATCTCCAGAAATTTCCAAAACCATAAGTTTTTACAACTTTTTTTTACTTTTGTTTAAAAAATTGAACCTCTTTATAACAGATTAAGTTCAAAGTCTTCTTGAACTAGGGGATTAGAAAATGTAATTTTTTTCTATCTACGCTCCATCGCAGAATCTGAGAATTTTCCTATACGAAAAATATCTCAGAATTTAAGACTTTTTCTATGCGAAAAATGTCTTAAAATCTGAAGCTTTTCCTATGCGAAAAATGTGTAAGAATCTGCAACTTTTTCTGTATGAAAAATTTCTCCCAAACCAATCAATTTAAAACAAAAAACTTTAAAAATACAGAGTTTCTTGAAAATTGTTACATTGACAATATAATCGTAATGATTAGTAAAAGAAATATCACCTTGAGCTAGAATAATCTTTCTCAAATGTTTAGTACATATTTTTTAAGTCACTGCGTTAATAGCCAGTGAAAGCTAAATCATACGTCCCTCCCTCCTAAAATTCCCCTGTCAAAACTTTTATTTATTGTTTTTACAATTTGGAGGGTATAAAAGATTTGGCACAGCCGAAATAAATATTTCACTTGAGTTATAATTTTTTTTTAAATATTTGTTGATTATTATCAATAATTGCTGATAAAATTTAAACTTTTCTTTCATTCCAGGTAAATTTGCTTTAACATTGGTCATTCTTTATAAATCGGGTAATTATAAAACCAACTCATTCTTATATCGGAATTCAAATTTATTAAAATTTGCCCAATATTTAGGTAGTAGGAAATAATACTCCGTTTACAATATAATCAGACGTAATTCAGAAAAGATAAATGGTAATCCGAAGATTCTACGTGTAGTTCGAAGAGACAATTTGAAATTCGAAGATTACATTTGTAGTTCAAAGATCATATTTAGTGGGTGAAAAGGAGGGAGGAAGAAAAGGCAATTTTGCAGTTTTTTTCGTTTATCTCCTATATTATGCAAAGAAACCTAGTCATGTTATATATCAAATGAAAATTGGAAACCCTATCTACGTGTGCTAAGAACGTGTCCAAAAATGCACAACTTTTCGTCATATTGAGTAAAATACCAAAACTTTAGGACATTTTTGTTAATAAGTCAAAAATATTAACTTCTTTGGCCCGTTGTTAGCACCACGAGATATGTATTTTTAATACCTTTAATCTGATACCACACATGCCTATATTAATTTTGATTAAATAGGTGTAAATCGTAAAAAACTGAAAACCCCACTAAAAATGAGTTTGGGGCGCTAAAAAAAATATGTGTCGAATTAATTTTCGTTCTTAACAACATTTTCATTCTTAAGCTAAGTACTCTGTTTTTTGCGGTGAAAATTTCACTTCAACTTTAAACGCCTCAAATCGCAATAAAACAATGAAAAATAAACAACTTTTGACAATTATAAGAAAGAAACGATCATAACAAAACTGAAATGTCACTTTTTCACTGCAATTTAAATTGTCTTGTATAATAAAAATGCGTGAAAAGTTTTTTAACAATTTCCCTATAATTCCACGCGTTGCCAAATTTTATTTTTTTTATATGGAGTTTGACAGATTTTTTCCCGTGAAATCGAACAGAGTACTATGCCTTAACAACAAATTCATGAAGATCGGAGGGTGTCACCAGGGAGACTTCCCTTGTAAGACAATTTTATAAAGTTGATTTTAATTGATTTACGCCCTATCTCCACTCCCTAAGTAGGGTCCCATACAAATAACAGTTGGAGCCTTTTTTATAAAAAATGTAATTTTGTATGGCAGCCTACTTAGGGAGTGGAGATAGGGCGTAGGTGTATTTTAAAAAAATGTTGTAGGGTAAAAATAAATGGGGATCGGTCTCACTAATGACCCCTCTCGGACGCACCATTGGACCGGTAGAAGCTGATTAAATAAAACAAATTTACAAAAAATAAAAAAAAAATTGTATGGGAACCACCTTAAAAATTAAAGATAGAGGGTAGGTGTGTTCAGAGAAAATGTTTGGACTAAAAAAATATTGTGGGTCGGTCTTACATTTTGTTGTTCTAAGGGCACTATTAGGGCAGTTAGAGCGGTTGGAGCAAATTTAAAAAATGTCGGTTTGTGTGGGAGCCCCCTTAGAAATTGGAGATAAGGTATTAGTTTGTTCCAAAGAAATGTTAAGACGTAAAATCTAATGGGGGTCTGTCTTATAAATGACCCCTCTATGACGCACCATTGGTGCAGTAGAAATGATTTTAAGATTGGAAAATTACAATAAAAATTTTTCAAAAAATTTTAAAAAATAGTAATAATCGTTATCCCACGATCCTCCTGGGCATAAAATTTGTAGAATCGAAAAATGTTTTACACAAAAAAATTTAAAAAAATCGTACATACATTTTCAAAAATGAGATTTAAATTTTAAAACTTAAAAATCGCATACTAGAGAGCTTTTAAGAATTTTTTGGGATTTTTTTTTTTTTTAAAGTACGCAAAAAAACAAAATTTTTAAAAAAAAAATTGAAATTTGGACCATTATTGAAGATGTTATAAGTAAAAGAAGTTTGAGTAAAGGAACAAACTACCAATTTTTAAAAATTCGATATCTTTTGAACGGGTCATCAAAAAAATCTGAAAATTTACCACGAAGGAGTTTTCGAAGGATGCTAAAAACTGTAAATAAATTTGGAAAATCTAAAAAAAAAAATTTCAAAGTGTCCGATTTGACGTGGAATGCCCCTTATACATCTGCATATAAACTACCCCAACGATTATACATTTTGGACAATAACGAACTTAACGAAGAATTTGGGCACGACCGATACACCATTGGATAGGCCTTCAAAAAACCATTCGACCTGTATAAAATGTTCATATAGTTTCTTGTGAATAAATGTTAAAAATACTCAAAAAACGAAAAATCCCGTTTTCCCCCTCCCCTTTGACCCGCTAGATGTGAGATTGGGCAGCTGAAAAAAACAGATAACTCTTATTTTGCTCCCCTCCTATATGCAAGTTTCAAGACAATCGGTTGGTGCCCTGTGAAAGACCTTCCTTGTAAGTGGAGTGTATAAAAAAACTTTGGCGGAGCACTTGCCAAGCCCTTTTTCGAATTATAAATTCATACTACTTTATAAACAAAAAATAAAATGCTTTACCGGAACATTTTTTGGACGGTTAGCAGTTTCTGCCTGGGCAACGATATTTTCCAATGAAATCTTAAATAATTGTTCCATTGATTCTTTAAATTTTCTTAAATCATTGAACTGTTAATTTTGATTTGTATAACCAGCACCACCACACATTTTTCTAATATATATTTATGAATACATTTTAATATCTATCTAAATTATTCCATTTATTCTGGCGTCCTTTTTTTTTTTTTTGTAATTTTTGCCTTTGATTCCTTTAATATTCACTTCATAAAAAAATTCCAATCTAGTATTACAAAGTATTTTGCTTCATCAAAAAGCTTACCACAATAGTTTAAATATTAGCATAAAAATGAAGTGCGGATCATAAAAAAGGATGTACTGTAGGAATACAAAAAATAAAAAAAAAGAGCATAGTCATTAAATCACTTCAAGCAGAAAAAATACTAAAAGTACACACTCAAAACACACACACACTTCAACTTAAAACCCCATATTGACTGACTTTTGATATAGAAAAAAATGGATATACATTTAAAAAATAACTGATAAAAAATATCGGAAAAAAAAGAAAGAAAATCGCACAAAAATTACCAATAATGGCACTGATGAAATTCACGCTTAACTTAAACATTATAGAAAAATCATTCAAATGTACATACAGGCGCGGATCCAGGAATTTCATTTGGGGGGGGAGATTTTTTTTTTTTTACCAAAAAATCGGAAATCAACAAAGTTTGGTTTGAAGAAGGGGGGGGGGGGTGCGGTATTGTGTTAATTTTTGTTACTATTTTTAATATTGCGTAACAAATTAATAACCAAAAAAATATTTTTTTTTTAAGCATTTGGATTTAGGGGAACTTATTTTACTCAAAAAATTTTTTCACAAGGGGACCCTGTCAGTCGTATTTACTTCCAAAATAGGAACATTTTTATAGTCTAACAAAAGTGTTTATTCACAGTTATGACTGACTATGACTGTCATAAGCCAATGTTTATGATTGAACAGTCATAACATCAAATATTTTTCTATACAAAAAAATTAAAAAATTTTAAATTTAATTTTTATTATGACGTTTCAGTCATAAAAATTGGCTTATGACAGTCAATGCTAGTCACAACTGTGAATAGACACTAAAAATTTTTAATTTTCGAAAACATTAATAACATTAAGCATTAATATCCCGAAAAAAAAATAATAAAGTATTAGATTTTTATGCATGTACCCTTCACAAAATATCTCAGATGTTGAAACAATTTTACTACAGAAAAACTCTTAGATTCTTAAATATTTTTCATACAAAAAATAACCCTTTCAGCAAATTGTATAGAATCTTAAACCCTTTCTTATAGCAAATGTCTCAGATTTTTTAAATTTTCTATAGAAATAATCTGAGATTTTGAGACATTCTTTCTATAAAAAAATTACAAATTCTGATATATTTTTCTTATAAAAAACCTCTAAAATAATTCTCATATTTCAAAGTTATTCTCAGATTCTAAGAACTTTTTCGTATACAAAAGTTCTCAGATCCTGAAACATAATTCGTAAAAGAAAATTATCAGATACTTAAAAATTATCAGTTTTTAAAACATTTTATGAAGAAATTTTGAATCAATTTTCTTAAAATACGAAAAATTATACGGTTTTAATGCCATCTAGATTCTGAAACATTTTCATATAGAAAACATTTTATTATTAGACACATTTCAAAAGAAAAATATACATATTCAGACTCTAAGACGTTTTTCCTTTAGAAATGTTATTCGATTCTGAGAAATTTTTTGCTGAAAAAATCTTGGTATATTCTGAAACATTCTTTCAAAAGAAAAATTCTCAGTTGCTGTAGGATGTTTTCTATAGAACAGTTTTAAGACATTTTTCCTAAAATTTAAGATAGTTTTACAATTAATTTTTTTTTTACATTTAGATCAATGGTTCCCAACCTTTGATTCTCGCCCCACGGGGGGGCAATTTGAATGCTTCAGGGGGCAACGAGCAAATTTTTAAGATTTTGTTTTGTTAAATAAACTAAAAAAATATTATTTTAGGTGAATTATTTAGTTGACTGTTAAAAACTTTTTCTAAAAACTTTGTTTAAACGATGATTTTAACATCAAGTTTGCTTAACCACAATTAAGTTTTGAGTTTTAAAGCAAATTTGAAAAATTTACAAATTTTTCTTGAGTGTAGGGGGGACATTGTAGTTTTTTTAACTAAAAAGTGGGGCATGGCGCAAAAAAAGGTTGGGAACCATTTATTTAGATTCAAATAAGTATCAAAATAGTTTCTAAAAATAAAGTCTGGAATTTCGAAACATTTTTCTCTAAAAATATTCAGATAATAATTTTTTCTTAGAGAATGATAACCAGGGATGCCAACTTAAGTAGTGCTTTTCGCGCTAGATCTAGTGCTTTTTGATGTGTCAAAACGCGAAAATTTTTGACCTAGTGCCAAATTAGAAAAACGCACTAACGTGGTGCTTTTTAAATTTTCAGGTTGTGATTTTAGTGCTTTTTAAAATTATTTTTTATAGCCTCCAAACAAAGTGTGGCGGTTTACTTAGTTTGTTATTTCGAGTGTAACGCATCGAAATATAAGTCGGAGACTTCACAAAGTATTTATTTTATTGATTTTTGATCGATTCAAAGACATTTTTTGAATGTCCGTCTGTCTATTTGTGAAAAGCAATATGCAGTTCAAACTAAGAGCTAGACGCCTAAAATATGGAACGAATTTATAATTATGGTCAATAACTATTGGTCGTATTAAGTTCGGAAAAAGGGGCAAAATCGGACTAAGGGGAAAATGTTTTCTCTTGAAGAACTAAACCAACCTCTAAAAAAATGCCATTCTTTGTAGGTTTTTTTTTTGTATTTTGGTTTAATATTTGAATTCTGTTCTGGGTGAAGTTCAAAGACTAAATTTAGCTTTTGAAGTGGAAAATGCAGACCATGTAAATTTGTACAGCGATTTATATCGGTCGCTCAAAAGTTTAACCAACAAACTTATCAAAAATTTTGTTTGAATAAAAATATTTTTTTTATCTATTTAAAAAACAGCCCAGTGCTTTTTTACCCTTTTTTTCAAGCAAATTTACGCGTTTTTAATTGTCAAAAAAATTTAAAAAATTAAAAAAAATTGTCATTTAAGTTTTTCAAATGCAATTTCTCTCATTCTGAAACATTTTAAGGATTTAAAAAAAATTTACTTCAGTACAAATAGCCTCTATTTGTTTACATACTGGTCATTTTCCTTCTATCTTTGTTCCTCTCCCTTTTTCCCTTTTCTTTTCCTTTTTTTTTTTCCTTTTTTTTTTCTTTTTTTCTCTTCCTTTCTTTTTTTTTTTTTGAAATCATTTTGGGGGGGGAGAAATCCCATTCTCCCCCCCCTTGGATCCGCGCCTGGTACATATATATAGGCGTTAAGGGGGCATTTAAATTAATTACAACAAGTGTTTGGACAAAACAGTTCCACTATTTGATTTCTAAGTTGGCGATTTACGATGTAAGCCTTTATATTATTTGAGCCCCGTGATGGGCGCCATTTGGTTGAACATTTTTTAAAGTAAATTTGTCTTACAAGGGAAGTCTCCCTGGTGTCACCCTTTGATCTTCATGAAATTTGGATATGTTGTTAGGAACGAAAATTAATTCGACACGTATTTTTTTTAGCGGCCCAAACTCATTTTTAGGGGGGTCGATTTGTATGGGGGGAAATTAACCTTTTACAGTTTTTTACGATTTACGCCTATTTAAACAGAATTAATATAGGCATGTGTGGTATCAGATTAAAGGTATTAAAAATACCTATCTCGTGGTGCTAACAAAGTGCCAAAGAAAGTAATATTTTTCGACTAATTAACAAAAATGTTCTAAAATGTTGGTATTTTACTCAGTATGACGAAAAGTTGTGCATGTTTGGACACGTTCTTAGCACACGTAGATAGGTTTTCCAAAGACCTTTCATTTGGTATGCAACATGACTAGGTTGCTTTGCATAATATAGGAGATAAACGAAAAAAGCAGAAAAATGGACCTGTCTTCCCCCTCCTTTTCCCCCTAAATATGAATTTGGGCCGCTAAAAAAATACGTGTCCCTTTATTTTTTCTGCTCTACAAAATAAAACCAATTCCACAAAGATCCGCGGGTGACACTAGGGAGACTTCCCTTGTTAGTTTTCATGATTTTCGATTCAAGCGCGTTTATTAGCTGGGCCCTTGAATGGGCGCTATTTGATTGAAAATTTTGTAAGTAAATTTTTCTTAGTTTTCATGCTTATTTTGGCCGAAAACTCCGCGAAATTTATTTCCAGAATTTTCAATTAAATGCCACTTAAGTTGAAGCTCAAATAACAACGAAGGTTAAGGGGCCGATTTAAAGCAAATAATCATTGTAAACAATTAGAAAAAAAAATAAATTTTGTTTGAAAATTTCAAAAAATAAAGACTTGCTACACAGACAGTCTTTAAATTGACAAATAATTATAAATTTTGAGACTTTTTATGATTGGGAATATGAAGTTTAAAGAAAATACAATTTGTTATATCCAGTCATAACTGTGAATAGCCCTGTAAATCGCAAATCGCCAGCACAGAAACAACTGGTTGAACTGTTCTCTCGATTTGCTATTCGTTCCCCTTTGTTTCATATAAAGGAGTTCGAATATCAAATTCTGGCCCCTGATTGGGCGCCATTTGCAGAAAATTATTTAAGTCAATTTTTCTGAGATTTTGTGTTCATCTGGTCTGAAATAAAACCAAAAGTTTTGGGTCCAAAACCTTAAGAAATCACCAAAGGTTAGAAGGTTGCCAATGTGCATCCAATCCTTAAAAATGGTGCGGCTGCTAACCTTGATAACACTGTTCTCGAATTTTACACTTTTATTTTTTAACAAGCTTGGCACCCTGCTCGTAAAGTTAATTCGAATACGCTGAATTCAATGGTGCTAGCCGTTTTTCAAAGTTAGCGATCGTAAAAGTGCAGCTGAATGAAAAATAATTCTGCATAATTTTTTTTGCAGCATATTTTTTTTGCAGCATAAACATTTAAACTTCAAACTTTTTCACATTCTATATAGAGCTCGATGATGCTTGCCAAATACTCCAATTATTACTGATGCTTCAGTAGATCCAAATACTCCAGTCGCTCCAAATACCAGGGACCTTGGAGCCCCATGGTCCTTGACCAGTAGATCCAAATTATCCAGTCGATCGTAATCAAGGACCATAGAGTATATTATTTTATATTAATATTATTAATATAGGTTAGGTTTGGTTGTAAGTGGCTGGTGACGTTTTACGTCAACACACGTAGACTCTGAGGTCCATTCAGATAGCACGGGACCGTTATAGGTTTCCCTACTAGACCATAAAGTATATATTATTAATATAGAGTAGACCATAGAGTATATATTATTAATATACTCTATGGTCCTTGTCCAAATGCTTTAGGCGATCCAAAAGCTTCAGTAGATCCAAATAGTCCAGTCGCTCCAAATACACCAGTAGATCCAGTCGATCCAAATAAACTCGTAACTAAAATTATCCTGTCGATCCTAATGGACTAGTCATCCCTAATGCAAGGACCATACAGCAAAAACCATGGATCTGGATGTGCAGAAACTCAAAGTGAGGACATTAAATGATTATGCTGCAAAAAAAATATGCTAAATTTTTTTTGGGATTATGCTTCACTTTCTTTTTCAATACAATGGGTGAAATAATTCATAAATAGTGAAATTAATGAAAAATTGGTTAAAAAAATCGAAAAAATTCGAAAACAAGTAAAAAGTTAAATTCCGCTTTGCCGAATGTATTGATACCCTCCACAATGTAATAAAAGATTATTTGCAAAAAAAAAAAAATTGAAAAAATAAAAGCGAAAACAATTTTTGGTAAAAAAAAATTACGCAAAATTTTTGTTTTGTAAAAAAAATTGGTTTTACTTGTAAAAATTCCATTATGTGTCCAATTCTTTTCACATATGAGGCATTCCACACCAAATGTCCCGCTACAGAAAAACATATGTCCTGTAAATTTCTGAATAGGTTGTTTGGATAGCCCTATATGGAACTAAGAAAATTTCGTTTTTGGTTTTTCTAATTTTCAAAAACTGGGCTTAGAAGGCATGGTCAAATATTGGAAAAATGGTCAAATTTGAGGTTAGTTGCCTTGATTAAATATTTATCACATTAAACGGAATGCACCACAATCTTAAAAATTTACATTCTTATATAGTTTTGTATGGGCTATCGGATAAAATTTTTTTCTTTGGAAAATTTTCAGAACCCGTTCTGAAATTTTCCATTTTTTAAAAAAGTCAATTTATCAAAAATCCGGCCACTTTTATTTCTTTTTAAATTTTTTTTTTTTTAAGTTTAGATGTTTGTCCATCTACACAAAAAAAATCAGAAATGTATTTTTCGTTTTTTTCGAGAAAATCGCATTTGAATTTTAAATTTCATAACAATTTTGTAATTTGCTTGTATTTTCTTGTTTTAACGTTGCGCATGAGTATTATTAATTGCTTGAATATTACTCATTCGCAACGTTAATACAAGAAAATACAAGCAAATAACAAAATTGTTATGAAATTTAAAATTCAAATGCGATTTTCTCGAAAAAAACTAAAAATACATTTCTGATTTTTTTTTGTGTGGATGGACAAGCATCTAAACTTAAAAAAAAAAATTTAAAAAAAAAGAAAAAAAAGTGGCCGGATTTTTGATAAATTGACTTTTTTAAAAAATGGAAAATTTCAGAACGGGTTCTGAAAATTTTTCAAGGAAAAACATTTTATTCGATAGCCCATATGAAACTATATAAGAATGTAAATTTTTAAGATTGTGGCGCATTCCGTTTTAATGTGATAAATATTTAATCAAGGCAACTCGCCACAAATTTTACCATTTTTCCAATATTTGACCACGCCTCCTAAGCCCAGTTTTTGAAAAATTTAAAAACCGAAAATGCAATTTTCTAAGTTCCATATAGGGCTATCCATACAAGCTATTCAGAAGTTTATGGTACACGTGTTTTTTTTGCGCTGGACATTTGGTGTGGAATGCCTCATATGCCAACCAGCAGCCAATTTAAAGCCTTTTGTATTTTTAGGTTATGTAGAATATACCAAAATTTTTTAGGTGTTCTTACATTTTAGCTCATAACTTTTGAACCGCTGAACCGATTTTGCTCAAATGGAATACCAAACTACTTAGGACAACATCAAGTAAATTTGTTAAGTCTCAGTCATATATGTTTAATACTTTGGTTGTGATCACCATTTCCACAGACAGACAGACATACGGACAGACGGACATCACTAGAATGTGTTAAAATCGATCGGTGAACATGAATATATATACTTTATGGGGTCCCAGACCGATATTTCGATGAGTTACAAACGGAATGACAAACTTATATATACCCTCTATCACTAAGTGGAGGGTATAAAAAATGGGAACAGTGACGTTAAAAAAAGCCTTCCAGAAAGAAACCAGCCATAGTGTTTGCAAATGTGATCCTATTTATGATCTTGATTTTTCTACAATAATTTCGGGTAGTTAATTAAAATGAATTTCTGAATTTTGGTTTTTCTATTTAAGTTTTTATTGGTTTGCCTAAATTTTTACTGTGATATTCTTAATATCAGTTGATATTGCAGCATTTAAATTAAAAAACGTGTTCAAAAAAACTTCCTAGTTTCATATGTTTTTCTCCCTAATATTTATCTATAGTGCATTTATTCAACACATATACACACTTAAACCCATAAATACACTTATACAAACACACTTACACACACACACAAATTTTTTTCATATTGATTGAACAGACTCAAATAATTTCTCAGTAAATCTATGAGTCAATATACTTTGTCTATGCCAGTATGAGATTCTGAATATAATAATTTACTGCTCTTATTGCAATTTTCACTATAAACACACACACATACATATGCAAGGATAGTTTATATAACCCAGTAGGGAATAGATATCTGGAGGAATTAAAAACAAGTGATAGTGTTAAATCCGGCTGTGCCGAATCTTTAATACCCTCCAACATGTTTATCGTTGGGGATACCTTCCCCAACGCGATAAATGTTTACTAAATTATTTATTATGCTTTTTAAACTTAGTTATACCATTTTCTCATAATTTTTATGTTTTTTTTAATCCACGCCCACAAAAGGGGGCGGGACAAAAAAAAATATTTTTTAGCCCCCGTGGTCTAAGTGTATGACTTTTAACTCCATCTGACATAAAAAGGTTTCATTTGTTTAACAAAAATGAAAAAAAAGCTGCAAAAAAGGGGGGTTTTATTAAGGTTTTTTTAGTTCTTTAAGGGGGAACTTTTTTGCCCCTTATCAGATTTTACCCATTTCCGAACTTTACCGGCCTGTGACCACGAGACACATTCGTGCCAATTTTCAGGAGTCTAGCTCTTTTTTTTTGGACTGAATCGTGCTTTATACAGACGGAAGGACATTCACAAAATGTCTTAGAATCGATCATGGATCAATAATATATATACTTTATGGGGTCCCCGACCGATATTTCTATGCGTTACAAACGGAATGACAAAGTGAGTATACCCCCAAACTGTGGTTGGAGGGTATAAAATGGATTTTTAGAATGTTTTAAGAAGCGATTGATTTAAGTGCATTATGAAGAAGATTTCTTGTGTAACTTTAAAAGAGAAAATGGAATTAGTTTAGAGTTTCAAATGCCTTTGACAATGATAATTTTAGTTGTTTTTGCGACGGTAACAAATCTGTATCGTCGTGCCTAGTATTGACGGTAAAGATTTTTTTTAACATCCGTTCTGTTTAGTTAAGAGTTAATGCAGGATCGCCATTTGGTCAAAATTATTTATTCGAATGCCGCCAGTTAGCGTATACACATGAATTCAGTGAGAACAAGACCAGGGGTACGGCAAATATTTATGCCAAGCTTCAGCACCCTCAGAATTGTCTTTCGATAGTTAGCGTGTTTTTTATCTCGTAAATTCGCTAAAAGCCCTTGCTGAAATTCACTCTTTTGATTATAACTTTTAAACCACTACACCGATTTCGCAGAATTGCAATACAAACTTTACTAGGTAAATGCCCAACATATATACCAAACTTCAGGAGCCTCCGTAATGTCTTTCAAAAGTTAGCATGTTTTTAACAGACAGACGGCCATCGCTAGATCGTCTAAAAAATCAATAGAGGATCATGAACACCTTATGGGGCCCTAGACGAATATTTCGAGGTGTTACAAATGGAATGACAAACTCGTATGTAGATTTTATTACTAGAGTGAAGGGGATAAAAGCCATGGCGAACTTCGATCAATGTTTTTAGTAAAAATTTTCTAAAAAACCAAAACTTTGATCGAAGGTCGGTTGAAAAGATCGGATTTGGCTTAAATAAGTTTTTAATAAAAGTTTTTCTTAATTTCTCAGTGCTTTTCTAAGATTGTGTGTTAAGTAGTCAGTTTTCCACTGGGAGTGGTTTAAGAAACTAGCCCTCGCTTGGAACCCATAGAAAATTAACAGTTTTAATGCTCTAAGCAATTCTTATGAGAATTTTTCGTAGTGGATATTGAAATTTTTTTCAAGTTTTTTAAAAATAGTTTATAATTTTGACCTGTTTTGGCTTTAAATATATTTCGTTAGTCCTCAAAATTTCTAATCTTATTCGACGAAGGCCTCAGAAATGTCTTAGGTTGTGTGTAAAGTCCTAAATTCATTGGAGGTTTCGTAGATTTTTCACTTTGTAAGGTTTAGAAGCCTAACCCCTACTTGGGAACCATTTATTTTAATTTTAAAAAACATAGAATATTACAAAAATTTATTTACTTCTAAATTTTTTTTCCGTAAACACAGTTGTGCTCAGGCTTTATTTTCTTTCGTTGACAGACTTTATCATACTGGATGCTTAAATTTGTTCTTTAATTCAGAGTCTGGATCTTCCATATAAAGTTTTTAGCTTTATTATTGGGACTTCTTTTCGGTAGTGTATCACTATTCTAAGCTTAGGTTGTCGTACAGTCCTAAATTCATTGGAGGTTTCGTAGATTTTTCACTATGTAAGGGTTAGAAGCCTAGCCTCAACTTGGGAACAATTTATATTAATTTCGAAAAACAATCATATATACAATCAAGTATTACAAAAATGTATTTACTTTTGTTAGGAGATTTTATCGTACTAGATGCTTACATTTTTTGTTCCTTGATTCAGAGTCTGGATCTTCCATATAAAGTTTTTAGCTTTACTATTGGAACTTCTGTTCGGTAGTGTTTCTTTACCTTCAAATGGTCCAGGTAAAAGAACATCGTCAAAGCTCCATTCAGATTTAAAACTCGTCCCAGATTGCTAAGGTATATTCGACCATGGTAATGGTAGGATTTTCTAGATCCTTCTTTCACAATAAGAAATAGACAAGCACTCGGAAAACTTCTAAAACCGTTCTAGAAACTCCAGCAACTCGCAGACATGTATAGGGCCGTAGAAAGATCATAGAGTATATGTGATGTATTCGTCCAAGGTTTTTTCGTCCAAAGTTTCGTCGGTTTTTCAAATGGTTGAAGCTTTGGGGAAACCCCCGATTGGGCGCCATTTTTAATACTTTCTCAAATCAAAAAAAAATCCAGTACTGAATTTTAAGAATTTTTAGTACTGGATATTTAAATTTTTTTTCAACGGTTCTGAATATCGTTTATGCTTATTTATTGTTGTTGGCTTTAAATACATACATTAAGTCCTCGAAATCTCTAAGATTTTCATATTTATAGTTTACAGTATATACTTTGTATTTTTCCACTGTAAATTTTTCCACTGGGTGCGGTTTTAGAAACTATTTCTTGGAAACAATCATACTTTCAAAATATAAACAAAAATTAGAATATTTACAGTTTTAATGAGTTAATGTCATCTTTGTTTCTTCAAAATTTTATTATGAAAAATTTTCGTACTGGATATTTAATTGTTTTGCAACTGTTTTGAAAATAGTTTAAACTTTTACCAAGTTTTGTCTTAAATTTAGTAAGTCCTCAAAATTTCTAATCTTTTTCGACGATGGCCTTTAAATATCTTGGTTTGTGTGTAAAGTCCTTGTTCTAAACACATTGGTAGTTTCGTTAATTTTTCACTGGGTAAGGTTTAGGAGTCTAGCCCCCACTTGGGCGCCATTTATATTACTTTCAAAAAATAAAAAAAAAATTTAAGAAAATAGATTGACATTTATTAGGAGAGTTTTTCGTACTGAATACTTAAATTTTTTGTTTTGAAAATGGTTGTCTTTAAAATTACATAGCTTGTCCTGAAATAGCAGACTTTTTCAAATTGGATTGTGAATTCCCAACTGGGCTTAATCCATCTATATATAAAAAAACACTATATATGATTATGTGTATGTATATCTCTTGACTATGTGTTTTAATGTGAATACACAGACATCTCTTGCCTATACGGAAAACAATTAAAATGTATGTCTTCATTGACTATAAATACTCATATGTATGGGTTGTTATTTAGGAATATGAATGTATTGGATGGATGCATGCATTGGATGTACTACTACTAGAGTGTATAATGATGGTTGTATATTGGTTGGTTGGCTGGTTGTATACTCGTCTATTGTGTTTGTATTGATGGTTATTGATAGCTATAGAGCTGGTTGTGTAGTAGTCACAGTAGTTGCTATATAGTTCGATCGTGGTAGTTATGGAGTTGCTATAAATAGCATTTCCAGATGTAACGTGGAATGATAAAATTCTAAGAAAATTCGTAATGAAAGCTGGAACATATTCTACCAGAATTTAAAATAATTAAGTCTTCAGAAACAAAATTGTTTTGGTTACTCTAGAATATCGCAGAGTTACGAATATGGCGACCGTGACACAATTACTATTTAAAATAGCCTTGTATTCGACGAGATTCTAAAAAAAATATTTTTAAAGAATTGGAACAATAAAATTAAAAAAAAAAAAATAACTCCTAACGAATGCAGGCATATATTCTACTTACAATTAATAAAAAAAAACAATCAAAGTCTTTAAAAACCGTTAATGTTTCCGTTACTCTTCAGTATCTCAACGTTGAGAATATGGCGACCGTGACACACTCACTATTTTAAAAAGACTTTTATAGGAAGATTTTCTAAAAAAAATGTTTTTTTTTTTTTTGAAAAATATTGATCATAATAAAGTCCTTACTCTAAAACAGGTAACTGATCCTAACACAGCTTACCAATCCTTTATCCCCTGATTTCTAAATCTGAAACCCAAAATTTTCTTCCACATTTCATTTTCAATAAAACTCGTTGCGAATTTTTGTTTCTACCAAATTTCATCCGGAAATGGTTTATTTATGTCCTGATAGAATGTTTTTTTTTTTATGTTTTACACTACAGATTAGAGTTGATTGAGAAAATAAAGGACAATGACTACCAGTAATAATGGAACTATTAAATCTGCTATTAAACAAACAAGAAAATATTTAGTTAGTTCGTGTTATATTAAAGTATTAAATATTATCCCTTCATAAAATATGTTATAGTAGGTAAATATCGTTTAAAATGGTTACAGAGTGAGGGTGTTTATTTTTTCTATTCAGATTTCGTTATAAGTGGATTAGTTTTATATAGGGCTAGTTATGATGGGGCAAAAGTTGAGTTAACACAAATTTGTTTGAATTAAGGGTTAAGTCATGATTTTTTACAGATTTTACAATTTTTTATAAAGTAATTAAGTTTTTGATTATATAAACTCTTGATGAAATGAAATTTAGAAAAATATGTCATTTTTATTAATTTTTTTTTTTTTGTCATAAATCAATTATGTTTTTGGGGTATTGTCTATAATGTCGCTGTTTACCAAAAAACAAAATTTAATGGGATTTGCGTTTTTATTTTTTAAATATTTTCTAAAATTGAATACATTCATATATTCAGACAAACTCTTGTGAGACTGACTTTAAGAACGATTTTTGAAACTTTGTTACGCGTTGCTAAAAATAACTGTTTAGTTAATCTCGCCTAAATAAAACCAAAGCAAACATCGGGAAATGGAATGCAACAGGATGAGATTGTCAAATATTCTTTTAGGCAAAAATTTAATACTTAAATTTGACTAAATATTTAGATGACAACTAAGGTCCCCAGTTGGGCGCCAAATAGTAACACATGATTATATTTTAAACAGTCCAACCTTAGAAAAGAAAATAAAAAGGATGCATATTGGCAGACACTACTTTGAGAAAAACCGAACGTATAAGCATCTCAGAATGATGATCTCATAATGACGACTAGGCCCCAAGTTGGGCGCCTTACAGTAGTAGTAACAATTAAACAATTAAAAAAAGTTAAATTCGGCCTTGGCAAATGTAGTGATACCATCCACAATTTTAAAAAGATTATTGCAAAAATTTTTATTTAAAAGGAAATTTCTTTAAAAAAAAAAAATTTTGAGAAAAAATTTCCGCGAAAAAAAATGTTGGTAAATAAAACTCGATTTTTTTCTTTTTTGTCAAAAAATATGTTCGTACTTGTTTAAATTACTTTAAAAAAAAAAAAAATTTTGACAAAAAAATTTCCGCAAAAAAAAATTTGGTAAAAAAAAATCCGCGTTTTTTTTTTTTTTCATAAAATATGTTTGTACTTGTTTAAATTCCATTTGGTGTTCAATTATGTTCACATATGTCAACCAGCAGCCGAATTAAAGCATTTTGTAGTTTTAGGTTATGTTGAATGCACTAAAATTTTTGAGTTGTCCTTACATTTTCGTTCATAACTCTTGAACCGCTGAACCGATATCGCTCAAGTACAATACCAAACTTCTCGGCAGAACTTCTAATAAATATGTTGAGTTTCAGTCAACTCCGTGTAATATTCTGTCCGTGACCACCATTTCCACAGACAGACAGACAGTACAGAAATATCCAAGGACAAGTACAAATATCTTTTTAAAAGGAAACAGGATCACGAAATGAGAAACTGTAAATGCAGTTTTACTCCATTTTATCTCTACTTTCAGACGTACATATATCATCCGGTTCATGTTTAATATTGGCTGTTGGGCGGTGTAATAATTGCTAGAAAACTGCATACATGGCGTATGCTTAACATTGTAATTGCCTTTAAATGACAATCATACGCAACGTTGCACAGAGGTTTATTTTTAAAAAATGGCTATTCAGTAAGTAGGTACTGGACCGATTGCAGCGAAGTTCATACTGGTTATAGCTAACGTAATTTTGAGCTCAAGTTTGGACGTAGGACTCCACATTTTTATTAAGGGCACCACCAGAGGCCCCTAAAGTAGGACATATTTAAATGCTTTAAAACCACTAACTTTAAATGGGTGTAAAAACAATCTAGCGCTGATCTAAAAAAAAAACCTTAAGAGTTTTGTTGTGTAAAATGTAAACTTTCATCGAACAAAACCGATTTCCAATCTCCATATTTTGTATTTCCTTTTCTGAAGTAGGAACTTTTATAAAAATAATCATGTGCTATAATTTGGCGGCCAACTTGGGGCCGTGGTTACTTACCAATTTGTTTCTTTCACTTTATTTTTCTTTATTTAATTATTCACCTGTTTGTGACAATCATCATACCAAATATTTGGCGCCCAGTGTAGGGCCTCATTTGTCAATCGTTACGAAATTTTAGTATTTTTGTTTTCTTTTTCACAGACCTAATTGGGGCCATATTTTTCATCTAAATATTTTGTGAGCTCCTTAAACGTATGATTTTTGCCTAAATTAGTACTCTCCAATTTAACTCCTTTTTATTTCATTTTCTGAGGCCCCAAACTGGGGGCCTTAGTTTACCAATACACAGATTTTTGCTTATAATACTTTCTTATCAATGACGACACTGATCGGTAAAGAATGACTTCACAAACCAGTGATTCTCAAATATTTGCCCTTTTGACATACACACACAAATCTTCCCAGAATTTCAATATTGTTAACTTTATGCATTTAAATCATTCACAAAAAAAAAAGACTTAATATATTAAAAAAGTTTTTCAACATATTCTTCTTTTGAAAACATTTGAATTACTGTGTATAAAAAAAAACCTTTTATTCAAATTGCCTGCAAAATGAATCAAAAAAGCAAACAACCTTTTTTTACATAAATATCATAAAACTTACAAAAAATATAGTTTTATTTATTAAAATATATTTTCATGCACATGCATAACGTACTTGGCAAGCAAAGTTAAAAAACAAATTATTGAATTTTCCATTTCATTTAACAAATAAATGAATAAGAAAAAGATTAAAAAGTAAAAAAGAAATATGTGGAAAGTAGTTGCCAGTGATTGGAATTTTCCAGTAAAAGAATCTGAAACTTTTTCTCCAAAAAAATACTGGACTTTTCTTAAATGAAAATCTGGGGAATCGATGAATTTTGCGGTAGAAAAATTTATTTAATACGTGAGAATTAAATCCCTTAGATATTTTCAATAAATTAAGAATTTCCGTTAAAATTATTTTTTTAGTTTTTTTAGGAATCTATAAAGCAATTTTCGATAATTAACCAGTCACGGTCGCCAAATTTTTTTATAACTGGGATTATATTATTAAAGTAGCAAAAACTGTGTCATTACAGAATATTAGGCGGTCAATGTGTGTTCTTTGTTAGAAATTTACGTTATCTTCATCTAAAGTTTAAAATCCTTCTTAAGCAGTCTTCGATCTCTAAGCTGACCAAAAATGTTCAGAGTTCAGTCTACAAGTAATTTTAACTTTTGATAATTATCCTGTCACGGTCGCCGAATTTATTTTTTTTTTTTAAAGGACGCATTATCTGCCAATCTAGTAGCATTATAGAACATTTGGCGCCCATCGTGGGGCCTAAGCATTCGTCACATTAAAAATTTGCGTTATTTTCATGTAGCGATTAAGATCCTATAAGGAATTTGGAACCTAAACGATCAGAGTTTTAGGGATTCTATTTGCAGTCGTCGATTTCTAAATTAACCAAAAATATTATTAATTCAGGTAAAAAATTACGGATCCGATTTCGATAATAAACCAGTCACGGTCGTCAAATTTGTCATTAGCTGCCATTGTTTTTTAAAGTAGAAAAATCATAAGTTGGCGCTCAACGTGGGCCTAAGTTTTTTTACCCCGGAATTGAAAAAAGAATTCTAAGACTCTACTTAAAGTGTCTTTTGATATATAATGTTATCAAAAATATTAAGAATTTGGTCGAAAAATAATGGTATCGTAAATTTTATACAATTTTCCAGTCACGGTCATTTAAGTGTTTTAGATAATGATCCAATCGCGGTCGCTAAATTTTCAAAATATTACTATCTTGTTTAATTACACCGTTCGACAAAAATTAAAATGTCGTGAAACACGAACTGGATAATATACTTTTGAAACTAGAGACTAAATCTAGTAAAACTGCTTTTACAGTTTTTCATTTCGTGATCTTGTTTCCTTTTAAAAGGACTTCAAAGTTCTGGAGGATTAAGTTTTATAAAATATTTTTTTAATATTTATACTTGTCCTAGAATGTCAACAGTGATAGCAAATGAAAGAGGATAATCTCCCTTAATTTTTCGATTTTATTATTTTTACATATTAGGAAAAAGGAGGTAAGTTTCAACCCTTCAAAACTTCATTCAATATCATTCAAAATGTTTAACAAAATATTTTGATAAAGTTTTCACAGCACTTTATTCACATCCTTTAAAACTAATATGGCAAATCCTAATATGGCAAAAAAAAATTAAAAATTAGTAGAGATCCTCCTCTTTCATTTACCAACACCAGTGTCATCGTAGGACAAGTAAAAATATTTTAGAAATATTTTACAAAAGATATCCTTTAAAACTTTGAAGTCCTTTTAAAAGGAAACATGATACGAAATAAAAAACTGTTAATGCAGTTAAACTGCATTTTATATCTACTTTCAGATGTATATCATCTGTTTCATGTTTAATATTGACTGTCGGAAGGTGTTATGGAATAATCGGCGCCCAATTTATGGCCCTTGCGATTTTTAAGAGGATTGAGATCCTTGAAGAACTAAACTCTAAGGTAAAAGTCTTCTTAATGGTCTCCGAGTTCTGCATTTATCAAAAAATATTAACGATTCACACCAATAGTTATAGAATTTTAAGCTTTAGGTCTTGTCACGGTCGCCAATTTTTTTTTTTAACTGTAATAGATTTTTTTAAAGTTGCAAAACTGTACATCAGTAACTGTGGGGCCTCAGTTGTCATAAAATTGCAAAATTGCGGTATTGTTGTCTTAGGATTAAGATTCTTCAGGCGATTGAAATCCTTATAAAACAAAATTCTAAGTAGTCTTTGATTTCTTTGAGTGGAATATTGTATAGGTTGTACAAGCCTAAAATAAGGAGATTTTTAGGCAAGAGAAAGTTAAAAAAAAGAATGAAAAACTGCTTGTTCAGAATTTCTCAGTTGCTTTCACATACTTGAGAAAATCATACAACGGTAAAATATCAGAACCCATTACCCACAATCTAGCCCTGGCAAACGCCGGACAACAACAGACGTAGTGTTCCGTTGTTTCCTCATCGTCAAAACAGTCTGCACAAAAGGGGTCTGATAAGACACATAGTCTCGTTATATGACGAGCACAGGCATTGTCTTCCGTAATTAAGCCAGTTAATCTGCAACAGTATATTCTACTGAGAACGTGTAGACCGTTAGCCACTTTCTTGTCTGGTCTAACCACAAAACGTTTCGTATTCTTTCATGCCAAATCATTTAACCATCCTTCCATGAAAATTTATTTCTTATGACAGTGATCCAACGCATCAACCATGTCAAGTTCCGGATTGTAAGGAATTTTGTCGAAGCCAACATTTTCCAAATAGTCAGCAACCTCGTTTCCCAGTATTCTCCTATGACACAGAATCTACAGACGACTGAACCTATTCCCACATGAGACCTCATTGAGTCTGCGTCTACACTGAGCGTAGCCTAGCCGTCACTGCAGATACTTATTCTCCTATCCAGGTCGCCACGTCCAAAATAGCAAATACTTTCGTCTGAAATACTGTAGCTATTGGCCCCATAGTAATACAGTATTTGGACGCATATCCCAAATACTAACCAGACCTAGACCCATTTGAGGTACTGGATTCATCCGTGTATAAAGTATCAGTTTAATTTTCGAGCATATCTACTGGGTTGCCCCACTGTTCCCTACTCGGAAATATTACAGTAAACTTCCTCACAAATTTGATGCAAAATGTTGTACTGTCCAAAAGCAACGAAAACGTCGGGAAAAGTTCCGATATCCCGATTGTACACCCCATGCCATGTTCCATTTTTGCGGAGCCTGCACAGTGATTTAACGACTTCTCCTTAAATATGAAGAATGTCTAACATAGTACTCATGGCACCAGTAGTTCCTAAAGCAGCCGCTCTTTATACTCCGTTCAGCTTGGATCGAATAGTCTTCACCATCGTTATCGGGATCCAGACTACACGTTGAATACGTCACAATTGGTCTAATAACAGCTATGGGGATCCAATTTACTCTGGAAGGTCATAGACCCAATCTCCGACACTGCCAGAAAATGATTTCATGATTTACCAGACAAATTAATGATTCTGTTCAAAAATTATGCAATTTTTAGTTTAAAATTATGATTCGGTGATGGTTGCCAAATTTCTTACAATAAAGTGATATGACGGAATATTTGACGCCCAAGGAATTGAGATCCTTTATTTTTATTACAGTCTTTGATATAGTGCTTTTTGTCATCAGTAGTTTTGATACTTACTGTTTTCTTAGCTGGACTATCAAACTTATATAGGACTATCAAACTTATATAGGACTATCAAAGTTATCTAAAGATTTTTTAATTTTCAGCTTGGTAGGAAGAATCTGTTTAACTCATTGTAAAAATGAGTTCACAAGCCATGCCAAAGTCCTAAGCGGTATTGCTAGGAAGATTATTTAAAATTACAATTCTCCAAGATTCTAAGAAATCCCAAAAAATTGTAATTGTCGTCAATTAAAGCCCCATGTTGGGAGCCAAATATTCTGAAAAGATTTTTTGCAACAGCAGATCTCTCTAATTATGAATATTTATTTTTGTAAGAATACGAAGTCGATCACGGCACTGTACATCTCATTTAAAACTGTAGCATTTAAAATTGTAACTAATACCGTAAGTTTGTAATGGTTGACAACTGAGGCCCCACGTTTGGAGCTAAATATTCTGCACTTTTTGTTTTCTTGAATATGCCTATCTCTTTAGTGACTGAATTTAAAACAAGTTTCGTCTTCTCCGTGTTTTTAATGTCGGCCTATAAACTAAGCTCCACATTGGGAACCAAATAAGCTGCCCTGAACATTTTCATCAATATGCCTATCTCTTCAGGGACTGAATTTTCTACTGGTTTCGTACTAAGGATTAGGAGTCCGTTCTGTTACTGTTACAAATTTTCTGTTATTGTTTTAATCAACAGGCCTGCCCGTCTTCTCAGTGTTTGGAGTGTTTCCTGTTCCTTTAAATAACGGCCCATAGTCCTTGAAATGAAAATATCTAATAATCGAAATATCAAGCCCCACCTTAGGTTAGGTTGGATCGGCGTCCGCCAATTTGGCGAATTCACTCGGAGGCCATAGGGCCCATTGTGATTCCCCTAAAGTTGTCTCCCTAATCCCCTCTGATACACAAAATTCTACCTCTCAAACCACCCCGATTCTCTAAGGTATTCGGCTAGAGATGTCAATGGGACACTGTTTAGGCAGTCCACACTCAAAAAAATACGTTAGTAGATTTACTAATTTTTTTTTGCTAATGCTAGTTAGCTAACTTTTAGCAAATTTTTAGTTGAGATTAGCATGTTAGCAAAAAATTCTTGTAAACTTCATTTAGCACATTAGCAATTTTAAACAAACGTTGAACTAATTTCTTTTGCTAAGATTTGAAATTGAGTTGACAACATTTTTACAAGATTTTTTGCTAACATTAGCAAAAATAATGGTAAATTTTTTTTTATTTTCAGAAAACTTAAAATGGCTCTATCTCGGAAACTAAGCCAGATAGAGCAAAATGGAGGGCATTTTTGGTTCTTAGAATCTCCATACTTTCGCGAGTCCTCTTCACATGTGTGGACCCTAATGGGCCCTAACTTTGGATCCAAAAAAGTTAGCATTCCCGAAAATTTTAAAATGCTCATATCTCGGTAAATATTGCCGACACAACAAAAAGTCTAAAAGCATTTTTGTAGCCCTCAATACGTAGAACAAGACCGCAAAATAGTCAAAAGCTCTCCGAGTAATATTTTTGAAGTTATCGAGTTTTTTAATTCTCAAGACCCCAGTGGTCCCCTATAATCACGTATCTCAAAAACTAAGCAAGGTAGAGCGAAACGTACACAAATTTTGGATCAAAAACTATGACGATTTTTAAGGAACCCAACTAGGTCTGGGCCCATCGGGGTCTGGACCTATCGGGTCCGAACCCAATGGGGTCCTCAAATGTGTCAAAAAAAAAAAAATTTGTTAACTAATTATTGGCAAAACATTTTTGCTAACTTTAGCAAAAAAATTGTGGGTTCAAAATCAGCAAATTTTCTTGTAGGTTTACAAGCTTTTTTTGCTAACATTACAGTTTTTTTTTTTTGAGTGTAGGTCATCAAAAAATCGTTGCCCCAAATACTTAAGACGACGTTTCATCAGACCCGGACATTCACACAACAAGTGCTTCATTGACTCCTCCTCCTTCACCTCTCCACAACTTCTACAAAAGTCCCTGTCAGAAATTCCCATACGAACGGCCATTTGACCGATTATACAGTGTCCTGTCAGAACTCCTACAATAGGCTAACCGTCCGTTTGCCAAAGGTAAGAAGACTTTCTGTCCTCTTAGGATAGTCAAGCCCCACCTTAGGAGCCAAATACACTGCAATCAACATTTTTGTCACCATGCCATTCTCCTTAGGGACTGAATTTTCAAAAACTTCTGTACTTAGGGTTGAGAGCCAGTTCTGGTTTTTCTACGATCGGTCAAAAATATTCAATTTATTAAACAATAGTGGTTTCAGTTGCGTTTTTTAAATTATGTTTTCAAAATTATTTTTCTAAAATTTATGAAAATCTTAAATTTATTATTTTTGTGGTTATTTCAAAATTAAAAATTAACATAGCAACTCACACTTTGGCAGCCAGAGTAGAAAAAAAATATATATTATTAGTTTCCAAAAAAAAAACTTTTGAAATTTTTATTGCATTTCTCTAAACATGAATAAGTTTATTATATTTATATGGTAGTAATATGTTAACTATACCTTATTTACTATCACATTAGTTATATATTGTACAATCGTAACAGTTGGAAAGGAATATTATCCGTTCCGTTTCGTTTGTTGCCACACACATACATCCTTTCAAGCAATATTGCACATTCAATGAATAATTTTGTATGGTATATTTGTAGTTTTTAACCACTTGAAAGTTTATGTGCTGGTTGTAAGAAAGACCAGCAAATTATTTTATTTCAAATTTTAACATTCAAAGTGAAATTCAAAAGCAGAGAGGCCAACTGGTATTGTTAATTGCATTTTTAATACCATCATCAGCGCTTTTTGGTCGTCCACACTTGTAGTGTCCAGTGAGATATTTTCTATTAAGGCTTAACACTAAAGGAAAAACAATAGTAGAATAACTAATAACTCACTCTCCCATTATGTGCACGTAGTTCAACCATCAGCGCTTTTTGGTCTAACACTTTTGAAATATATTTTTTTTTAAACTTAATATATATTAAATGAATAAGAATCTTAAAATAACTTAACTCTCCCATTATGTGCAATTACCACAATCATCAGAGATTTTTGGTCGTTTACACTTAAAGTCAATAAGGAACCAAATTCCATTCCAATGTTCACTTGGTTACTTTATTCATTCATTCTCTGTTAGTCCTGTACCTACATATGAAAAACACATATTTTTACTTAGAAGCTTTGGCCTAAAATTTATGCGTTGATTTCGTTTTATTTTTGGCAACAGGAAAAAAATATCCTGCTGGTTTGTTTCCAATCATGTAGTGTAATAAAACCATAAAATTTTCCAAAAAAAAAAAAACAAACTGAGAAAAGAATATATGGTTTGTTGTAGTAGTAGCAACAGTTAGTAAAATATAGTATCTTGAGCTATATTTTTTTTTTCTCATATTCTTCTGTGGTAAATTTTCGTCTAATTTCATTTCAATTGTTATGGTAGTAATTACTTTGATACATGGAGTAAACAGTGAAGGAAATTTAGGAAGGGTACTGGAGAAGAAAAGCAGTTGCTATAGAAGCAAAGATGTGGGTTTGGTGAGATTAGGAAACTAGTTGAAGGGTTTCAGAAGGAAAAATATTTTTAGGTGAGGTTAATGAGGATGACGCTAATCCCAAAAAACAAAAATTTTTGGGAATGACATCTATAGAGGCCAATTTTGGCCCATTATGATTCCTGCCATTGTTTCCTTCCTTGTCTCCATTCAATTTTGTTCTTACCCAAGAAAACGCATTTTTACGTTTCCCACTTTGACGCTTGGATGAATGATATTAGTAGCCAAGGGTTTATACCTCGTAGGTCCTGATGATCCTGAAAAACATAAGAACCTAAACACTTAAATCGTCTAAATGCTAATGCAGGGCATTCACATAAGAAATGGAAGCTGTCCTCGACAGATTCATTGCACCATCTGCAAGTATCGTTTGACATAACCCCGACTCTTACCATGTGTTTCGCGAGTTTATTATGCCCCGTGATAAGGTTCGTTACTGATCTTATCTGTCTTTTGTCCATATCCAGAAGAATTTTGCTGTTACCTTGGGATTTTTCGTCGCATAGCATTTTCGTCTGTATGCTATCATTTGATATCGTCCATCTATTTAACCACTTGTTTCTAGTGTCCAGCTTAATATTATGAAAAGTAAGGGAAAGTGGTGGAAACACTCCCTCAACGACGAGCGCACGTGGAAGGTTTGCGTCTGCCTTTACAAGTACATCTGCTTTCTCATTACCTCTAATGAGGTATGAGTCTTCGAATCTGAGATTTTTTTCTATATGAAAAATATTTTCGAATCAGACTTTTTCTTTGGAAAAAAATAGTTGAGAATCTGAGACTATTTATGAAGGAAAAATGTCTCAGAATCTCAGACGTTTTTTAAAAGAACAATTCTTAAATTCTGGTGAAACGTGGTGCTTTAGTTGTCATAATATGCCAAATTTGCAGTATTTTCATATTTGGATTAAGATTCTTAAAGAGATTAAGATCCTTAAAGAAACGAATTCCAAGTAGTCTGTTCAAACTTTCTTCCACAATGGACTTTTAAGTTTGGGACAAAAGTCTCCCTATTTAAGACAATTTTAGAATAATTTCAGAATTTATCAAGATTAATCGTTCTCAAAATACTTGAGTTGAGAGTGGGTTGTACTAGCCTAAAATAACGAAATTTGTTTTAGGCGTTCCATGGCGCTCAGACTTAAAATAGTCCATTGTACCGGATGTACAAAAATACTTAGTTTTTGATGATGTTTAAGACTGAAAATTTGTAAGTTGACAATTAAAGCCCACTGTTGGGAGACAAATTCTCTGAAATTTTTTTTCATCACCAGGCCTATCGTATAATCTGAATTGCAGTTGTACTTCGGGTTGGTATTTCGTCCACTTTCATCTTACGCCAGTCAAAAAAATTGATATTCAAAAGAAATTATTTTAAACTTCAATTTATTCTAGAATCTAAGAAATACTGAAAAATTTTAATGGTCAACATCTTTGGAAAAATACATAGACTTCGACGATGTTTAAGACTCTTAGGGCTGGTAACATATCAAAAGCTAATCAAAGTCTCCGGGGCCGGAAGGATTTACTGCACTGGTTCTGAAACTGTGGTCTTCGACGCTCACTCGTCCATTAGCCAAACTTTTTTGCTTTTTCTACCATGGTGGGGTCTTCCCGTCTTGCTAGAACGTGACCAATGTTCAGCCCATCCCTAAAAAGAGGGAGGCTTCTACCCCTGAGAATTACCGTCCAATTGCAGTTTGATCTGCGCTCTCGAAGCTTTTGGAGAGCATGGTTTTTTTTTTTTTTTTTTTTAAATTCTTTATTATTCTGATTATTGAATCTGCCCATTCTTGGCCTAACAATAAGTGTGTAAATCTTAAAAAACTAACTTAAATACTTAAATACTAGAGAGCATGGTTAATTTTCATCTTGTGAACTATATAGAGTCTTAATTCACTTTTATGCGATTGACAGTATGGATTTCGTAGGCGTCGTTTTACGAGGGACCTGTTAGCGTTCCTTACGAAATGTTGGAGTCGATTAATGTACCAATGTTGTGAGAGTAAAGTGGTGGCTCTGGATATTTCCAAGGCATTTGATCGTGTGTGACGCACTTGTATCAAAACTTATTTGGTGTCGGTGATGATTTCTCTCGATTTATATCGAGAGCACTACAATTTCCTCTGCGCTCTCGAAGGTTATGGAGAGAATGGATAATATCAATCTTGTTAACTATCTAGAGTCTAATTCACTTCTATACGATCGACAGTATAACTTCCGTAAAAGTCGTTCTACGAAAGACCTTTTAGGTTTCCTTGCGGAACGTTGGAGTCGATTAATATACCAATTTGGTTAGAGTAGAGTGGTGGCTCTGGATATGACCCACTTGATCCAATTGTATTAAAACTTATTGCATTTATATCGAGTTTTCTCGGGCACCGCATTATACGTGTTGTTTTGTGTGGGGTTTCATTCAAAGAGTTGTAGTTTAATTCAGGGGTACCACAAGATTCCGTTCTTTCTCCTACCCTTTTCCTTATTTTTCTTAACGGCCGTCTTAGTCAAACCGTCAATCCTATATATTCTTATGCAGATGACAGCAATATTTGTCATTCGTTTTGTTTTGATCATAGGCCAAGCCTTGTGGAGGTTCAGGCCATGAGACAAAATATGAATGACACATTGAATCATGACCTTTCTACAATTTCTGAGTGGAGTCTGGCGAAAAGGGTGGAATTTAATGCTCGTAAGACCCAATGTTGTACGTTGACCCATAGACGATATGTGGTATACACATTGAAGAATCAGACACTTTTGATGTTTTGGGCATGAAAATACAATGTGACGTTTGCTGGAATCAACATGTTTTTCAAGTGTCGAAAGAAGCATTCAAGAGCCTTGGTTTTTTAAAACGGTGCAAATATTACTTCACTCGGTCTAACCTCCTTACTATTTATACTGCATATATCCGACCGAATTTGGAATACAACTCCCATATCTGGGCAGGTGCTTTAAAGTCTGTTTTGAAGTTTTTCGACCAGATGCAAATGAGTTCGTTGAACTCATCAATGTGAGTAGGGTATCCAACTCTATGGATTCATTGTCGGATCGTGGGTTGTGTTTCATTGTTCTACCGATATTACTATGGTAAGGGCTTATCCCCGAGACTCCGGTGTGCGTTCGCAATACTCGTCCATCCAGTAAATCAAATCCGTTTGTTGTCGATAGTCCAATGAATCGCACAACGCATTACATAGAAAATTCGTTTCTCAGTCGAACTAGTCGTTTGTGGAATTCACTCCCCGCAGAAATCTTCCCAGTCAGCTACGATTTGGAACAGTTTAAACTAAATGTCCACAAAATTTAAATTAAATTTTATAAAATATTTTTTTGATCTGTACTTGTGCTAGGGCATTCGTCCATTCAAAAATGTGTCCTTCAATGTCATTCAAAATGTTAAACTAAATATGTTGATAAAGTTTTAAAATGACTTTATTCACATAGATTTCTCCTGATATGGCAAAATAAAAAAATGGAAAAATTAGGGGAGATCCTCCTCTTTCATTTGCCATCACCAGTGCCATTCTAGGACAAGTACGATTATTTCAAAAATATTTTAAAAAATGTATCCTTTAAAACTTTGAAGTCCTTTTAAAAGGAAAAAGGATTACGAAATCAAAAACTGTAAATGCAGTTTTACTCCATTTAATCTCTTCTTTCAGACGTATATCATCCAGTTCATGTTTAATATTGGCTGTCGGACGGTGTAATAGTAGACAACTGAAGCTCCATGTTGGGAGCCAAATATTGTGTAATTAATATTTCCATTATGGGTCCTATCTCTATGTCAAGATTTGTCTTTGCCAAGCTGCTTAGTTTTTGCAAACATTGACGGGCATTTAAAATTGAAACTTACTCCAGATATTAAAAATTATTGAAAATTTGTGAAGGGCCCCACGTTGGGAGCCAAATATTCTGTTATGTTTATTTCCATCAACAGACCATCAAAGGCATTTTGATGGAAATATTGTTGAATATTGTTATATTCAGGGTTAGGAATTCGTCCTGTTGTCTGTTACATTTTTAAATTGCTTTATTGACTTGTAGATCATATGATTCTTAGAACTACTTAATGCAAATTTGTAATAAAGCCTCACGTTGAGAGTCAAATATTGTGTAAAGAATGTGTTCATCAACAGGTTTATCTCTTCGGAGACTGGAATTTCTACTAGTTGCTGTTGTTCTAAGTCTTGGGAATTCCTTCTTTTTCTCGTAAGGTTGTTAAATAAAAAAAGTCTCAGGATCTTTGACTTTTTCTAAAGAAAAAATACTTCTGAATCGGAAAAACATTTTATACAACATATTTTTCCATTTTTCTATGGGAACAATAACCCAGAATCTATGACATTTTCAAAAATCTAAGACATTTTGAAAAATTTCTGGAATTGTTAGGCTTCTTTTAACGTATCATGCTTGCTTATTTAGTTATAGTGAAAAATATCTGTGGATACTTTACTTTTTCTGAAAATTTTTCTTAAACTCTGTATGGTCATTTTCAAATTTCTGTCACTGTTAAAAATAACATGAGATCATTTTGGTTACAAATATTATATTTTTTCAGGTATATGAATATAAACCATATAATCTATAACAAATAAACATAAATTCACACAGAAAAATGTGAATATTATCATACCCTACGTATTTTGATAAAGGCATCTATAAAATGTTCATCCGTTTTGCAAAAATAAGAAAAAGTCGTAACACAGGAATCAAAATTTTTAAAGGGAGACTAAAAGCCACAACCAAAGACATAGATCCACAATAAAGTTTTATGATTCGATATGCAGCTGAAATATAGATCCAGTTTATTCAGAAAATACAATACTGCAATTCTCATATTCAATTTCGCGTAAAATGTTGATTAAAAAACATTTCTGAACTCACAATCATTTCTAAACTCATGCAAGAAATCAGATTGGTAACTCCCAAAAAACATGGATAATTTAAATGATATTGCCAAAACTTATTTTCGACCGGAAATACGATGAAGAATTTCCAATTCGAGAATTTTGGCCAAACTGGCAAAACCCCCCAATGAACGCTATTAACATATTCACAGACGGGTCCAAACAATCCATCGGAGTCGGTGCAGATTTTTCAATGAGTTTGAGAGATTTGGAGAAGACTTTTATCCTTCTATTGGACTCTAGCATTTTCCAGGTCGAAATAGTTACATAAGCAGGGCAGCTTTACAGTTCGGTGATGAGACAAACAGAGAATTTAACATTTATGTTGACGGCCAAGCTGCTCTAAAAGCTCTTAAAAGCTTTTATATCAAGTCGAAAGCAGTCTGCGAATGCTTCAAGAACTTACAAAGTTTAGGGAGTATGAACAAGGTGAAACTAATATGGGTACCAGCTCACATAGGTATTCAAGGGAACGAGAGAGCGAACGGAGAGAGGTAACAACTAGTGCGATCAGTAGAATGTTGTGGGCATGCTACAATCTAAGGAAAACTAAATACTTACTCTCACTAACCAGATGGAACTGCCGAGTACTTACTGGAGTGATCACCGGGCACTGCCTTATAGGTTATCATAGAAAGAAAAAGGGACTTATTTCCGATGCCAGCTGTAAAAGGTGCGATGAACCTAACACTGAGGAAACAGTCGAACATATTCTTTGCCAATGTCCTGCTTTGGCCAGCACCCGACACATATTGGGCTGACATGACTTCGAGAGCTTAGAAACGGGTTTGACTGTCGACCTAAGGCAAATAGTTCAATTCGCGATGAGGATAAACGCGTTCTATCAGCGTCGCTTAGGAATTATTGTGGTTTCGCTATGGACCATCCGGTCTATGTGAGGAGTCTTTAACTCCGCCACCTCTAACCTAACCTAACTCCCAAAATCTGGTCTTGGCTCCTTTCAGCTTGTTTTTAATTTTTAATGGTTTGCTTAAGTTTTATTATGAGTAGCGTATTATCTGGTTCACAAATGCCGATTGCAAATCTCTCTCACTTGTTTGCTTTTAAATCTAGTATCATTTCAACCTTAACAAAATCATGTACAGTATTTTGGTTTTATATATTTTAGCCAATATTTTGTATACATTTTTTCTATAAAATAACATATTTTCATACCGTGTTGGAGTGTAGTTTTTGAACAAACTAAACCTATTGAAAAACATGTATATTAAGAACTCGATTCCTCTCAGACAGGTCGATCTTAATATTTTGTTGTGATCCTAAATATTTGAAAAATTATAATTAAGTACCATAATATGATTGCAACAAAAATGTTATGATTGCTGGAAACATGTAATGATACAACTTTCAATCATAACATGATGCTCTTAAATTATGGTTGTCACAATTATATCTCTTCTCTGAGTAAGTATAAATTTCAAAGAAATCTGGAAAGTCCTTGTGGGGACTATTCTTGTAAGATTAAAGAAAAAAAATTAGTGGTCAAAAGAGTTGGAGGTCAAAAAATTCGGATTTCTTCTACTGAATAAAAATTATTGGATCATTTTTTAAATTTTTTAATGTTTGAACTTGGAAAAAATCGACTTACAAGGGAAGTCTCCCTGGTGTCACCCTCCGATCTTCATGAAATTTGGATATGTTGTTAAGAACGAAAATTAGTTCGACACGTATTTTTTTTTAGCGGCCCAAACTCATTTTTAGGGGGGTCGATTTGTATGGGGGGAAATTTACCTTTTTCAATTTTTTACGATTTACGCCTATTTAAACAAAATTAATATATGCATGTGTGATATCAGATTAAAGGTATTAAAAATACCTATCTCGTGGTGCTAACAACGGGCCAAAGAAGTTAATAATTTTCGACTTATTAACAAAAACGTCCTAAAATTTTGGTATTTTACTCAATATGACGAAAAGTTGTGCATGTTTGGACACGTTCTTAGTACACGTAGATTAGTTTTCCAAAGTCCTTTCATTTGGGGTTTCTTTGCATAATATAGGAAATAAACGAAAAAAAAACTAAAAAATGGCCTTGTCTTCCCCCCTCCTTTTACCCCCTAAATATGAATTTGGGCCGCTAAAAAAATACGTGTCCCCTTATTTTTTTTTTGCTCTACAAAATAAAACCAATTCCATAAAGATCCGCGGGTGACACTAGGGAGACTTCCCTTGTTAGAAATATTTTTAAACTAATTTCTAAAAAATATCTATAATTAATTTCATTTTCAAGCGCGACCCTCGTATCTTATTTAATATTTGCTCAATCTGGACGCTATCAAGCTTAAATTAAAGCTAGGAAAATTCCTATATACCATTTTTTTTCAAAAATAGTCGATTGATAATAATTAGGTTTAGTATTGATAACTTTTCCTTAAAGAACTGCTATCAAATATATAATGTTCCATTATTAGTTTGAGTCACTGTAGGTCTAAATTTGGAACAATGTTCTTAGAAAAGTTTTCATTTAGTTACCCATATACAAACTTTACAGGGTTATAACCATAAACAAATTTTTGGAAGGAGTGCTGGTTAGGAAGGAGTGCGAGTTCGCCAGGAGACGTTGGCGGACACCTTTCCCCTCGCGATAAGTAAAGGGGAAATTTCAATTTTATAAGCCAAACTTTCCCCCCGGTTTAAATTTGCCCATATACGAACTTTACTAGACTATGACCATAAGGCATATTCGTGTCAAACTTTGGCCATAGAGCTTATCAAAGAAAAAACTTGAAACGAATTTCAATCAACAAAAACGCGGATTCAATCAATTTTTTGATTGAAATTTCTCCAATTAAAACAAGTAGGAAAGTTATAGCCGATTAAGACCGACCGTATGATACCCTACACCAGCGTTTTCCGGAAAATGGGTACCAAGTTCAAACATGGACCGATTGGATCTGTCTTTTGTTAGAACTTTATTTAGTATAGAAAACACACACAGATCAAATTTTAGTGGAATTGATTTAAATTTTTTGTCAATAGACTGATTTACCTGAATATCGGTCGAAATTTTTGTATAGGGGACTAAGTCCAAAAATGGTCCAATTATATTCCGATTTGATTAGGTTACTAAAGTACACGTTTAACACCTAAAATTTAAATTTTTATCAAATATTTCCATTTTTATGAATTTTGAGGGAATTATGTGAATATCGGGAGGGTGGTTTGTATGGGGGCTACCACAAGGACTGATCCGATCCCTTTGAAATTTGGAATGGTGATTCGTGCATACAAAATTAGATTAACTTATAAATTTCAAAGCGATATCTATTATAATACGGTTATTAGAGTCATTTAAGCAGAATGTGTGTATGGGGGCTAGGTCTTACCATATACCGGTTTTCTACAATTTCAATAGGCTTCGTCCTTGGGCCAAAAGATGCTTAAGTTTCAAATTTCAAGTCAATTAATTGAAAATTGCGACCTGTATCGTGCTTAAACCGATAGATCGACAGACGGACGGACGGACTGACAGACGGACGGACATCGCTAAATCGACTCAAAAAGTAATTCTCAGTCGATCGGTATACTTGAAGGTAGGTCTAGGACTAATATTTCGGGTAGTTACAAACATCAGCACAAACTCATTATACCCTGTACCACAGAGTGGTGTAGGGTATAAAAATTGTTATACCAATCATCAAATTGTAGGTGATTGATTGAAAATTTTTTTAATCAAATTTTTTTTCGATTATGATCAAAAATTTGGTCAATTTTTTATTTATAGTCAATCTTATGACAAAATTATCAAAAAATTCATCTTTTTTGCTTTCCAATATGTTGCCAACAAGAAAAAAAGTAAAACCCGATTATTTTGTATATTTTTGAATTAATCTATTCAAATAATTTAAAGCGAAAAAAATCTGGTATGTTGAAAATTTGTAATTCCTCAGTTAAAGAAAATAACAAAAATTTTAGTCAAAACATTGATTGACTCATTTAAATTTTGTTGATCAATAGATTTAATTGAAAATTTTTAGCCAATTATTTTTTGTTTGATTGTTCGGACTGCAAAGTGGTTTCTACGGACAAACGTAAGGATGGACTAAAGGATGGCTAAACTTTAGAAGTCTAGCTCGTTTGTTTTGGACTTCAGTGTTCTGTACACAGGCGGACGGACTTCAGATTCTTGAATTCGACCAAGTGGAATTTAAATTCGTTACTTGTTAAAAATTTGATTTAACTCCCTTCAAAAATATTTTCCACCTTTATTAATCTATATACGTAAAATGTTTCCCTAAAATTTGTGTAAATGTTTTCTCAAATATGTATATTTGTGTTAGAATTGTGGTTATAAAATTTACTACATATTTGTTCTCATACATTGTGTGTATTCAAATTTTTATATATTTTTTTTTTGTTAAATTTAGTTTTTTCTACTTTTATAAATATTAAAGGGGGGGGGGGATATAAAAATGAAATCCTTTGAAAATTATGTTACACAATTTTTTTTTTTTTTGATTTTTTCGAAATTTATATTCATGTCTAGTGAAAATTGTATAAATGTCTGTTATAAAATATGGTTAATATTTTAAATATTTACAAGGGTAGCGATTAAAAAAATTGTGTTTCAAAAAAAATGATTTGAACAAAGTTTATGGCCTACAGAAGGAAATAAATATGACAGAAGTTTTTTTAACAGATTTTCCAGAGGGGAGGAGGAAATGAGTTAACAAAAATTGATTTCATTGTGGAATGTAAAATTCTGATTATTTTTTTTAAATCAAAATTGTTTAATTCGACCCTTAAAATATTATATTTTAAGTAGAATTACTCTAGCTCGAGGTATTTTTTTCTTTACTTATTAAAACCATGATATTTTCATAAAATAATTTTCAAAAAAAATATTTTTTTGTTTTAAATTTATTTATGCTTGTAATTTTAGAAAAAATTAGCCTACAGTTGTCTGATTTCATTGTCAAGACTAATAAGCAAATATTTAAACACTATACTACAAGTAGCATCGTTAGTGTCCAAAAAAAAGATTCCTATTTTTGATCCTTTTCTCTAGACAGCACTGAAATCTCCTTCTCAAATGGAATTAGGTATCTTTGAGTATTTCTAGATAGGAAGTTGAATTTTAGGCGTAATATTGAGGAATGGGTAAGAAAAGCAACGACTTCTTTATATTCTTGTGAAAGAGTCTTTCGAAAACGATGTGGCTTTAGCCTTAAAGTCATTCATTGGATTTATGCAGCAGTGGTGCGTCCTATTCTGCTGTATGGAATCATTGTCTGGTGGCCTGCTTTAGAGACAAATGGGAAATGTGCCTTTATCACGAAGGTACAGAGAATGGTGTCGATGTGCATTACTGGTGCCCTTCGTGCAACAACTACGGCTGCATTTAAAATATTCCCTTACCTGATACTATTGGACGTATTGGGTAGGCAGTAGAGATGGGCACGTGAGTGACTTTAAGACTCACACTCACTCACGCTTTTTGAATCACACCCACTCACGTTCACGAAAGGAATTTTTGAATAACGCACACTCACTCACGAGCATTTTTTTTAAACCCACTCACTCACAATCACGCGAGTAAATAAACGTGCACTCACAAAAGTTTCACTCACACTCACAAAACACTCACGTTAACGAAAGGAATTTTTGAATAACGCACACTCACTCACGAGCATTTTTTTTACACCCACTCACTCATAATCACGCGAGTAAATAAACGTGCACTCACAAAAGTTTCACTCACACTCACAAAACTTTTGTTTATACAAAAAAAATTCAAAAACTAAAATATTAAAATTTTAAAAATTTTAGGCAAAATTTAAAGTTTAGCGAATTTTAAATTTTTTTTTGTTTTTTTTTTGGACAAAATCTTAGTATAGAAAATTTCATAATTTTTTTGTTGCTTTTTTTGGTACGAAAGAAAATATGAAGAGAATATAATCACGCAAACTCACGCAAGAAAATCTACTCACGCACACTCACTCACGCAAAAATCTTACTCACACACACACACACTCAAAGAAAAAGCTTCATTATATTTATGAAAACTGTCATAAATATAATGAAAATCTTCATTAAAGTTCGTCAAATGTAACAGTTTCATAAATACAATGAAACATTTCATAATTATTCGTAGGGTCAATATTTATGAAATTTTTCATTATATTTATGAAAGCTTTTGTAAATATAATGAATTAAATCTCATAAACTCTTATGAAACTTCATCATATTTAAGAAAAAGTTGCATAGTATTTATGAAATGTTTCATTAATAAAGCAAATGCATTATTTTTTTTTTAAGAAATAAAATTTATGATATTTATATTGGAATAACTAAAAAAGGAATTAAAATTTTAAAAATCGTCATTGTTTTGCCCAAATATCTTTATCATATTATAACAAGTAGAAAAGTTAAATTCGACTTGACCGAATCTATGAATACCCTCCACAATGCCCATTTTAAGTGATAATAAATTTTCTAACGTGAAAAAAATAACAGTTTTGATTAAAAATATTTTATTTTGTTTAAAAAAAATTTTTTTTTAGTAATTTTTGAAAAAAAAAAAAAAAAAATAATTTACTAATTTTTTTTTTTGAGTGTAAAATTTTTTTTGAGTGTAAATTTTTTTTCGAGTGTATTTTTTTTTTTGTTTTGGTATAAAAATATTTTTGAGTGACAAAAATACGTTGTAAAATATTTTTGTGAATTACCAATGTTTTTAAAACAGGTTTAACGGGTTTTCAACACGTGAATTTTAGGTGAAGCTTATCTGAAATTCAAGGTTTTGCTAATAACTTTTGAATCACTGGACCGATTTGGCTGAAATTCAATACGAACGAGGCTGGAAGAACGCAAAATATATACGCCAAGCTTCAGCATCCTCAGACTTCGTTTTCGAAAGTTATAGTGCTTTTTATCTCAAAAATTCACGAAAAACCCTTGCCGAAATTCAGTCTTTTGCTCATAACTTTTGAACCACTGGACCGATTTCGCTGGATTGCAATACCAACCTGACCAGGTAAATGCCCAACATATATGACAAACTTCAGGATCCTCCGTTAAGTCTTTCAAAAGTTAGCGTGTTTTCAACAGACAGACAGACAGACAGACAGACAGACGGACAGACGGACGGACGGACGGACGGACATCGCTAGATCGTCTTAAAATCGATCGAGGATCATGAATATATATACTTTATGGGGTCCTAGACCAATATTTCGAGGTGTTACAAACGGAATGACAAACTTATATATACCCTCTATCACTAGAGTGGAGGGTATAACAAGTAAGAGTGTTAAATTCGGCTGTGCCGAATCTTTTATACCCTCCAACATGCAAAAAAAAAAAAAATCCAGGGTCGGCAGTGGTCATTGGGTGGACAAATTTCCCCTCGAAATATATGTTTAAAAATTCATTATTATGCTTTTCGCACTAAAGAAATACAAGTTTATAATTATTTTAAATTTTTTTTTAATCCACGCCCACAAAAAGAGGGCCGGCCGACATATTTTCTAATCCCATGGGTCCAAATTCAGAACTTTGAGCCTCTTGAAGCATAAAAATTTAGCATTTGTTAAAAACACAAAAAATCATGTAAAAATATGGTGTTTTTCAGAGGTTGGTTTGGTTCATCAAGGGGGAACCTTTATCCCCCTGGTCCGATTTTGCCCATCTCTGATCTTAACCAGCCTATGACTATAAGTCTAGCTCTTTTATTTTGGGCTGTATCGTGTCTTCCACAGACAGACAGACGGACAGACGGACGGACGGACATCGCTAGAATGACATCATATAGAATGACATTCATCAAGGGGGAACCTTTATCCCCCTGGTCCGATTTTGCCCATCTCTGATCTTAACCAGCCTATGACTATAAGTCTAGCTCTTTTATTTTGGGCTGTATCGTGTCTTCCACAGACAGACAGACAGACGGACAGACGGACGGACGGACATCGCTAGAATGACATCATATAACATATATACTTTATGGGGTCCTGGACCGATATTTCGATGCGTTACACACGGAATGACAAAGTGAGGATACCCCACACTGTGGTTGGAGGGTATACAAAATCATATGACACTTTTATGAATTTTTTTTAAGAAATCGTGAAATTTTATGATGTGCATTTCATATACTTTTTGCATAAAACTTCATCATATTTATGAATGTTTCATAAATATAATGAAATGTTATGACAAAAATATTTATGAAATAAATATTTTAAAGCATTTTTCTCTGAGTGAACTCATGCCATTTTTCCCACTCACAGTCATTCACAATCACATGAGTAAAATTGAATTCAGTCACTCTCACGCTTAAATCACGCATTAATCAGCTCATGTCTCCATCTCTGGAAGGCAGTATGCGACTACGTCGGAAAATCGACTGAACGACACAGTGCAATGGAAGAGCAGCGATTATGGCCATAGCGCAATCTTAATGAATATATCAATACCACAAAATGTAGCCAGTGCTCCCTGTATGATTATTTTTAAGCTCCACTTACCATTTTGGTGGTCGACTTGTACAGAGGAAGTTGACGATTTTTTAGGTTCTTAATATTTACCACATTTAAATTTTGTGCTACCTCCAATTTTACTAGAATTTCTAGTCAAAATTACGAAATTACTTTTTTGCAATTTAACAAGTTTTTTATCGATAAAATTAAAAATTTACAAAATGTTTGATGCGATATAACTTGCAAGGAATTCTAGTGAAGTTAACTAGATCTTGTTTGAAAACTATCTTGGAAATTCAGACATTTACGAACAAAATTCTAAAATTACGAAGAAAAATTTAAATTTTGATCGAAAAATTTTTGTTAAAAAACAAGGAAAACTGTCAAATGGTGGTAAAATGGGATTACGGGACTTTTACTTGTAATTTGACAAGTTTTTTTATACCCTCCCACCACAGTATGTGGGTACACTCCCATACTGTGGTGTATATTTATTATTTGTCGGTGATCGATTCAAAGACATTCTAGCGATGTCCGTCCGTCCGTCTGTCTGTCTGTCCGTCTGTAGTTAACACGATGCAGCCAAATAAAAGAGCTATACCCCTCAAGTTTGGCATAAATATGTCTTATGGTCCTAGGCAGGTAAAGTTCAGAAATGGGTCAAATCGGACCAAGGGGAAAAAAGTTCCCCCTTGAAGAACTAAACCAACCTCTTAAAAATTACAATTTTTTAGACGTTTTTTTTTGTATTTTTGTGAAACAAATGAAACATTTAATCCCAGGGGATTAAAAAAATTTTGCTTTTTTTTGCCCGCCCCTCTTTTAAGGGCGTGGATAAAAAATAGTTTAAATAATTAAAAAACTATAATACTTTAGTGCACAAAACAGACAAAAATAAACTTGTAAGCATATACCGCGAGGACCAAGGAGTCCTCCCAGCTCACCAACCCCTCCCCCACCTAGCCCTCCCTAAAAACCCCCTGCTTATTTTTTTTGATAATTTTTTTACATGTTGGAGGGTATAAAAGATTCGGCACAGCCGAATTTAACACTCTTACTTGTTTTTTAGTCAAACTATGTGCCAAAAAAGACGTTTTTAGAATATGATAATTAGTGCCCGACCGAATACACCTTTTTTGGCCGAAGCCGAATATTCGGCCAAATTTTCACTATTCGGCCAAACCGAAGCCGAATATAAAAAAAAAAAAAAATGTTTTTAGTTGCAAAAACACTTAGTAAAATGTTTTTGTGGCTTACTAATGTGATTCAAAGTTAGTTTAGTGTGTTTTTCAACACGTGAGCCCAAATATTATACAATTATTCGCTATTCGGCCTATTCGGCAAAATTGTGGCCGAAGCCGAATAGTGCCCGAATAGTGCTTTTTGGCCGAAGCCGAATATTCGGTCGGACACTAATGATAATGCAACATGACTAGGTAACTTTCCATAAAATAGGAAATAAACAAAAAAAAAACTAAAAAATTTCCATGAAACTTAACATATTTACTTGCTGTTGTGCCGAGCAGTTGGGTATTGCATTTGTTCGGCATCGGTTAAGTGGTTCAAAAGTTACGAACGAAAATGTAAGAACAACTCGAAAATTTTTGTATATTCTACATAACCTAAAAATACAAAATTCTTTAATCTGGCTGCTGGTTGAAATTTTCGAACAGAATTGGATATCGAAAGGTATCTTAGATTTTTTTTCGCGAAAAAAAATTTTTTTGCGGAATTTGTTTCCCCTAATTTTTTCCTTTTACCAATTTTTTACCTCAAAACTTTTTTCGGCAAGGCCGAATTAAACTTTTTTACTTGTTTTTTACTATTATTTGTGTCATTAAAATTATGAACAAAAAAATTACATTCAAATTAGATTACATTCATAATCCCCGTAGATTATGTTGTTTAATAAAAAATAATCTGTAAAATCTATCAAATTAATTTTATTTTACCCCACTTTCATCAACAGAATTGTTTATCTATTTAATTGTTTTAAAGCAATCTACACATAAAAATAATATTGTTAATAACAAATAATTGCTATAAATTTTCCATAAAAAAATTGATTGATTTAATGGATTTTCATAAATTTTTAATTTTAGCTAAGCTTTCACTTTAATTAATATGCATATAGATTTACACCCTCTACAAAAAAGATAAGGAAACACTCACATTGACGTTTCATATGTAACAGGAGGAAATATTAATCGAATTTAAAGTGATCTAGCAATGTTCGTCTGTCTGTCTGTCTGCTTCTCTGAAGGTCCATCTGTCTGTGAAAATCACGATATAGCTTAAACAAAAAGAGCTGGAGACTTGAAATTTGTCAATAATGTGTACCAAAGTCCCGTTCAAGTAATGTTAGCAGTCCAAATAGCACCAGTGGGGAAAAAGTTCTACTTATTTTAGAAATTTTGTAATTGTGACATTAGGAGCTAATAACACATGCTTACAGCGATTTTGCTCCACGATATTTGGCATTTATTTTTCATGTCAAATCGTGCTGAATCCGAAAATCTAGCTCAAAAGTTGAACAATTTCCCAAACATTGCTAATTTTTTAAATGTTCCATTTTTTATAAAAGTCGGTTTACTTAAATAAAAATATCTCCGGACCAAATCGGTGTATTAAATTTTTGTTTGTTTTAAATTAAATTTTCGATCCGATTATCTTGTTAGAAGAAGTTATTCTTTTTTGTTTAAGATTTGATGCACGGTTTACACGATTCGTCCTAGCCGCTTCTTTCACTCTCACTTGTGTTTCTAATATCATATTTATTTTTTATATCATATATTGTGTTTTTTAGATTGGTGGAAATTATCATTGTAATCTAATACATATGGATAGATAAATATGCACACATTTACATATACATAACTATGCATATATAATATGCATTGTGTATGGAGTTTGCTGCTAACTAACAATTAAATTGTCATAAACGGTTTTAAATGTGACACTAAAAGTTATAAAAGAGTATGCCTTTTTTTTAATATACATGTGTATTTAAAAAGTACAAGTATCATACAGCATTATCAACACTATCATTTACACACTATGTTAAAAAAGTACACAGAATTTAGAAATTTTTAACAATTTTTAGCTAGGCTGATTTACAAGTCCTGACAGGTTGTCAAGAACCTTACCATCCGGTAAGGTAAACCCTAAGTTATGCCACATAACCAGCGATATTACTTTTTTAGCCTCTCTTGCAATTAAAACATCTCACTGACACTTTAGGATGTCAGCCCCACAGTGGGCGCCATCAGACACACTTGAAACTTTCCAATCTAGAAAACATGCCCTAAAATATGCCCAGTCCTGCAATTCGAATATCCAACTTAAACAATAAAATGACTAGCCCCACATTGGGCGCCACTCTGTGTTCATTTAGGCCTAGGCTCAAAACAATTTAAAGCGCACATTTCAATAAATAAACTTAAAAATTTACTGGCTAGCATAAATATTAGTGCTGTAAAATGTTTATACTGCTGAACCACTACTTCGCTTTTAATAAGAAAACAATTGAATATGAAGATCTTCTGTAGTTGAAAATAACACAAACCCACAAAAAAGTTCTGACCCAGAAACCAAACCTACAAATTTTATTGTATTTTGACCTCTTGAACTCAAATCTGCCATCAAAAACATCTATCGTTGGGTTTTCCCATAATCTTACAAGAAAAGTTCCTAAAGAGATAGATTTTTTGTGTCTCACAATTTGGGCATTATTGGATTTGAACATTCAACATACACTACAGAATGTCTGGCCCCACATTTGAGAACATTCGGTTTTTTGAGTCTTAGATCCAAATTAATTAGTTTGTTTCTTCTGGAAAATAAAAGGATTTATAATGGGAGTTTTCAAATATTTTCATTCATTTGTATTGTATGTAGTTAAAGTTTTGTGGGAAACCTAGTGTTGGTATGATTTTCGTGTGGTGTATAAATGTACCGACTGGCTTGGCAGAAACCCCTTCATCTCGCTATACAAGACCACAAATATATCAGCATACCAGTAGTACTAACAATCTGGCTACTCTTAGATTTTTAACATTCCATTGACACTACGGAATGTTTGACCCTACAGTGGGCGCCATAATTCATGCTAAGCCCGAAAATATACCAGCATACCTGCGGTATGCTGGTATATTTTCGTATTGGGGTTCGAATGCACCCTCCTGCATTCGAACCCCAAGCTGACCCTGGTGTTTTTAAGTCTAAGTGCCACATTTAAGCATTCTAATGAGAGGTAGCTTTACACTTCAAGCAATCTATTGAGAAGTAGAAGCATTTTTCTGTTTTGCACAAACCTCCCCTCTGACGAGATTAGCCCAAAAAAATATCAGCGCTACCAACATTCTGGTAACTTTTTTAATTTTGCATTCCAACACAGACTACTGGTTGCCTGGCCCCATTTTGGGCGCCATTCTGTCCCACGACTGCATGTGGGAAATATATCTCAGAACCTAAAACTTTTTCTATTGGAAAAATTTGAATTTGAACATCCAAATGGCGCTAAAGAATGTCTGCCCCGCAATGGGCACATTTTTTTTTTTTTTAATGACAAAGTTCTACATTTGAAGCAGTCTTTTAAAGAGTTCGTGTAGAGTTCAAATGTTTCAACTATTTGGCAATTATTTTTGAGTAGTGTTCAAATGTTTCGACTGTTTGGCAAGAATACAACAAAAAACTATATCTTTAATTTTGAACATCTTCGGAGAATACAGGATATCTGCTCCACACTGGGCCATTCTGTTTATGGAACGACTATGACTTTTTTTTTAAGAAACATTTTTCAGAATCTGAGATTTTTCTAAAGGAAAGATGTCATTGAATCTGAATCTTTTGTTACAAGAGAAATGTCTTGGATTCCGAGATTTTTTTATAGGAAAATTGTATCTAATTGGCTTAGCCTAGAAATATGTCAGCATACAAGCGCTACCAACGTTCTGGCAACTTTTTATTATTGAACATCAACAGGAACTACTCTAGGTCTGGCCTCTTATCGGCCGCCATCCTGTTGTTGGACTTAATGTGGGAAACATGTCTTAGAAACTTAATTTTTTTTCCAAAGGGCAAATTTGAATTTGAACATCCAAACAACGACGGTAGTCGGCGTTGCCTTTATAAGGATACCAAAAAGTTGGATTTGAAATCCAAATTAGCAAATCCAAATCCACGTGGTGGCGCAAATCCAACGTTTACAACACAAAATGTTGGCCTCTACATTTTGAGCATTTAGTACATTTATTTTATATTTAGTACATTTTTTGTTTTTAATACAAAAAATGGCATTATTAGGGGACAAAAAATAAAAATAAAACAATAAAATCGATATTTTCTTGTTTATTGTTAATTATTTTAATTTTATTTTTTTTAAATTAGCTGCTTTTATGAGAAAAATGTGAAAACTGAACGAAAATATAATTAACAAAAATTTAGTTAAAAATTATTATTTTTATTTTTTGATTTGTTCCCAATTTTCTTGAATTTTTTCCGACCTTTTTTTAGTTGTAGCGTTGTTTTGTACCTTTCTGCCCAACATTTTGCGTTGTAAACGTTGGATTTGCGCCACCACGTGGATTTGGATTTGCTAATTTGGATTTCAAATCCAACTTTTTGGTATCCTTATAAAGGCAACGCCGACTACCGTCGTTGATCCAAATGGCACTAAAGAATGTTTGGCCCCATAATGAGCACAATTCTGTTTTTTTTCATAGGTCAAACTCAACATTTTAAGCAGTCTATTAAGTTTTTTCTGGATATCTAAAGATAGCATGATATTCGTGTAGTGTTCAAATGTCTCGACAACTTTGCATGAATATCCCGAAAATATCAACATACAGGAGCTGCCAACACTCTGGCCAATCTTTAAGCTGAATTCACAATGACGGAGTACTCTGTACCAGAGAGTGACTTTTGTTCCTTTTGCACCTACACATTTTTTGTATGATGGTATCTCTATTTTTAGAGAGGGTACTCTGTAGTACAGACTAGATTGACGAGGTTGTATCGGAGCCTTTAATTTTAAACATGTCTGGCCCCACACTGGGCGCCATTCTGTTTCTTTTCTATAGGAAAGAAATTTAAGCTCTACATTTGAAGCAATCTATTAAGAAGTAGAAACATTAGTTGCTAAGCATCTAGGCAGTAGTGTTTAAATGTTCCGCAAAAACCTCCCGCTCTGACAATTTAGCCTGGAAATATGTCAGCATACAAACGCTACCAACATTCTCGCAACTCTTTAATTTTGAACATCAGCAAGGACTACAGGATGTCTGGCCACATATTGGGCGCAATTTTTCTATAGGAAAATTTTTAATTTCATCGTGGGAATGTCATTCAAAATGTTTGGCCCCACCGTAGGCGCCGATATTATTTTTTACGTCAAAGCTCCACACTTGAAGCAGTCGATTTAAAAGTAGAAGCATTTAATTTCTGGGAATCTGGGGCTAGCATGATTTTCCTGTAGTGTTTAAATGTCTCGACTATTTGGCAAGAATGTCCCGAAAATATATCAACTGAGAAGTTCTAACAACACTCTGGCCAATCTTTAGTTTTGAACATCTACGGAGAATATAGGATCGGTGGTGATTGCTTTTTTCGATTAGGATGCCTGGCCCCACACTGGGCACCATTCTGTATCTGAACTGAATATCGGATAAATGTCCTCGAATCGAAGACTTTTTCTTTAAGAAAAATATCTCAGAATCTGAGATTTTTTCTGAGTCTGATCTGTTGTTATAAGAAAAATGTCTCTGAATCTAAGTCTTTTGTTACAGGAAAAATGTCTTGGAATCTGAGAATTTTTTACAGGAAAAATTTCTACGAATTGCTTTCTGACACATTTCTTTTCCTACAGAAAAAACTATTTCCAAAAAAAAATCCTTTTTAATTCTACCAAATACAAAATTTCATATACTTTGCCCAATCAGTGTTAACTTGATTCACTTACATATATGTAAAAGTATATTTACTCGTATATGAATTTATGTGCAGAATTGCTTTTACAATGAATTATGGTTTTTTGAAAAACTACACGTAATTGTGACATAATATGAAAAGTCTACAAGATTTTTTTTTCATATTTTTTTGCCAACACGTTCATCGTTTTTGTGTGTGCACAATAATGTGTAGAAGAGACAAAACTATTATTAAAATAGTGAAGCACGTTTTGGAGTTAATACCACTTATTTGAAAAGTGGGAAAAAAGTAAAAATATAAAATGGTAAGAGGGATTTAAACGGCTGTCATGCACAAAATGTGCACTACTTTGATAATTGTATTTTGGGATAAAGGAACTGGATTGGAATTTAGACTGAAAGCAAAAATAAAACCTGTAGAAGAATTTCCCTAGTTTCAAATATGTTGATCCAGTTTGAAATCAATACTGATTGCAATATATCTTTTCCACTTCAAAATTTCTAAAAATTGTAAGTTATGAATTTTTCTTATAGGTTTTTTTGAATTTTAACTAAATGAGAATTACACGTGTGTAGTTTAAGCAAAGTTTTTAAAGGTGTAGTAATGAACAACGTGGCATTTTTGTGAAATTCAAGTTATCAGCTTCAAATTTATACTTACCTTTTAAAATTTTTTTCCTAAAAAAATTTAATAACTTTTTGCCATAAACCTAATGAGAATTATAAGGTATTTTTTTAAGTTTTTTATTTAACCAAATTGCTCTCACTCAGGTCCTTGTTACAAACACTTTGTGTAAACCTTACATACCTTCAATTTTGAACTTTTTACATCTGAAACTGTCAATATAAAATGATTTTCCCATAAATCTTTTTGAAGTGTTTGCTGTTTTTTTTTTTTGTTTGACATATATTTGAAGGAAAAGTTTTCTGCTCGAAAAAAAGCCACCATGTGGTAATAAGAGTTATTCAATTTTAATGCTTAGAAGTATCAGCAAAATTTTATTTATGGCAACATTTGATGTCTGTTTTACAACACTTTCAATCAATGTAAAAATAAATAGCACTTTTCAATCTACATACCATGTTAAACATAGAAACTAAAAGTTGTTCCATAAAATACATACTTTTTAGGATTAAACTTAAACGGTTATTACAACTACTTGAACTGAAGCATGGATATATTTATAAATATGTAGATCAAAAATGATTAAATCAGTAATGTAGAAAATAAACATCTTTTGTGGCAATCATAACACTGTGCAACACTCTTTTTTATACGCTACACACAAAATTTTTTTTGTCAAATTACTAGAAAAAGTCTCGTAATTCCATTTTACCAATATTTGCAAGTTTTCCGTGTTTTTTAACAAAAATTTTTCGATCAATATTTAAATTTTTTTTTTTTAATTTTACAATTAATTTTGTAATTTTACAAATTTCCAACTTTTTTTTACAAAAAAAACTTAGTAAATTTGCGAGAATTCCTTGTAAGTTTTATTGCGCCAAAAAAGTTGTAAATTTACAATTTTATTAGTAAAAAGCTTGCAAAATTACAAAAAAGCTGGTAATTTTTCATCATAACATAACAATCATAACACTGTGCAACACCATTTTTTACACCCTACACACAAAAATTTGTTTTTATCAAATTACTAGAAAAAGTCTCGTAATTCCATTTTACCAATATTTTAAAGTTTTCCTTGTTTTTTAACAAAAAATTTTCGATCAATATTTACATTTTTTTTTGTAATTTTACAATTAATTTTGTAATTTTACAAATTTCCAAGTCTTTTTTACAAAAAACAAACTAGTAAATTTGCGAGAATTCCTTGTAAGTTTTATTGCGCTCAAAAAGTTGTAAATTTACAATTTTATTAGTAAAAAGCTTGCAAAATTACAAAAAAGCTCGTAATTTTTCATCATAACATAACAATCATAGCACTGTGCAACACCATTTTTTACACCCTACACACAAAAATTTGTTTATGTCAAATTACTAGAAAAAGTCTCATAATTCAATTTTACCAATATTTGACAGTTTTCGTGTTTTTTAACAAAAAATTTTCGATTGAAATTTACACTTTTTTTTGTAATTTTACAATTAATTTTGTAATTTTACAAATTTTCAACTTTTTTTTTTACAAAAAAATTTAGTAAATTTACGACAATTCCTTGTAAGTTTTATTGCGCCAAGAAAGTTGTAAATTTACAATTTTATTAGTAAAAAGTTTTCAAAATATAATTTTTCATCATATCATAACAATCATAACACTGTGCAACACCATTTTTTATACCCTACACACAAAAATTTGTTTTTGTCAAATTACTAGAAAAAGTCTCGTAATTCTATTTTACCAATATTTGAAAGTTTTCCGTGTTTTTAACAAAAAATTTTCGATCGAAATTTACACTTTTTTTTGTAATTTTACAATTCGTTTTCTAATTTTACAAATTTTCAACTTTTTTTTACAAAAAAAAATCTAGTAAATTTACGAGAATTTCTTGTAAGTTTTATTGCGCCAAAAAAATTTGTAAATTTGCAATTTTATTGGTAAAAAACTTGTAAAATTACAAAAAATCTCGTAACTTTCCATCATAACATAACAATCATAACACTGTGCAGCACCATTTTTTTCACCCTACACACAAAATTTTTTTTTGTCAAATTACTAGAAAAAGTCTCGTAATTCCATTTTACCAATATTTTAAAGTTTTCCTTGTTTTTTAACAAAAAATTTTCGATCGAAATTCACATTTTTTTTTTGTAATTTTACAAATTTCCAACTTTTTTTTACAAAAAAAAAAATCTAGTAAATTTACGAGAATTCCTTGTAAGTTTTATTGCGCCAAAAAAGTTGTAAATTTACAATTTTATTGGTAAAAAACTTGTAAAATTACAAAAAAGCTCGTAATTTTTACTAGGAATTCTCGTAAAATAGAAGGTAGAAAAAAATCTAGTAAAGTCACCAAACCTACTTGTAAGTTTTATCACGTCAAAAAAAAATTGTAAATTTACAATTTTGTTTGGAAAAAGCATGTAAAATTACAAAATTATTGGTAAAAAGCTTGTAAAATTACCATAAATTCCTGTCAAATAGGATGTAGCAAAAAATAAAAGTTACAAGTTTTTTTTTTGTAGTTTTACAAGGTTTTTGATATCTGAAATATTGGTTCTCGATCCACCTTTTAATATACAAATCGACTCAGAATCACTTTTTGAGACGATTTAGCGATGTCCGTTTGCCTGTCCGACCGTGAAAACGTTGTGAGCACGATACAGGTCGCACTTATTAATCGATTTACATAAAATTTGAAATTTTAGCTTCCTTTGGCTTAAAGATGAAGCCTATTGAAATTGAAAAAGATCGTTCCATGTTTAGACCTAGCCCCCATAAAAAATTCCCTTTGTAATTTAGTTCAAATGACTCTTATAACCGTATTATGACGGTATTTTGTATTCACAAATTCACATTCCAAATTTTAAAGAAATCGAACCAGTTCTTCTTGTGGTCCCCATACAAACCACCCTCCCGATATATACATAATCTCTCAAAATTCAAGAAAATAGAAAATCCTTGTTAAAAATTTTGTTTGTAGGGGTTTAACGTTATTCTTGGATGCCTAACCAAATCTGAATATAATTGGAACATTTTTGGGCTTATTGATAGAGCCCATATAAAAATTTCGACCGATATTTAGTAAAATAGGTCAATTGGCGACAAAAATAATCCGAATTCACTTAAATTTGGTTTACTTGTGTTTTCTACACTAATTAAAAATTTAACGAAAGATAAATCCAGTCGGTCCATGTTTGGACTGGAGACCCATTTTCCGGAAAACACTGTTCTAGGGTGTCATATGGTCGATCTTGAGCGACTATAATGTTCTTACTTGTTTATTTTAAATTAGACCAAACAAAAACAAGTATGAAAATAATAGTGCACCAGTGTTTTCTAGAAAATGTGTCCCAAGTTAAAACATGGACCGTTTGGGTCTATATTTCGTTAGATCCTTTATTAGTGTCGAAAACACACACAAACCAAATTTGAGTGAAATTGGCTTATTTTTGTTGCCAATAGACCGATTCAACTAAATATCGGGAGAAATTTTTACATAGGGCAAAGGGTAAATACCCAAATGGTAAATACCCGGTAAAATAGGTAAATTGGGTAGGAATGGGTAAATACCCAGGTATTTTTTAAAAAGTTGGGTATAAATTATGTTGTAGAAAATTTGATGAACAAAAACATTGGGCAGCAAAATTTAATGAATTTTATACTAAAAATAGAACTACTACTTTTTTTTCAAAAAATAGTACTTTTTTAGAAAAAACTAGTACTTTCTTTAAAAAAAAAATAGTGCTCTTTTACGAAAAATAAAAAAAGTACTTATTTAGAGAGAATTTAAGAAAATGTAGTACTTTTTTAAAAAATAAATAATACCTGAAACATAAAACAGTCAAAACATTGTAATACACGAATTTGTTGGGACATTTTTAACTTGATTGCGCCTTTTGATTCAAAAGAAAAAAAATACTTTTTAGACAAAAAAGTACTTGTTTAAAAAAGTAAAGTTTTTACTACTTTTTTAGAAAAAAAAATGTACTTTGTTTTAAAAAAAGTACTTTTTTCTAAAAAAGGTTCTTTTTTTAAAAAAAAAGTACTTTTTCTAAAAAGAGGTACTTTTTCTAAAAAAAAGCACTATTTTCTAAAAAAAAAAATACTTTTTTCTAAAAAAAACTACTTTTTTCCTTAAAAAACACTTTTTTCTAAAAAAGTACTTTTTTTCTAAAAAAGCACTTTTTCTAAAAAAAACTTTTAGTTTTTAGACAAAAAAATACTTTTTAAAAAAGAAATTTTACTACTTTTTTAGAAAAAAGTACTTTGTTCTAAAAAAAGTACTTTTTTCCTAAAAAAAAAACACTTTTTTCTAAAAAAGTACTTTTTCTAAAAAAAAAAATACTTTTACTTTTTATACAAAAAATTACTTTTTAAAAAAGTAAATTTTTTACTACTTTTTTAGAAAAAAGCAATGTTGGCAATCGATACCTTTTCAATACCGTTATCCGTTTCAAAACCCTTTAAATTGAATACCGGTACCAATACCAATACCGAAACTCAGTTTTGGTATTCAATACCGGTATCCAAAAACCTTTTCCTTCGGTATCGGTACATACCGGTATTGAAACGGGTTTTCTTAAAAACCATATTTTTTTACAAAAAAATAAATTAATAGTAAGTTTGTAAATTTTTTGGTTTTTGTAAATGAAAAATCGTACTTCAAATGCCTCACCGAAATCTCATAAAAATCAAAAAAATCTTTTGACACCCACATCGTGAATTAAATAAAAATTTAAAATAAGCCACTTAAATCGCAATGCGAGAGCAAAAGGAAATTATTGATTTTCACGAAATTTTTATGGATTCATTTTGACTCCCAATAGAAACTTTCTGAACCCCTTTTGTATCGTATAGTTTTTTGGGGATTTTTATTTAATCCCTGATGTGGGTGGCCAAGGATTTTTTTGATATATACAGGGGGTTTTCCACCATAGCATAATTTTTTGAAGAGGCTTAACTCGTAGAAATCGTCCATAAAAGTCCTATAACTCGCGAAAAAAATTGTTTGCAATATTTTTGAATGTGATCTTGTCTAGACAGGGAATACCTATTTTTCCAAATAGATAACACCAACAAAAAAAACTTGGTTGCCTAGAAATAAGATGAAATATGTAATTTGTTGGGGTTTTACTTTACCCGCGATGCGGGAGGGAAATACATTCAAAAGTTATGAGCAAAAGACTGAATTTCGGCAACGGTTTTTCGTGAATTTTCGACATAAAAAAGGCAATTCTGAGGATGCTAAAGCTTGGCATATATCTTTGCCGTTCCCCTGGTCTGGTTCGTATTGAATTTCAGCCAAATCGGTCCAGTGGTTCTAAAGTTATTAAGAAAACCGTGAATTTCTGAACCGTGAATTTCAGATTCACTTGTTGAAAAACCCGTTAAACCAGCTTTAAAAAAATTCACGAAAATATTTTACAAAGTATTCCTGTCACTCACAAAAATTTTTATACTAAAACAAAAAAAAACTTTCACTCGAAAAAAAATTTACACTCAAAACAAAAAATTTTGTCAAATTTTTTTTTTTTTTTTCAAAAATGACTAAAAAAGTTTTTTACTCAAAATAAAATATTTCTAATCAAAATTGTTAATTTGATTCACGTTAGAAAATTAACTATCACTTTAGAAGGGCATTGTGGAGGGTATTGATGGACTCATCCAAGTCGAATTTAACTTTTCTACTTGTTTTTAAAAATTTTTTTAAAGTTTTTTACGTTTTTTTATACTTTTAGCATTTTTTCGATAATACCGGTACGTACCGGTATTGACGTTTCGGTATCGGTAATACCGTAACCGATTCAACTCAAATACCGTAACCGATACCGATACCGAAATAAATAAAAAAAACGATACCAATACCGATATCGATACCGTTATTCGTTTCGATTGCCAACCTTGGAAAAAAGTAATTTGTTCTAAAAAAAGTATTTTTTTTTAAGTACTTTTTTCTAAAAAAGGTACTTTTTACTTAACAGGGGTACTTTTTTTTAAAAAAGGTACTTTTTGTAATAAAAGTACTTTTTTCTAAAAAAAAGAACTTTTTTATAGAAAAAGGTACTTTTTTTAGAAAAAGTACTCTTTTAAGAAAAATTACCCGAAAAGTACTTTTTTTAGAAAAAGTAGCTTTTTCTATAAAAAAAAGTATTTTATTTAGAAAAATTACCTTTTTTTTAGAAAAAAGTTCCTTTTTTAGAAAAAGTACTTTTTCTAAAAAAGGTAATTTTTCTAAAACAAAGTACTTTTTTTCATAGAAAAAGGTATTTTTTTATAGAAAAAGGTACTTTTTTATAGAAAAAGGTACTTTTTTATAGAAAAAGGTACTTTTTTATAGAAAAAGGTACTTTTTTCTAAAAAAATAAATTTTTCTAAAAAAGTACTTTTTTCCGTTATTTACCCATGCATTGGGTAAATAGAATCCCATCACTAGGTATAAGTCCAAAAACCGGACTTTCAAAATAGGAAGAAACACTTACAAAATAATACCGATCTAATGGACTGACTGTATTTAACCCTATAGCTTGCAAATCAAACTGGATCACCTTGATTTAAACAATAAGTATGAATCATTTTCTTGCCATCTGCCTTATTTCGTTTTTGTAAAAGCTTTCTAATGATATGTTACGTGATATATTTGACTAATTATGTCTCAAATTGCAAACTTAAAAGAATAAAATTCCAAATATCACCACCATAATTACTTACACCCCAGATAATTTGAACATGCAACCAACCACCATGCAAATAAATGACTACAGTTTAACAAAAAAAAAAAAAAAATCCATTTCAAAATAAATTTGAAATTTTTTTTATAATATAAACCAATTAATTATAACACCTTAGTTTTAAACACCATACCAACACATTTAAAAGAGACACACTGGGGCACAGAAGGCATATCCCGAAAAAAAAACACTTTCTTGGAATTTGCAGATAATACTGTTTGACAATGAAAACCTCCCAGTGAAATATCCAACTAGTCCTTATTGATTTTGGTCTCTCTATTTCGAATTTTTCTAGCTCTTACCGTTTTCGCTGGTGAAAAGTACAAAAAAAACACAATTTTTGAGGGTCCATTGTTACATATTCCTACATTGTTTCTACAAAATAGAACTAAATTTATATATAATTTATTATTCCGGAGATATTTTAATTTAAAATTTAATATAAAAATTTTAAAAGTTGGCAAAATCTCAAAAACCGTTTTACTTTTGAAACTTTGGAGAAAATTTTCGGATTCAGCGTAAGATTTTACATTATCTCTGTAAAGTAGTGTAGTTAAAGATCTGCTGAAAAAATATCCAATCGGTCCATATTTGGACTTGGAATTCATTTTCCTTAAAACACTGGTGTAGGGTCGGTCTTGACTGATTATAACTTTCTTGTGTTCGATTTTTGTGAAAATTTATTACGAAACCCCAAAAATACCAATATATGACGATATCTTGAAAAATCGGAAACATTTTTCGAAAATCGCAATGGGACGTATAATCTCCAATTTAAATCGACAAATGTTGGGCACTGATTCAACTTTTGTCCGAGAAATATCTTGTTTGGCCCATTGTGATATCATTGTAAATATAACTGCAAACATTTGTAAACGTCATTATTCGCTCACTCTCTCATTCGTCTGTCCACAACAATCAACAAACACCTATTTAAAATGCGTGTGGCAACACTTATAAAATTTGTGTGACATCAATTTTCGTTTTTTCTGTTGTGTTCCTGATCAATTGGTGTCCGCATGACGACGGAATAAATTTGCAATTCGTGCATGAAAAATTATTTACTGCAAGAAATATTGCTTGCAACGTTTTTTTGTTGTTTTTTAGTATGGTGCAACATACAACACTGCTGCAAATTCATTTGTAAAATATTTGTGCGTATGTTGTTGTACCTTTAGAAAAAGCTTTAGCAACAGAACAAATTGAAATGCCCTAAGGCCAAATCCATACAAGTGTATGACTAAATGGGTGGCAAACTTTTTAAATTCTACTACTAGCACTAGATGCCAGGATGGCTGGCTGGCTGGCTGGATGACTGACTGGCTGGTTGGCTGTTTGGCTAGCTGGTTGTTTGGTCTAGTTGGCTGGTTGATTGGATGGTTGGATTTTTGTTGACCAACACTGTGTGTGTGTTTATGTATATTTAAACGTATTCCAGTAGAAGTGTAGTCTTCCACAATCCATACTATATAGAGTTGGAAACAAATTTAATGTTTTTATTTTTTTTTTGCACAAAACTTGAAGTTTATAAAAAAAAAAATCGTAGACGACACTATAATGCTATCATTAATCTTCAGGCACGACTGATTTGTTTGGCCTTTAAAAGAGGAAGAAACAACATACAAATATGCATTGCACACACACACACCCATCTCCATTTTTTTTCTCTTTATTATTTTTGGTTTTTTGGGAAAGAAAAAGGGTCATTTTTGATGCATAACTCTATGTATCAGAAAATAAATATCAGAAAAAACTTTAAGGTAATATATACTGCATTGCAGCAAGTTGATAATAATGATGATTATCATCATCATCATTATCATGACGATGTTGAAAAAGTTTGTAAATTGATGATGCTTCAAGTAATAACAACTTCAAAGATTCATAGTCATCATCATTATTATACACATCATCCTTCTCAATCCCCCAAAAAAAGGCATTAGTTGTGATTTAAATAGTGAACAAGTGGGAAATTTTATGTTCGGCAGTAATGAATTTGTTAGATACTACATTACTTTGTTGGGAAATATCACTACGTTTCTTCAAAAAATTCGCTGTTGTTTCTTACGGCCAACAATGGTCATTTTGGCGAATTAGCTCGGAGGCCATAAGATCCATTGTGATTCCCTTAATCCCATTTCCCCACTTAGACCACCACGATTCTCTAAGGTATTCAGCTAGAGACGTCAATGAGACACCGTTTAGGCAATTCTGGCGATCGAAAAAATTTTTCCCCCAAAAGCTTAAGGCGGCTTCTCATTAGACCCGAACATTCACATAACATGTGCTTCGCTCACTCGTGATTCGCCACTTTCCCACAACACAATAGTCTACAATAGTCCCTATCAGAAATTCCCATAAGCACGGCCATCTGGCCAATTATACAGTGTCCTGTAAGTACACCTACTAATATGCTAACCATCCGTTTGCCAAGAAGTAAGGAGAATTTTTGTCCTCTTGTGATTTGTCAGTGGCCACAGGGTTCTCGATATTCTGCACGTAGTTAGTGATATCCAGCTATCCTTCATTCTTTTCTCAGATATCCTTTCAATTTCGTTTATCAAGTCCACTATAGGAACCGAGATGTCAGGTTCTACACGTTCCCCCACAGATTCAGAGCCATTTCTCGCACACTCATCAGCCAATTCATTCCCAGCGACACCACTATGTCCAGGGACCCAGATTAGTTTGATTGTGTGCTGACTGATTCGACATAGGGATTGTATACAATTCCTTGCTATTCCCGATTTTACAGTGTTTGATTCTAAGGCCTTCAGAGCTGCAATGCAAATGTTAATGACGCAAGGACAAAGGTCCCTTGTTTTAAGAAACACTACACTTATCCGGAAGTCTCAATGAGGCCCCGATTTCGAGGCATTCAGACTAAACCCCCGAACCCGCACCAATCTCTACCTTTGATCCGTCCGTAAAGATTGAAATCGCATTCTATGTTATAACAAAGTTTTCCGCCCATTCTTCCCTAGTCGGTATTTGTACTTCGAAGGTTCTGTCAAAGTTCGTCTGTGTTGAAATATAGACGGTTCTCTTTTCCAATTACGTCCCGCCCACCGTACTTAATATGGTTAAGTGTCCCCAAGAGCGTTGCTTAAGAATTTGCTGCTCTCTTAACCTGAGAGTTGATTTTTCTGCTGTGCTCTTGACATAAATATACACGGGCTGAATGTTTAGTATCACTTCCAGGCCGACCTGGGATGCGCATCTAATAGCACCAATGATACCCACACACGCCAGTCGTTGTACTTTCTGTAGATTGGAGAGATATTATTTATAATCCACTGCTCTCCACCACACAAGTGCACCATAGGTATGTAGTGGTCTAATTATCGCACCATACATCCAGTGTATAACATACGGTTTTAGACCCCACCTTCTTCCGAAAGTTCTTCTGTAAAAAGCACATAACGTCTTATTCATCCTTTCCTCTGTATTCGTTTTCCAGGAAAGCTTTGATTCCATGATAACACCCAGGTATTTCTTCTCATTAGATAGTTCCAGGGTGATTCCATCTAATTTGGGAAGAACAAACCTGTCTATCTTAGACCCTTTTGTATAAAACACCAGTTCGGTTTTGGCGGAATTAATTCTCAGACCGTTGTTCTTTGCCCACGTTGAGAGTATCTTAAGCGCAGATTTGATGAGTTCGCAAATCGTTGGTAAAACTTACCTATTATTATGATCACAACGTCATCATCGTAGGCAACCACCTTGATACCCATTCTGTTGAGTAACTCGAGGATAATATTTCTTACGTGGGGCCCTTTCGCAGTAAAGCTGTATTTTATATCGCCACCGATCAAAATACAAATTTTATCTTTTTTCAAAAGAGTTTTGAAAAATGTACAAGTTGGAAAAAAAGGATTACAAAATGTACTCTGGTACTTTTTCTATACCCGGGTGAAAATGACCATGTATGTTCATACATGTCCATACATGCTCATACATGATTCCATGTATGATAGTATATGAACAATATATGGAAATGTATGTCATATATGGGAGCATATATGAATATACACAAGTAATGTAATATTCCGTATATTTAAATGTATGCAACTATGTGTGGATAGGTATATGTCATACTCCTTCATATATGCTATGCATCTGCATAGCATACCAAATTTAGAAGAAAATTCGAACACTCTGACGGTATTACTGTCAGAGCTGCGAAGGATTTCATCCCTTAATATGATTTGGTGTTCTGAATAAAACTTTAATGATTGCATTCCCCAATCACAATTTATCGAATGAATTTGCATTTGATTTTAAAATATAGAATGAATTCGGTTTATTTTTCATTCGACTTTGAAATTGAATGCGTAAGTTTTTATAAATTTGATTTTTAAAAGTCTCATGAATAATAAATAAATGAAATAAAGAATGCATTCAGTTTTTAAAATTCTCATAAACAAGAATTCGATTTAATGGTAAAAATCGAATCCATTCCAAGAAATATTGATATTTAAAGATAAATGTATTCAGTGACTATAAAAATCGAATGTATTTTATTTGTGAATTCATTCGAAAAGTGGTTAATTCTTCGAAGCTTTGATTATCCTAAAGTATCATAAAGTCCAAAGTATATTTTTAAAATATTCGTTAGTTTTATTTAAAAAATCAGTGTCATAAATTAGTACAAATTATTTATATTTGAAAAAATTTCAATTAATAGACGTTTTATGGAAAAAAATAAAAAAAAAAAAAATTTTACATACAAATTCATGTATGACAATGTATGATCATTAATGTACATGTACCCTCAAATTACGGATATGCACTTGTATGGACATCCATATATGCATCATATATGAACATACATGGTCATTTTCACCCGGGTATCCAAAAAAAAAATATTCATAAAAAGTTGATATTTGGAATCAAGGATCATCCAGCAGAAAAAACATTCTGACAAAATACAATTGAAAACTACGCTGGCTAAAAATAGTAAAGAACTGTACTTTGGTACTTTTCCTATCTGCTAAAATAACACTGTCCGACAAAATTGGAAAAAAGTCGTTAAACACGAACTGGATAATATACGTTTGAAACTATTGACTAGTAGTAAAACAGCATTTACAGTTTTTTTATATCGTGATCCTGTTTCCTTTTAAAAGAACTTCATAGTTTTAGAGGATTAAATTTTATAAAATAATTGTTTAATATTTATATTTGTTCTAGGATGCCTTTAGTGATAGGAAATAAAAGAGGAGGATCTCCCCTAGTTTTCCTATTTTATTTTTGTTACATATTAGGAAAAAGGAGGTAAGTTACAACCTTTCAAAACTTTATTCTTCAATATCATTCTTCATTTTCAACAAAATATTTTGATAAAGTTTTCAAAGGACTGTATTCACATCGTTTTATCCTCATATGACAAAATAAAAAAATGGAAAAATTAGGGGAGATCTTTTTTTTTCATTTGCCACCACCAGTAGATCCTAAGACAAGAAAAAATATTTCAGAAATATTTTACAAATAGTGTACTTTTACGAACTCCTAAATTATTGGGTTTTAAAAACGTATTTTTGAAATGTTGGACTGCAGCGGAAAAAACATTCTGGAAAAAAACTTTTGGAAGTTTCAATTCTATGAGAATACAACTGTAACTTAACAACATATTTACTTGTTGTTGCTATTGGAAGCTTGATTCTCGGTTCAAATGTTATGAACGAAAATGTAAGGAGACCTTGTAAATTTTAATACATTCAACATAACCTAAAAATACAAAATGCTTTAATTCGACTGCTGGTTGGCATATCTCAACCTAATTTATTTAGCGTATGGATTTCAATACACGAAACAAGTACAAAGTTTGTACGGACGGAGACAAGGCTACATAATCAGATCGTTTCAAAATCATCGTTGTTTTTATGGCGTCTTAGTCCTATACGTATTTCAATACGTTACATATGAAATGATATATTTAATATATCCTCATCTATGTTGATGTAAGGTTTAAGATAAAATTTAAGTTTTAAACTAAAGACAAATTATATGAACAAAAAAGCATAGTACTACTAATGGTTATATGAACTAATATCCAAATCATTTAATGTATTAATGTTTTTTTTTCTTTATATTTACAAAATAAATAAAAAGAAAAACTTATGTAAAACTTTACACATAAAAGTGATTCCATACTTACTTAGCCAATGTATACTCAGACAAAAATATATCGTTTTCCAGTTCGATATAAAGCTTAAATTAAACTTTAATAAATTACCTACAAAACACCTCTGTGTGAATACTTTTGCTCTGTGTGAATACTTTTGTTCGGCACTGTAATTTATTTTAAAGAAATATGAAAAATCCTTAAAAAAGGAAAAAAAAGTTTTTCATCCTCCCTTTGACCCGTTAAAAGTGAAATTGGCAGCTTAGAAAAACAGGTAACTCTTATTTTTCTCCCCTCTTCCCATATGCAAGTTTCAGGACAATCGGTGGTGCCCTCTGAAAGACCTACTTGTTAGTCCCTTAAGGGTTGCCATAGATGTTTTTTTATATTGTGCATATGAATCTTTAAATCTCTTTGAAATCCCGTTTTTAAATTGTTTTTCCTATATCGTCCTAGTTACTATGGAGCCCACCATATGCTAAAAAAAAATATTTTATTATGTGTACAAAATTTATATTTTAAATATACAAAAGTCATCATGATCACTTGTCGTTAACATTTTATGATGTAAAATTTTTTTTCTACTTGCAAATATAACTTTTATGATCTGCAAGTGTCTCTTTTGTCAGATGTTGCAAGTTTAATGATCTTCATGGCAAAAAAAGTAAAAGTTATGACATGTAAATATTTGGTTTCAAACAGGGCTATACAATTACAAAATTTAATTTTTAAAATCACAAAATTATCTTAAATTCATTAATAAAGTGGATTTTTCTCTTGGAATTAATGTCCGCACATGTAAAGAGATCTGAAGAATTAAAAATGTTCCCAATTGTGCTCCATCTGGCTTAGTTTTCAAGATATCGCCATTTTAATTTTTAAAAAAATATTTTTGCTCTATTTTGAGTAGGTTTATTTAAGCTCGAGGTTATTATTTCCTTTACTAATTAAAACTATGATATTCCCATAGAATAATTTTCAAGAAAATTAATTTTTTTTATTTTAAATTTATTTATGTTGGTCTTTTTTGCAAGACTTAATCGACACGTGTTTCGGAATTTGTCAGATTCCATTGTAAAGATTTTTTAGCAAACATAAGCAGATTATAAAAAGTATCAACGGGAATTTAAATGACAAATCGCAATAGTTTAAGCTAAAGTATATTTACATGTTTGGCTCTACTCCCAATTAGAATTAAAAGATGAAAATTGTACCATCGTAGTAAGATCACGATAGTCAAATAACCTACAAAAAAAAAAAAAAAAATATTGAAAGCAGATTTGCATATTATTACCCATTAGATAATACTATATGCTTGTTGTTGTTGCAAATGTTTGTATTTGCGGGTGTAATACCATATTTTTCCTAAATTTTTGAAAAATTTACTAAAACAGTGAAAAACACTTTTTCAAATCAAAAGATAAATATGATGAACTTATTAGAAGAAAACTATACCCTAAAACTAAACTAAAGAAGAGTCATGTGTCTTAAAAATAAAGATTTGTTCAGAGTTTTTTCTGTTTTAAAATTTCTTTGGCGGTAAAAATTTTTGTCATGTATTAGGAAATTCCAGCCTCACAGTTTCTTGGGGAAACGCCTCACAGTTTCTTGGGGAAACGGGTAAAATGATAATACGTCGACAGTCAAGCTGCACTAAAGGCTCTAATGAGCTTTTAAATTAAATCAAAAGTCGTTTTTAAATGATACGAGAATCTTCAGAAATTATCCGGAATCATCGACGTATACAGGGGGGGGGCCCAACAACAACAACAAAAAAATATTTTTTTTATATGTATTGGAAAACACAAATCTCACGAAAAAAACAACAAAATTTTTTTTGTTGTTGTTGTTGGGCCCTGAAAAAACAGTCCTGCATACGCCGTTGTCCGGAATAATACCGTATCTCTTGTATGGGTACCTGGACATAGGGGAATAGATGGGAACGAGAAAGCTGATGAGCTCGCTAAGCTTGGAGCAGATGGCGTAGGAACTATAGAACGATTCAGTACTATAGAACGAGAAGTGACCGTCGTTGCATTTCTATTGCAAACAGGAAATGGAGGGAGCTAATCACGAGCAGTATCACCAGAAGAATCTGGCCGCATTACGACCTCGGGAAAACTCGCTACCTTCTCTCTCTTAACAGAGAGGATTGCCGTTTACTCACGGGAGTGGTCACAGGACACTGCCTAATTGCTTTTCACGCGAAAACTATGGGACTTATCTCGGATGACAATTGTAGAAGATGTGATGAACCTAATACAGATGAAACAGTTGAACATATTATGTGCAAATGCCCCGCATTGGCCAGACACCGCGAGCGAATACTAGGCAAAGCAGAAATCGAGAATCTGGATGATATCGCCGCTACGGACGCAACTAATGATCCCCAAATTTCGTCTATTTTGCTCTATCTCTTATATTTAAGGAAATAATTGCAAATAAAGATTTTACGAAAAATATCATATAAAAATGGATTTTTTTTTTCTAGTAATTTGAATTTTTTTTTTGTGTGTATGAACTATTCAGCAGTATATGAACTTAATTTTTCTTAACAGTTTAGAAAATTTCCAAATGTTTAGTTAATTTTTTACTAAATTGTGGGAAAATTTATGAACTATTTTTAAGGAAATTTTGTCCCAAAGATTAGTTATGTTTTTTTTAGAGTGTATCTTTAATAACACAGCTCAACAAGAAAATGCGTATTGGATTCTGGTTAGTGATTTAGATGGTGTCTGTTGCGCTGATTCCAAATCCGGAACCCAAATTTGTCTATCACATCAGGATTTTGAGTAATTCGCGGTTATAGGGCCGAAAAAGGGCATTTTTGACCCTTTTTAAAAGCTTATAAAATAATATCCTGACATGCAAATGATTTGGTATCAAGCTCATTCGAAAGCCTGTAATTTTCTCTTAAAGATGAGATAAAATGTTCTAAAAATTTAATTTTCTAAACTTGTAAAAAAATCATTATCAAAAAACCTTCCATTTTTTCAATATTTAGTTTATTTACACAGTGTTTTTTAACAAATTTCCATACAAATTCATACGTAAATTTTAGATTTAAAGCACTTGTGGTTAATGATTTTTTTACCATTTTAGAAAATTAAATTCCAAGATGATTTTATCTTGTCTAAAAGAGAAAATTACACACTTTCGAATGAGCTAGATACCAAGTCATTTGCATGTCAGGATCTTATTTTATAGGCGTTCAAAAATGGTCAAAATGGGAATTTTTTGACACTTTAACCGCGATTTTCTCAAAATTGTGACGTGATAGAAAAATTTGAGTGACCGTTTTGGAATCGGGGCACCAAACCCTATCAACTTTTTTTGGTTTCATCCAAAACGCAGCGACAAACCTCAGATTTGTAGAGCGGTGTAATTTATGTTTTGGAGAGTGTATTTACCACTTTAAAGAACTTCAGTCTATATTTATACAATCATTGGATATTTGCAATGATAAACTTAATTCAAAAGCTATATAGACCATGTTAAATTATATTTACTGCAAAATACTGTTGATAGGGTTTGTGTGGTTTATGGCTTTATACCAACATTTTGGTCGAAAAGTTGAAGGATTTTTTTAAGTTTAAAATAATTACTTAATACAAGGATTTTCGGAATGATCAAAAATATTATTAATTTTTGTAGAGCCTGAACGAATAGTTCGGTATATTTGGTCAGTACTCGGAGCTTGGAAATATTTTGGAAAATCTGTCTTAAGGACGAAGTAGCAACAAAGCAACATATTTAGTCTTCTGCCAAGTAAAAAATTTAAGGCTCCCAAAAAATTAAATTGTAGTCTAACTTCGGCTTCGCTTTTAAAATCGTCTTCCCTCGGCCCTTCAAAATTCAAGTCATCAACCAAATTCGAAAGTTTTCACAATTTTTTTGGTTAATATTTTTTCAAAAAATGTTTACCAATCTATCAGATTACTTTAAATCAGCCCTAAAATCTTACCTATCTAAGATATTGTTAACCCATATTAGCTCGGGATTAAAACTAAACCCGTCAAAAAATTTAAAGCATAGTGCTTGAATTTTTTGATATCAACAATTTTTTTTTAGTATTTTTTACTGAATTGGTAATTTTGGCCCCGGTACAATTTCTGATTAATTTTTATAAAAAAATTGTGTTATTTGACCTTTAAAATATTTTATTTTATTCTAGCTCGAGGTCATTTTTCTTTACGCCATGATATTCTCATAGAATAATTTTCAAGAAAATTATTTTTCTCTTTTAAAATTCTTCATTTTAAAAATTTTCCTTATACTTTCCGCTCACAGTGTCCTGCTAACCACCTACCTAGACAAAGATATAAAATGTTAAGACTTCAAAACAATATGGCGGCAAATAAATTTGAACTTAATTGAATGCAATGCAGTTTAAGGAGTACAACAACAACAATAACAAAAACAACAATAATAAACAAAACTTTTCGCAATTTTTTTTTTTTATTTGTTTATTGTTGTAGTTGTTATTATAACGATTACTTTAAGGGCAAGAGAAACTACTATGAAAGGTAAAAGTTTTCCATATATTTTTCCACACAACTGCGGTTTAGAAGACTATTGGAAAATGAACACTCAGAAAATAATGGTTGGTGAAATTTGCACTTTTTTTTTGGAAATTAAATTGGCGACACTTTGGGTGCTAGATCTGAAGTCTAGATTAGATCTAAAGACTTGTTTTAATATAAATAAATAAATTTAGTACAATGAGGAGAAAAAAATGACACTTCTTTAGTTAAGTCAGTACAATCCTAAAAATCATCAGTGAGCAAAATTACCAGAACAACCTGGGACGAGACATTTTTCATAATGATAAATTCTTAGATTTTAAAAAATTTTTCGTTTAGAAAAAGTCTAAAATTTTTTTTTTAATATCTGAGCCATTCATTGAATGAAAAAACTCAATCTTCTCATTCAGCTTTTCTTGTAAAAAAATGTTCGCAACCTCTTTTTTTTTGTCGCATTCCAAACAATTTTGCCAAAGGAAATTTCTCTTCTTTATTAAAACTTCCAGATTGACAGATATTTTTTCCTTTAAAAATGTTCAGATTTTTCAAAGAAAAGTTCATGGATTTAATAATTTTTACTTTTTCCCCTTGAAAATTTGTGTAAAAATTGCTTTCTTTCTCTTCTTAATAGCAATTTCCAGATTGACAGATAGATTTTTATAAAAAATTTTCAGATTTAGTCATATTTTTCCTTTGAAAAATGTTCATATTTCCCTTTAAAAATTTTCAGATTTTTTCCAAGACGGTATTTACATGCTGCGCTTTTTCTTGCATGTTTTTTTTATCTGATTGTGAGTTTTTTGTAAGAAGCAATCGGGGGTGAGAAGCAACGAAGGAGGTAAAGAGAATTCGTGATTTTTTTCTACCCTGCTTGCTTTTCACCACATTTGCCAACAGAAAACTCATTGTCAGATAAAATAGGCGTGCAAGACGATATTTATACACTGCGTTTTTTCTTGCACACCTTTTTTATCTGACAATGAGTTTTTTTTGATGGACGGTATTTATACACAGCCTTTTTTTGCTTGCAATAAAGTCTTGCAACTTTTTTTTTGGGGCAATCGGGGGTGAGAAGCATAAAAGAAGGAAAACAGAAATCGTGATTTTTTTTCTACCCCGTTTTCTTTTCACCCCCGTTTGCCTACAAAAAAAAGTTGCAAGACTTTATTGCAAGCAAAAAAAGGCTGTATATAAATACCCACATGGCAATCGAGGGTGAGAAGCATAGAAGAAGGAAAACAGAATTCGTGATTTTTTTTCTACCCTTTTTTCTTTTCACCCCCGTATGCCTACAAAAAAAAGTTGCAAGACTTCATTGCAAGAAAAAAATGGCTGTGTATAAATACGTCCAAGAAAAATAGTCTTGCAACTTTTTTTGTATATGACGGTATTTATACACAGCCTTTTTTTGCTTGCAATAAAGTCTTGCAACTTTTTTTTAAAGGATAACGGGGGTGAAAAGAAAACGGGGTAGAAAAAAAATCACGAATTCTGTTTTCCTTCTTCTATGCTTTTCACCCCCGATTGCCTTAAAAAAATCAGATTTAAAAGGCGTCCTAGATAAAACGCAGTGTGTCAACTGGCTCATGTAAATACCGTCTCTTGTGGGAATTTACACACAGACATTTCCCTTGATTTTTTTTTCGATTCCCTTTTTGAATTTCTTCGTTCTCTTCTCTTGTTCTACTTCTTTTGCCCACAAACTCGAATGCAGTAGCAGACATGCAATGAAAAAAGTTCGTGTGTAAATTCCCACCTTGTGGCAAACGGGGTAAAACGCAAATGGGGTAGAAAAAAAATCACGAGATTTTGAAATTGTCCCACTTTTGGATAATTATCCAGAAAGTGGCAACACTGCCTCTGAGTTTTTTTAAAAAAATAAATTCCCTCTTCCTTCTTTTCGTTTCTTTATCTCTTTTTTTTACATTTGGTTTTGGGAGGTTTCTTCCATTCCCTCTTCCTTCTTTTCGTTTCTTTATCTCTTTTTTTTACATTTGGTTTTGGGAGGTTTCTTCCACCCCCCCCCCCCCTTGTGAGCATGATTCCTTCAGAAAAGAACGTGATAACATGGCATTGCTGATTTCTTATTATACCCTCCACTCTAGTGATAGAGGGTATATATAAGTTTGTCATTCCGTTTGTAACACCTCGAAATATTGGTCTAGGACCCCATAAAGTATATATATTCATGATCCTCGATCGATTTTAAGACGATCTAGCGATGTCCGTCCGTCCGTCTGTCCGTCTGTCCGTCTGTCTGTCTGTCTGTTGAAAACACGCTAACTTTTGAAAGACTTTACAGAGGCTCCTGAAGTTTGGCATATATGTTAGGCATTTACCTGGTCAGGTTGGTATTGCAATCCAGCGAAATCGGTCCAGTGGTTCAAAAGTTATAAGCAAATGAGTGAATTTCGGCAAGGGTTTTTCTGGAATTTACGAGATAAAACAAACGGTAACTTTCGAGCGGCAATACTGAGGGTGCTGAAGTATGGCATATATATTTGCCGTTCCTCTGGTCCGGTTTGTTTTAAATTTCAGCCAAATCGGTCCAGTGGTTCAAAAGTTATTAGCAAAACCGTAAATTTCAGATTCGCCTCACCTTAAATTCACGTGTTGAAACCCCGTTAAACAGGTTTTAAAAACATTGGTAAGTCACAAAAATATTTTACAACGCATTTTTGTCACTCAAAAATATTTTTACACTAAAAGAAAAAAAATACACTCGAAAAAAATTTTACACTCAAAAAAAATTTTACACTCAAAAAAAAATTTAGTAAATTATTTTTTTTTTTTTTCAAAAAGTAGTTAAAAAAAAAAGTTTTTTTAAACAAAATAAAACATTTCTAATCAAAAATGTTATTTTTTCACTCTAGAAAATTTACTATAACTTAAAAAGGGCATTGTGGAGGGTATTCATAGATTCGGCCAAGTCGAATTTAACTTTTCTACTTGTTTTAATTTGTTACGACTGCTCTTTTTTATTATCATCAATCTCTGAATATTAGAACATTTGCTTTTTTAAAAAATTAAATGCATGTCCCCAATATCACTAAAGGCTGAGTTAGGCACCCGTAACCGTAAACTAGCGTAGCGTAGCGATCAAAATCAAATAGAAAATCACGTAGACGTCTGCAAAGAAGAATAACTGCTCTCATTTGTTCTCATATAACGAAAAACTCTCTACGCTACGCTAGTTTAAGGTTACGGGTGCCTAACTCAGCCTTAAGACTTTTTTGTAAGAAAAATTTGTTAGAGTCTCAGAGTTTTTAATAGTAAATATGTTTCAGAAAATGTTTAAGAATCTTAGACTTTTCTAAGTAGAAGTGTCTCAGAAAACTATAATTTATATAGAAAAATGTTTCGGTATCTTATACTTTTTTCTTTAGAGAAATAGAATAGACAAAATATTTTAGAATCTAAGAGGTTTTTTAGAACCTAAGAGGTGGGGAAAAGTAACTAAATCTGATAATTTTTCTAAACAAAGAATTTGTCAAAATAAAGGAATTTACCAAAACTTTGATCAAAGGTCGCCATAGGTTAAGTTTAAATGAAAGATTGTCTCAAGTTCGATGAAAGGGTCAAAGAAAAGAAATTTTACGATTTTTTTGTTTTAATTTTAATGTAGAAAAAAAACCGTCTTTGACCGATTTTAATTTGTTTTTATATTCGTGCTTAGCAAATAAATATGATGTCTCGCAAGACATATTTTTTTTGTTAAATTTTCAAAATCCCCACGGGTTAAAACAAAATTAAATTTACGTACAAATTTTGTAGTCATCTCCTGGGACCGAAACAGCGAATCGCACTATTATTCTAAAATACTACTCACAACTTAAATTTTTTTAACACTATTTATGGGCCACCCTAATATATTAAATGTTGTTTTAAAAAAAAAAACCAAAACAAAAATCACGACACCAACACAAACAACACGTTATAACGAAAATTATTGTATTTTCTTTTATTTGTTTACTAATGCTAATAACGATCTCTTTGCAGACAAGTCTGCAAAATTAAAAACTCTCACCTCCATTTTAACTTTTCTTATATTTCTTTCTTTTCTTGGTGCTTAAACTTTTGTTGTTTTTGTTGAGCAATATGCAAGTCATTTACGATTTTTTTTTCATTTCCTCTATTTTTAATCACAAACTTTAACTTTTTAAAATATTGTTGTTAATTATTATAACAAACTAATTTAATACCTTTTTTTAATTTAATTTTATTAATTTTCACTAATTTATTAAAAATAAACACGAAACACGCACAAATTTAACTACGATTTTCGACAAAATCCCGAGTAAAACTAAATGTAATGGGGAAAATGTCGAACAAGAATAGTTAAAAAGGAGATCAGAGTTTTAAAATTTGGAGAATATTCTACAAAGAGATTGTTATTTACATAAGTAAATAGATGTTGACAAAGACTTTTAAGGCTGAGTTAGGCACCCGTAACCTTAAACTAGCGTAGCGTAGAGAGTTTTTCGTTATATGAGAACAAATGAGAGCAGTTAGACTCTGAAACATTTTCCTATTGGAAAGATCTCAGCTTCTGAGTAATTTTTCTTAAAGAAAAAGTCTAAGAATTTAAGTCTCAAACATTTTCCTACAGAAAAAGAGCTAGATTCTAAGACATTTTCTAAAAACAATACCAGCATTGAAGACATTTTCTAAGATTCTGGGACATTTCCCCAAAAGTCTCAGACTCTGAAACTTTTTTTCTATAGAAATAGTCTGAGTAATTTTTACTTTAGAAAAAGTCGCAGATTCTGAAACATTTTTTTTTACATAAAAACGTAAAAATTCTGAGACATTTTGCGTACCATGAAGTCTGACATGAGATTTTTTTTCTAGCATTTTAGACTTTTGCCTACACGCAGAGAAAAAATATGGTTGCGACATGATCGCAGCAACTATACTATGATCTCTAAACCCATCTATGATTGCAGCAATCAAGTTGTTGTTTTTAAAATTGTATTTAATCATTTATATGGTTGTTTTAGACATTTACCCAATTAGAAATGTCGTTAAGACATCCCAAAGACTTCCTTATGACAATGTCAGTGTACCTGCTGACTGAAAAATCTCTGACCATACAAAAAACCTAATGACACCTCCTGACTTTTTCAAGTATTTTGTCAAAATTCCTCGCCGACAAGTAAGCAGGTAGTCAACAGTGCTGACTACATTATGACATGTACATAGTACGTCAGAGATCGTTAAAAAATTAAAAAATTATTAATCACGTCTTTTAATTTACACTACTTTACTATTTTTATCTGTTCATTTCTTAAATTTAATTTTTTAAAACTTACTATTTTTATCTGCCTCACTTGGTCCGCGAACTCAGAACCTTCTGTTCACTGGTCTAGCACCTTACCCCTTTAGCCAAACTTTGATAATAAATGTGTTTATTTAAAAACAAAGTTAAATTAATTTATTATTTGAATTGTCCTGTTATATATATTTCGTCATCTGAATTGAAAAATGCTACTATATTATTTTTTCTTCCTCAAATATAACATTTTTTTTAAATATTAATTGGAATTTGGCTTCATCCTATTTAACAAGATTTTGTTAGAATTATTTAAGCGTATCTTTGTTGTTTTTAATATTATTTATACAAAACACAAAAAATCATTTACAAAAAATATATTGCTAGAGCCCTTTACAATTAAGGTGACGATATATTCAATTTATTTTGTTTTTGACAAATTTGAAAATATTATGATTTCAAAATATATTTTATTACAAACAATTTAAAGTTGTGGTTGGCCTAGTTGTCTAGCAGGTTCGACAGCTTACGTGTTGTAGATTTTTGGCCTTGGTTCAATCCCCGGTCGCGGATTTTTTTTAAATTTTTTTTTTTATTGTTTTAAGACCAATTCAATTTTATTTTTTCAATTACAAAGTAAATTAAAAGAGTGTTAAAGGATTAAACAAAATTACATCGATTTTACATCGCAAAAAATTTTTTAGTGATGGGTTGGATTTGCTGTATAATTGTCAGCATTAAAGACATGATTTTTCTAAATTGATAAGACAACTTATATGACAAGTCAGTACATTTATAGAACTTGGGGAGCTCCGACAAAAATTATGACATGTCAGTAAGTTGTCTTTAGTAAAATGTATTCACTTGCTGACTTCTACCTGATGAATCATTACTGACATTGTCTTAAAGACAAAATTTCTAATTGGGTAATAGTCGCTTCAATCATGATAAAACAATTGCAACATCCAAAAGTACAATATGGTTGTTGTAACAATGTTATAGTTAATTATATTCTCGAAACACCAAAAATTTGAACATAACATGATTATAACAATCATTAGATAATCACATCTTAATGAAAATTGATTTTTGCAAACATTGTCAGGTTTATTCATCAGTTTAGTGTTTTGCCAGCAAGCAGTTAGTCGCAAAGACGCCACTTACAATTAGTACAAAAAAATTTAAGGAAATTTGTGTTAAAAAATTGGATCAACGCAGAAGGAAATGAAATACAAAAAGCTACTTTATATAATTTATTTATTGTGCGGTTTAAAAATAACTTTCCATTTAAAATAAAAACTTAAAATCGAAAATATTAAAGTGTTTTTTTGTGCATTTTTTGTTTACTGAACGTGTTGTAATTGCTGACAATAATTTTAATTCTGTAACAAATACGTTATGATTGCAGCAAATATGTTATGATTTTGTCAATAACTTAATGGTTTATACAATCATTCAATGTTAGCTGACAAAAATGTTATAGTTGATGACATTTTTTAGAAAAATGCCATAAGTTTATTGCAGGTTGCCACTAAATTGAACCAAAAAATGGTTTCATATTTATAAAAACAACATTTAAAAACAAAAAAAAAATTATTGGTGTGAACTTTATCAAAAAAAAAAAAAAAAAGCATAATATATTTTCTCAATTTAAAAAAAAAAAATATATGGGTGATTCCATATCAAACCGCACAGAAAACTGTGATTTTCGGATTTGTCACCTCCGATTTTAATGAAATTCGCAAAAAATATTTCACATGCGTTGTTTTCATAAAATGATTACCTTACAGGCTCCAAAAATTTGTAGTTTTCGAAATATGGCGTCTTGAAAATTGGCAAAAACGTAAAATTTTCAATAAGGTGCACATAAAAAGGTACCCATAACTTTAAAACTATAAAACCCACAATTACCAAATAGGTACCATTTGAAAGCTGAAAGGATTACCTTAAAAGTGACATGCACAATTTTTTCTTCTAATGAAAGGTCAAAGGTCATATTTCAATATCTAATGTTTAAAGACCTATATCTCAAAATCCGATATTTTTTAAATTTTCAAAAAAATATATGATAACAATCAAGTCTTTCCCTACATTTGCATCAAAATTTCAGGGTGGACACTCATATGGTTCCAAAGTTACAGAAGAAAACGTGCTCGAAGGCAAGGTTTTTTCTACGAGTTAATATAAAAAATATTGCACAAACAAAACAATATACATAGTCGTAAACAAAGGACAAGGCTTAAAACTTTTTATGTATTTTGAGTTATATTGTAGGGATTTTCTTGTTCTTTTACAAGGAAAATCCTCGAAAGTGAACATACCTGATTTCTTTAAAATTTATACACAAGCTAGAAAAAATAAATCTAAAATCAACCGGTCTGAGCTTGTCGGCCTAAATTCAGGTTAAACGGGGTTAAAAATTACCCATTTTCAGTTATTTTAAAGTTTAGGTACTTTATATTGATGCCATATATAACAGATCGGTTTCATTCGAAACCTATATACTTCCATAGTAGGGAAATAGGAATGGGGTAGGGGAACCGTATGTTCAAAGCGGAATAAAGCTCATAAAAAAGAATATAATCAAGCATAAAAATGGTTTAGAAATGAAATACTAATGTTTCGAACTTCTTTGAATTTTTGCCTTATTTTATTTTGGACACACTAATAAAGATTTTTTTTTTTAAATTCGGATGAAACCCGACCTGTAAAAAATTCATGTGATTGCTTAATTTAAATAGAAAATTGTACCAATTATAAATTTGTTTTACAAAAACTATAACAAAAACTATACATTTTTAACAAAAACAATTATGCAACAAATAAATGTCTCAAACAGACGCCAAATTTTTTTTTTCAAATGAAACTGATCTGATATAAGTGGCATCAATGTACCTAAAAGTTAAAATTACTAAAAATCGGTAATTTTTGCTCCCGTTTAACCCTTTAAAACTAAATTAAGACCAATAAGCTCAGACAGCTCGATGTTAGATATTTGTTGTCTTTCATGGGCATAAATTTCAGAGAAATTACGTATGTTCACTTTGAAGATTTTCCTTGTAAGAAAACAAGAAAACCCTACGATAAAATTCAGTTTTGATAGTGAAATCAAATTCAGGAGGTCGAAATATTAATAAATAATTGGTTCAGTTTTTAGGTCCGTCCCATTGTTTACTGCTAGCAGCATGCTAGCATGTTATGCTGCATCGTGTGTGTAAGCTTTTGCGTATGAACTCGTAGAGAAAATCTTTACTTCAAGCACGTTTTCCTCTGTAACTTTGGAACCATATGAGTGTCCACCCTAAAATTTTGATACAAATGTAGGGAAAGACTTGATTGTTATCATATATTTTTTTGAGAATTTTAAAAATATCGGATTTTGAGATATAGGTCTTTGAACATTAGACCTTGAAATATGACCTTTGACCTTTCGTTACAAGAAAAAATTGTGCATGCCACTTATAAGGTAATCCTTTCAGCTTTCAAATGATACCTATTTGGTAATTGTGGGTTTTATAGTTTTAAAGTTATGGGTGACTTTGTATATGCACCTTATTGAAAATTTGACGTTTTTGCCAAATTTCAAGACGCCATATTTCAAAAACCGAAAGGTTTTGGAGTCAGAAAGGTAATTTTTTTAGGAACACTATCCATTTGCAATATATTTGTCAAATTTTATTTAAATCGAAGGTGACAAATCCGAATGCTGTGTGGTTTGAGGTGGATTTGCCCATATGTATATTAAACTGGAATCATATTATGATAATTATATAACATTTTGACTATTATTGCCGCAATCATGTTATGGTAAATATTCCTTGTTGCCTTCAATCATATTAACATTATTGCTACAATCATATTTCCAATCATAATATGACGCTCTTAAATCATGATCACCGCAACGATGTTTTTTTTCTGCGTGTAGAGAAAAGGTCTCAGCATTTCTTTATTAAAAAGTCTGAGATTCTGCGACATATTTCAAATGGAAACAGTCTCAGATTCTGACACATTATCTCAAAATCTAAGACGTTTTTCGTAAAGAAACAGTCTAAGATTATGAGGCACTTTTAAATAAAAAAATCTCAGATTCCAGGAAATTTTTTCTATAAAGAAGTCGCAGATTCTGTGTCATTTTGAAAAAGTCCCAGATTCTAATACATTTTTTCTATAGAGAAATTTTCAAATTTTTCCTGAAGAAAATTTTCCTGAATAAATTTTTTTTTCCTACAAAAAAAATAAAGATTCCAAGACTTTTTTCCTATAAAAACCCTCTTAAGATTCAAAAACATTTTTGCTATAGAACAATTTTGAGACTCTTGTGCATTTTGTCTATAAAAAAATGCTCACATAATTTTATTTTATTACCCAACTTCTCAGACTTTTTCGAAAGAATAACTATCTGATTTTCCCGAAGAGAATTCTTAGATTTTTCCTATAGAAAAATACTCAGATTTTGTCTATAATAAAACCAATTCCGTAAAGATCGGAGGGTGACACTAGGGAGACTTCCCTTGTTAGGTCAATTTCGTTTGCCATTATACATATATTTGTTTTTTTGCAAAATCAAATGCCTGTCCCAAATATCACTAGAAGGCTTTCTCAACATGCATTTACTAATATTAATATCGATCTCTTTGTAGAATGTTCTCTAAATTTTATAAACTCTCATCTCCTTTTTACCTATTCCTAATTGGCAATTCCTCCTTTCACTTTTAGTTTTATTCGGAATGAAGTCGTAAAATGTCGTTTTATTTGTGCGTGCATGGTGTTTGTTTTAAAATATGTGTTAATAAATTTTTAAAAAATAATAAAATTAAATAAAAATGATATTAAATTAATTTTCTATTTAATAAAAATATTGAAAAAGTGGAAATTTTCGTTAAATAGAGAAAATTTTAATTTTTTTGTAAATGACTTGGCTCAAAAAAAAAAAAGTTAAAGCAACAAGAAAAAAAGAAAGAGCGTAGAGTAAATAGTAGTGTTCGGTATAGTCAAGTGTTGTTGGTGGTAGTGTCGTGACTTTTATTTTTGTTTTTTGATAAAATAACATACAAAATAATAAGGTGGCCATCCAATAGCTGTGTGTAAAAAAAAAATCTACTCTAAAAAATCTAATCTACGATAAATTAGCAATTATAATCCGAAAAAATTATAAAAAAATTTGGAAAATAAAAAAAAGTTATAAATAAATCAAAATTAATCCAAAGTGGACTTATTAAATCCTAAAATTTAATTGGATTAATTTTGATTTATTTATAACTTTTTTAATTTTTCAAATTTTTTTATCATGTTTTTAGATTAGAATTGCTAACTTGTCAAAGATTACGGAAAAAAATATTCCAAATTTGTTTTGGAATGTTAAAATATTTATTTTAAACAAAATAAGATTAATCTGAAAATAAATCCACTTTTTGAAAAACACAGCAATTGAATCGGATCATAAATCTGTATGAAGTGTTTTAGATAAAATCATTTGTTCGTAAAATATAGTGAAACTTATTTTGCAAAAATAAATTCGGTATTCGGTTCGCGCGTTAAAAAAAATTTATTAAAATAAAAAATCAATAAAGTGTAAAATGAAAAAGGTGAGTTAATTAATAAAATGTTTAAATAATACAATAAAAAAATGGGGCATTCCATGTTAAACCGGACGCTTAAATTTTTTTTTTTTTAGATTTTCCAAATTTTACTCCTTTGTGGTAAATTTTAAAATTTTTTTGATGTCCCGTTCAAAAGATATAGAATTTTAAAAAATTGGTAGTTTGTTCCTTTAGACAAACTTTTTTTTAGTCATCACTTCTTCCATAATGGTCCAAATACTAAAAAAAAAATTCCAAAAAAATCTTAAATGTGATCTAGTAGGAAATTTCTAGTGGAAAAATGTTGCGGAATGTTAACATTTTTCTATATGAAAAAATTTAAGAATTTTTCTAGAGAAAAAATTTAGAATTTTTCTATAGGAAAATCCTTAAAAGTTTTCTGTAGGAAAAATCGGGGAATTTTTCTATAGGAAATTTCTAAGAATCCTTAAATGTTTCTGAATGTTCAAAATTTTCAGTGTGATAAAAGTTTCAAAAAATTAAATTCTTTATAAAAAATACAAACATTTTTCTAGACTAAATATTTGGGAATCTTTTAGATGAAAAATTTTTCGGAATGAATAATTTGGGAATTTATAGAAAAAGTTGAGAATTTTTCTTAGAACTTTTTTATAGGAAAAATCTTATAAAATATGAGAATTTTTTATACAAAAAATGCAATAGAATCTTAGACTTTTTCTATAGGAAAAATTATACAGAATCTGGAACTTTTATTGGAAAAATTTCTCGTAATCTTAGTAGTTTTCCTTACGAAAAATGTCTCAGAATCTGAGATTATTTTTATTAAAAAGACGTCGCAGAATCTTAGACTTTTTAATAGGAAAAGTTGAGACCTTCTATAGGAAAAAAAGTCCTAGAATCCTAGAAAAATTACCGATTTTTTCGATATTAAAACTATATCAGAATTTTCGAGTTTTAATATTAAAACAATATTCTAAAATCTATGACTTTTTCGATAGGAAAAATAACTCAGAATCCAAGTCTTTTTCTATAAAAATTGCATTAGACTCTGAGAATTAAAAAAAAAAAAATTCTGAGAATTTTAGAAAAAATATCACAGAATATAAAAAAAGGTCTTAGATTCCGATTTTTTTTTTTATTTGAAAAATTACTCAGAATCTAATTTTTTTTTTTTTGTAGGAAAAATTTCGGAGACTCAAACTCTGAGACTTTTTCTAGGGAAAAATGACTCAGAAACTTAATAATTTTTTTTGGGAAACAACTTCTTAGACTCTCTTATGAAAATATTTCTCAGAAAATGCTTGACTATCTTATCTTAGTCTTTTTCTAGGGAAAAGTTTCTCAGAAAACAAAACTTTTTTAATAGAATAATGTCTCAGAATCTAGAAAATTGCATCCAAAAATTTAAAAAAGCATTAAAGTTCTAAATTTTTCTAATCTCAGGTACTTTCTACGGAGTATTTTTTCAATCCTTGAAATTTTGGTGTAGAAGGATCGTTTCGGTATCTTAAACCATTTCTGTAGAAAAATAAAATAGAAGAAATTTCCAATATTTCTGAACCTAAGAAGTTTTCAATGGGAAAAAACTCACTAAATCTGTGAAATTTTTCTTTACGAACATTTTTTCTAAATATAGAAATTTTTGGTGTGAGAATTGCATAAGTATCTGAGAATTTTCTATATGAAGGTGTATCAGAATTTAAAAATTTTTGTATAAATTCTGATTAATTTCTATTCAAAAATAAAAATCGTTACATTATTTACATTCTTTAAAATATTATATTTTTAGTAGGTTTATTCTAGCTCGAGGTCATTATTTCCTTTAAATTTTAAAAGCTTTTCTGTATCAACATGCCTCAGAAGCTCAGAAGTTTTCTATTGGGATAACATCTCAGAATCATAAAATTCCCTGCAAAAAAAAATTGTTTGACCAAAAAAAAAATTTCCCCCCCCCCAAACCCAAGAGCTGGATCCGCGCCTGATTCTACAAATTTTTTGCTCAGAAGGATCGTGGGATAACGATTATTACTATTTTTTTTTTAATTTTTGAAAAAATTTTATTGTAATTTTCCAAACTTAAAATCATTTCTACTGCTACAATGGTACGTCGTAGAGGGGTGAATAGCAAGATCGACCGGCATTAATTTTTAACATTAACATTTTTGCTCCAACATTTTTTAAAACATACCTACGCCCTATCTACACTCCCTAAGTAGGCTCCCATACAAATACCGATTAAAGCAAATTTTTTAAAAATGTAATTTTGAATGGAAGTTTTGACAAAAATTTGGAGGGTAAAATTAAATGGGGGTCAGTCTCACTTATGACCCCTCTAGGACGCAACATTGAACTGGTAGAAGCTTATTAAATAAAACAAATTTATTTTTTTTGGTTAAAAAACTAAAAAAAAACTATTATTTTAGATAAATTATTTAGTTGATTGTTAAAAACTTTTTCTAAAAACTTTGTGTAAACGTTGATTTTAACAAAAAGTTTGCTTAATTACAAGTAAATTTTGAATTTTAAAACAATTTAAATTAACAAAACAAAATTGCTCACGTTACGACTGTTTTTTCCTTTATACCCCCTTAAGAAAAAATTATTAAACTTAAGGACAAATTTCTTAAGGTTTTGTTTTTATAGATTTTAAGGCCTTCTACCCATTGGAATGGTTCGAAAGCTTTAAAATTACATTTTTCTGAAACGGAAAGACTTTTCTAGTTTTTTTCTACATGTTTTTTAGTTTTAAGTCTCCCAGTTGCTTTAACAAAATTATTTGAGTGTAGTCTTCTCTAGTTTCAGCACTAAACTAACACAGACAGTTTTCATATAATAAAAAGCTGCGTGCAATGTCCTCATAAGTCAAGTTAAGTTTAAGCCTAAACTAAACGTTCCTTTTACACCCAACAATACTGAAAAAAAAAACGGAAGGAAATTTTACACAAAAACGCTGAATGTACCGACATTTGTTTGGAAAAAAACCTAAAAAAAATTGAAAACTAAACTTAAAGAATTTTTTTTGTCGTCACCTAAAATGCAAAACAACATCAGCAGGAAAATTTAAAGGTCCATTTTAGGTTACTTGACATATCATCCGCAACCAAAAAACCTATCAAAATTCTACACCTTTTATATAAAAATACCTATCACTGTTGTTAGGAAATGTCTCAGTCCCGGACATATCACTAGTGACATGTTCCTTAGGAACACAACCCATGCCGGTTCAATAGTGACATGTTACAGAACACATTACAGCTGTACCCACCAATTTTCGGAACTTCGAGATTGTGTAAAAAAAATTCTTAATTAATTTTTAATGAATTTTTTACTCCAAACGCAAAAAAAATGCCAAAATTTTTTTGAACGGGACTTAGAAAATTTTAAAAAATTTTCGGAACTTAGAATAATTTTCAAAATTTTGTTTTTTGCTTTAAAATACTTGTTTTTCTTAAAAAACAAATTATGTTCGAAACTTTTCAAAAAGACTTTCGGGACTTTCAATTTTCATTTTAAAAATTTAGGAAAACATTTTTTCTAAAATCATTTTTGATAAAATTTTTTGCGTTTTGAGTAGGTTTATTCCAGCTCGAGGTCATTATTTCCTTTACTAATTAAAACTTTGATATTCTGATAGAATTATTTTAAAGAAAATTATTTTTCTGTTTAAAATTTATTTATTAGCATTTTAGTTTGATCATTAACGATTTGCCATTAAAAACCTTTTGCTACCTGTATAGGGTTTTTATATTTGCTAAATAATCTTGATAATGGAATCTGACAAATTCCGAAACACGTGTCGATTAAGTCTTGCGAAAATGACCAACATAAATAAATTTAAAACAGAAAAATAATTTTCTTGAAAATTATTCTATGAGAACATCATAGTCCTAATTAGTAAAGGAAATAATGACCTCGAGCTAGAATAAACCTACTCAAAATATAATATTTTAAAGGTCGAATAAAACAATAAATAAAATTTATTTTTAAGTAAAAATTAATCAGAATTTAAAATTTTTTACTATAAAAAAATGTGTCAATTTTCAAATTTTGTTTGAGACCTGGTAAAACTTTAAAAATTCGGGTTTGTCCTATTGCCTCCGGTCACGGGATGATTTTTTTTTTCTAAACAGTTTAGTGATAAGTCCAATTTTCATCTGTCACGTGATAGATATTTTAGTGATATATCCCGTTTTCTCCAGTCCACTGTGGGCCAGGATTTCCATTTTTTGGCCAATAAGGTCTGTAAGGCAACACATATTTAAAAATATTTTTTAAGAATGTTGACATCTTGAGTTTTGTCCACCTTAAATAACTTTTTATTGTAGTTTTTTTTTTGTATGCGGTTAAAGTCAAAGTTTGAGATTTTTTTAAATTTTTAATTTTGAAACAAAATATTTTTTTTGTACTCCAACACAATATTTTTTAAAATTTTCTGCGAAGTTCTCCAAAATCCATACCTGTTTGCCCAACATATGAGATAAACTGCCAAAAAGTAAGCTATAAGTATATATTTTTTTTAATAAATTATGGAAATTCATATTTTTGTTGAAATGAGCGGTCGCACAGGACCACGCTTACTTTACACACACACGTAACCAGCGTCCATCTCTAATGCTAAACATTAAAGCTGGAAACGCATTTAAGCGGGCACATTTTGTCGATAGCGTTTAAAATATTTTTTATAAAATTGTTAGCTAGTAGCATTATTTGTACATTTCGGATGGCAAATACTAATTAGAAATAAAAATAGCCCTCATAAATGCGCCACTTAATATATGAAATTTTTGACGCATTTAAATGGGAACTATTTTATTAAAAGCAAAAAGATGAATTTATAAAAACTTAGGAATATAAACATTGTACATTTTTTTTTAAATCTGAGTTCGTATTCGTGATTACCGTTGCGCAATCATTTCCTATTTTGAAACATTAATCAATAATTTAAATATCTTGTCCGCTATATTTGATCCGCTATTTTGAATTTCGAATATCTGATTCTAAAATCAAATTTGACATCCGAAAATCCAAAAAATCAAAGTTTATGTCCACAACAGCCAACATAGAAAAAAACTTAATAAGTATTTTATTTGTCGCCATTTTGAATTAAAAAAATCTTAGCTCATAATTGTAATTACCGACCTCAAATACATCGACAATGATTAATTAAAGTTCAATTAACTAAGAATTAAAAAGCGTATCCGCCATATTAAATCCGCCATTTTGAATTTCAAATCTTTAATTCCAAAATCAGTTTTATCATCCAAAAAACCATCAAAATCAAAGTTTTTGGACAAAACAAACATATAAAAATCTTAAATTTGAATTTGTCGCCATATTGGATTTGCCATTTTGATTTCTAAAAGTCTGAGCTCATATTCGTTATTAACGACCCCAAATGCATCGACAATGATTATCTTAAATACAATAAGCAAAGAATTAAAAAATCATGTCCGCCATTTTGGATCCGCCATTTTGAATTTTGATTTTTTTCCCCAGAATCGTGATCAGCGTTCTCTCAATACCCATATGTGATACCTTTTGACATATAGGTTCAGTGGTCTATTTATGGCCAAAATTAATGGATACTGTCCCACAGTGCAGTCATGGGATAAATGATTTCGGATCGGGAGACACTTTTTTTAAGCAGGGACGTAAATTTTTTTTATTTTTTACATTCAGATATCCATAATTTTTGATCGCAAAAGTCTGAAAATTACGACGCACTATCGGCCAATGAAATGCATCATAAAAAGCTAATTTTTACAATTTTTATGGAAACCAGAAATATTTAAAATAGTTTTTAAATTTCAATCGCCAAAAAAAACTGTTGTTGCGCTATTTTGCATTTCAGTTAACGACATGAATTTGCATTAGTGCAGAGTATGAGTTTTGCAGAGTTTTAGCATTAGTTGTTTTAACCCAAAGGTATTTTGTAATAACATCAATTCAATAGCTTAAGTTTTAATTTCCAAACAATAAAAAAAAAAAAAAAATCAGTAGAAAACTTTTTGTTAAGCTCAAAAATTTGTTTATAACTAACAGAAACAGAACACAACAGCAACAAAAAACAAATACATTTGCAATGAATATTTGAATTGCTGCAATATGGTGCTTAAAGGAATGAATATAACCTAAAACGGAAGTAGTACTTTACTGTGTCACTTACTTCCGTTATTTAGTTTTTGTGTTTTTTTTTTTTTTTTTTTTTTTTGAAAATGTCATCCTTGTAGTTAAAGCCCCCTTAAAATAGAATTGAAAAACCACAACTATTTTTGTTGTTAGCAGTAGTCACAGTTTTTTACCTACATATTATTGTTTTTATAGCAAATACTCATACATTGTTACATGTTAAAGAATTTTTATAAGATTTATTTTTAAGGGTAAAAAAATATTCAGAATTTAATTAAAACAACATTTGAGACATTTTATTAAATTGTTAAGACCTTTATTGGAATTACTGAGGAAAAGTAAAAAATCAATTGGCGACCGTGCCATAATCACTATTTAAAAATAGAAAAATCTTAGAATCTCTTAGGAAAATCCTTGATTTTAGAAAATTTTTAGACCTTTATTAGAACTTCTGAATAATATTAATAAAATAAATCAATTGGCAACCGTGACAGGATCATTTTTTAAAAGCACTAACACATTTCTTAAGATTTTCATATAAAATTACTAGCCAAAGCGAACAGGATCGCCCAGGTCGACTAAGATAGGAATATCTAAAAAGCTTCTCCCCAGCACCACCCATAGGGTCCATTCTTACATAAATAATTTTCTCATGATAAAACACATACATTCAAGTGCCGTAAAATTTCACTGAAATCAAGAATTTTGTTAATGACTTTACCCTATCGCCATCTACCGGGTCCAAATTTTATCAGGGAACTTATTTTTGTTTAATAAATATATCTTATGAATTTGAGCCAAATTGTACCATAAATAAAAAAATGGAACTTTGACGAAAACAGCGCCTCCTATCGGGTCAATTTTTTATTAGGAAATTTATTTTTGTTTAATAGATATATATTGTGAATTTCAGACAAATCGTACAATAAATAGAAAAAAAATAAAATATTGCGACAACAGTGCCACCTATCGGGATTAATCTTAAGAGAAACCTGGCTCCGGACTAAACTTTTTTAATTAAATTTATTGCAGTGTTTGTTTTTTGTTTCATTGGCTGTGTGGAGTTATAATTAATTATACGGCCTGATGCTATAGATTTTGTAAACCAATCCGTTATGATTTTGTTATCCTCCCTATAAATTTTCATATCCAAATAGGGAATGGAATTGTGTTGTTCTTTTTCAATGGTGAATTTTATTTTTTTATGGTAGTTGTTGAATGTATTTAAAATATGTTCCTCATCATTTTTCCTAATAATGGCGAAAAGGTCATCAACGTATTTAGTAATAAGTTTTATGTTTATATTTTTCTCTTTTAATTCTTTCGTAGCTTCCTCCAACAAAGTGTCCAGGACAATGTCAGCTATCGTAGGTGATAACGGATTGCCCATAGGCATACCATACGTCTGGTTGTAATAAGTTTCTCCAAATATAAAATAGTTGTTGTCGTTCAAACAGAATTTAAGTAAATTTAAAAATTGGGACCTGGGTATTTTAGTATGTTTTTGTAATATATTCCAATGGTTCATTATATTACTTATGGCTAAATGGATAGGTATGTTGGTGAACAACGATACCACGTCTAAAGATATTAAAATTTCGTCATCAGCAAGTGTTATTTCGTTAAGTTTGGTTTTTAATTCTAACGAGTTTTTTATATTATATTTATCTAAAATAATGTTTTTTAGAATGTTACCAATATATTTGGACAAGCTGTAGCAAGGGACTTCAACGGAGGATGAAATTGGTCGTAAGGGTATATTTGGTTTGTGGATTTTCGGGAGGCCATACAGTCTTGGAGCTGTGGCTGAGTTTGACGTTAAATATGCTTTTTCATATTTTGTTATGAAGTTTTGTTTGAATAAATCCATAATCATTTTGTTGTTTTTCCTTTGTAGTTGTTGGGTTGGATCTGCTCTTATTGTCTTATATGTTGTTTTGTCTTCTAGTAATTTGTTCATTTCTTTCATGTAATCTTTTTTATAAATTACTACAGTTTTGTTACCTTTATCTGACTTCGTTATGACTATTTCATCTTTGTGTATTTTTATAAACCGCTTTGTTTCTTCATATATGTTCAGTATAAATTTCTCCTTTCTCTTCGTTTTTAATCAAAAATTTGATAAATTTTTTATTTATAGTCAATCAAAATAATGATTGATTTAACAAATAAACTATAAGCTTATGACAAAATTATCAAAAAATGCTTTTTTTTGCTTTCCAATATGTACCCAATAATAAAAAAAAGTAAAACCCGATTATTTTGTATATTTTTGAATTGATCTATTCAAATAAATTAAAGCGAAAAATAATTCGACAGTTAAAAAAAATAACAAAAATTTTAATCAAAACATTGATTGACTCATTTAAATTTTGTAGATCATTCAAATTTTGTTGATCAAAAAAAATTCTGGGCCCTCCTTTTGTTAATGCAGGGTTTCAAATAACTTTTTCGTTCGACCGGGCGCGTCCTGTTGGTTTATTTAAAAATAAGTGAGTGTTTTAAATGCGACTGTGCCAAGTCTTTATACCCCCAGAAAGTAAAAAAAATTTGCAGGGCGTTTATTTTTGTTTTTGGAGAGGGGTATTGCTTGAGTTAATGGGAAACACTTTCCCACTCGCGATAATTGTTGCAACTTAATTACAATGATTTTGCACTTAAATAATACAATTTTATCATTATATTAATAATGATTTGTATCCACGCCCACAAAAGAAGGTGGGGCGAAAGAAAATTAATGTTTTTTAATCACAAGACTTCCAATTTTTTTTGCCAAAAAATTTTTTGATTTGCTTAAGAAACGTAAAAAAAAAACTAAAGAAGCTTTTTCCCAAATCCGATTTTGCATATTAAAAAACTTAGCCAGCATATGACCATAAGACATATTCGTGCCAAACTTCGGAAGTATAGCTCTTTTGGTTTTTCACAGTGGGACAGACAGACACAGCTAGAATGTCTTAGATTCGATCAAGGATCAAAAAAATATGTACTCTGAAGGCTTCTAGATCGATATTTCGTTACATACGGAATGAAAAAGAGTGCTTTAGGGCAGCGGAAACGCGGAAACTCTCCGCGGGGGTACGCAAAATTTCAGTAATTTGGACATTCGTTTTAGCTTAACCTTTCAATGCTGGTTCTGCATCTGGCTTCCAAAGTTTTCCATAACATCAGGTTTTTAAGAAAGTTGAGGTTAAAGTTCACAAAAAAAAAATATTTTTGTACAATTTAGAGAGCATTTTTTGTAATATTTTTGAATGATATTTTGAGATTTTCGATTAACCTATCGATGCTCATTCCTGATATTGTTACCAAATTTTTTTATGATGTCAGATTTTTGAGAAAATTTGTGTCAAAGTTCTCAAAAAACTCGTTTTTGGGCATTTTTGAGATCTTATAACTTTTTAACGGGTTGTGATTGAATGGAAATTTTGGTACCATTTTGTTAAGCTCAAAATGGCCTTTTATTTTATATACGAGGGTGTTTCATTCGAAAAGTCGCGGAATTATTGATCTGCCCTCGTATTAAAAAAAAACATTAAAAAAAACATTATATTTCTGACCCTGTGATAGCTATAGATAACCTAGGTTTTGGAACTTCTTTAAGAGTTCAAAAAACGTTCGTTGTTTTAATTTGGTAGTATCGACTGGTGAAATCAGATTTGCAATATTTTCAGCCGTTTTTGCTCTGCAAAAAAAACAAGCTTATAATCCGCGTTTTCAGATGCATTGAACCACTGCATGGAGCAAACATTTTTCCAAAAATTATTACCATTGTTTTGATCTCCCCTAAATCCTTCAAAAAAATAATAATACCCACAGATCAAAAATTTAAAAATTAACTCTAATTTTTATATGTGAAGCTTTTTAACGAAAACAAAAAACTTGTTCGGGGGTGCGCGGCTAATAAAATTTTAAATTAGGGGTACACGAGCCAAAAAGGTTGGTAACCGCTCCTTTAGGGTATTTAAATCTCCTTGTATTTTTGGGTCACAATTTTAGTAATTTTGTTTGAAATTTTTATAAATTTTTTTTTTTCTATTTTTTTCAGGTATGTTCAATTATTGATTTATCAAATTGTATTCTAAAAAGGTAATTATATGAAATTTAATAAGTATTTCACAATTTTAAGTATTTCATTAAACACAATTAAGAGTGTTTTATTTAGATGTGCCGAATCTTAAGTCTCATCCTTTATGTTAAAAATAAGAAGAAAAAAAAAATGGTGTGAGCTAACTTCATTTAAGTGCACTAATTGAAATTTGTATACGACAAGAATGAAAATTTACATTAGTGTTATGTAAAATGACGTTGAAAAAGAAAATCGGGTTTCATTGAATCAACGAAATATGTTTTATTAAAGTTAAAAGCTATGAAAAGTTTCATGAAATTAACGAAAATGTTCAAGGAGAATACACGTTGTATTTTATGAAAATTTTTATAACTAAAATGTAAATCAGATCTTATTTCTTGCAACATCTCGATTTCCTTTTTAAATAGTTTAAAAAAATCCTAATTTTCAAAAACAGCTATTTCCTTATGTTAAAAATGAAAACAACGATTTAAAGAAAAAATTCTCTGTCTAAATTTTAAGCAAAAGTGCTATACATGTTTGACTTTGGGAGCAAACTTTGAAACACTCTTTCACGATAATTCCAACAAATAATTCTCTAATTTCACAATACTTTTTGAACTTTTGAAAAAAATTGTTTTAAAAAATTCATTAATTGTGTTCTACACTCAAAAAAAAGAATTAACTTAAACTTTGGAAAAATTTTCTTCTAAATAGTTTATAAATTTTCCCACAATTTAGTTAAATTTAACTAAAATTTGGGAAATTTTCCCAACTTTTAGGAAAAAATTTTAGTTCATGGACTGTTAAGTAGGCCATAATTTTCCTTAAATAGAATTCCCTAATACATGGAAGAAATTCTTACCGACAAATAAATTTTCCCTAAATAATTGAAAAATAATCTTGATTTTGAAGACATATTTCTAAAAAACAAAATTTAGTTCAAAAAATTCAGTTTTAGGACGTAATTTCCTACCAATTAGTTCATCATATCTATCTTCTTTAATTTGAGGAAGTTTTTTTCCACAAGTTTAGTAAATTTTTCATAACTTGAAATTTTTTTGTTGATTTATTTATTTTTTTCATGCTTGCTTGTAGTTCACATTTTGTTTATTATTTGTAGTATATGAAAAAAGGAGTTTGGTCTTCTATAACAAATAATAAATTTAATGTTTACATTTTTTTCTACACATGTATGAGTGAGGGAAAAAATAATATTTTGATCACAACAAAGGCCTTGGCTTTGGAGTGTTTTCCCATAGTCTGGGAACAAACGTTAAAGACAAAGTCTTTGTTGTAATTTAACTTTAAAAACTAATGAAATTTATTACTTGACTATAAGAAACAAACGGTTTTTTTATATTTATAATAAAAAATGTACATAATGAGAATTCTGTGTGTATTCACATGCTGTTCTATAAATAAACCAATAAAAAATATGAAATTAACTAATTTTTAGGAAAAATTTCCTTATCAGAAATGTGTTTTTTAACTAAAAAATGGGAAATTTTTTCCCATTTTCAAGTTCAAATTGGTCCTTGTTTTTAAGAAAAATATGGACTAAAAAGTAGGAATACATGGCAATGGAGCTAAATCATTATCAATTTTCCTTGGATTTAGTTAATTTTCCCATTTTTTAGTTAGTTTTTTTTCTGAGTGTACACTTAAATTTTTCACATTAATCTTTTTTTTTATATTATGAAAAATTTTAATGAAACTATGAAATCCAATGAAGAAATTTTTATGAAATTCTTTCACAACATAAAGCTATAAAGTATAAAGTTTCACTAAGAATGTGAAATTGTTCATTGATGTAATGAAAAATTTATTATGAATTTCATTCATTCTTAACATGAAGAGTTTTTCTATCGGTGCACCGCGGTGTGGAGATCGTGGGCAATGTTAGATACCTAAAACTGTCCATCATGTTAAAATGAATGTTGATTAATAAAAAATCACCAGTTGTTGATCTACTTCTTGAACCCCTAAATTCCTGATATGCCTGATAAGCCGGGACACCCCCACTTTAAAATCGTCTCTTTTATAGATATTTCAAATTTTATGCAAATTCCTTATAATTTCAACTTTGAAAAATAATGGGCGCCCTAATGTACAATTATTTACTATGCATGCGAATTTATTCTATCGCCTTTTATGTACACGAAAAGTTTCTTTCTGCAATTAAATATAAATTTTGTTAAATCGATAAGAATTTTATTCTTTTTTTTTTAAATAATAAACTTACTGCAAAGTAAAAAACTTTTTTTATTGTTAACCGCTTCTTTAAAATTTTTACCATACAAATTATGCAGTTAGTCTACAAAATAATAATACTTTTAATCGCTGTGGCGACGAAAAGGCTTATGTGGTTTTCTGCATTTTAAAGGCAGTAATAAAGCAACTCAATTTTGAGCTTTCGGGTTAACTTTTTGAATTATGTGAAAATAAAATTTGCAATATTTTTAAAAAAATTTATGTAAAGTTTATTTAATTTTCGTAAAAAATAATAAAAATCTGAAATTTATTCGACCTTTTAATTGTGGAATGAAAAAGAGTCAATTCTAGTTCGAGGCCTTTTCATGTTGCCCATTATGAATTAACAAACAGTACTTATGTAAACTCCTCTTTCTTATGTAAACTCCTCTTTCCCATTACACACTCACAGTAGTTTCTTGCTTTCAAAAAATCTGGTAATTTTCAGAAACAAATTGATGATTGTTTCGGGGATTGTCAAATTTTCCCATCATCATAATTTTTTTGAAAATTGATTGCATTTATGCCAAAAATGAATGGCAACCCCTTTTTTAGAACATAATCTTCAGATTTAAATCCTCTTCTGCATATTTACTACACTTCTACTACTTTTTTTTTTTGTAAATCGTTAGTAACAAGATTATTATCATTTGTGAAATTAACAACCGTTATATCTATCATATCATCCTTATTCAAATTAGCAAATACCAGTACTGCCATCATTATCATCACCATAATGAAGTTCCCCTCTCTATTAGAAGCGTAAACATACCAACCATGTACCATGGAAAATATAAAAACAAATGTCGTCTGTCCATTCATCCGTCCGTCCGTCTGTCAAATGCAAATTACCTATCACTTTTGCTGCTGCTGCTGATGCACAAAAACAACAACAACAATACATCCTTTTCCTTTTTCATGCATATGATTACGTATGTCCTTATAAGCAAAACCATGCATACATATATATTATAGGACATATAAACAGGGTGATTCAAAAAAATGGCTGGCAATTAAATTTAAAACAAATCAAAATCAACATCGCGTTTTTCAACCACTTGGTTTAGAATTTACGTATAATTAAGAATTTATTAAATTAAGATAAATTCTCTTCTGTCCAATCAGCAGAAAATCTGCTAAAAATACACCCATTTTAAGCCATATTAGAAATCTACTGATTTTAGCAGACGCGGTTTGCTAAATATCTGTCTTGATTATAAAGGTGAAATCAGCTGACAAAACCGTCTAGACAGCAGAAAAATCTGCTGATCTCATTTGATCTTAAAAACAAGTAGAAAAATTTAATTCGACTTAGTCGAATCAATGAATACCCTCCACAATGTTATCTGATAGTAATTTTCTAAAAAAAATTTAAAAAAATTGCATTACAAATTTTTTATTAGAAATATGTATATTATTTTGAGTCAAACTTTCTTTTAATCAATCAAATTTTTTTGAGTGTACAATTTTTTTGACTGTCAACATTTTTTTGAGTCTGCCATTTCATTCAAAAAAATAATAATGTGCAAATTTTTTTTTTGAGTGTAAATTTTTTTTTGAGTGTAAATTTTTTTTAGTGTACAAATTCTTTGAGTAACAAATTACTTTGTAAAATATTTTTGTTGTTTTATACCTACATATATGTAGTACAAAAAAAAACTATTTCACATATTTTCCTCTTTTTTTATTACCATCCTTTTCTTTAAAAACCAAAAACAAATTAACATTCAATCATACACATACTTTATTTGATTTTTTCCCGTTACATACAGTTACACTAACAATAACAAATATTTACTTGTCTAACAACTAAACTGCACCCCACGAGAAGAAAACAAACAACAACAAGTTTTACAAAACTGGTATTTCACCATGCTATTAAAACTTGTTTAACGAGTTTTCAACAGTTTAAGGTGAAACAAATCTGAAATTCAGTGCATTGCTTATAACTTTTGAACCACTGAACCGATTTAGTTGAAATTCAAAACCAAACAGCCTTGGGGAACAACAAATATATATGCTAAGCTTCAGTCCCCTCAGAATTGTCTTTCGAAAGTTATAGTGGTTTTAATCTTGTAAATTCGAAAAATACCCTTCCCGAAATTTACTATTTTGCTCATAACTTTTGAACCACTGGACCGATTTCGCTGGATTGCAATACCAACCTGACCCGGTAAATGAAGAATATATATGTCAAACTTCAGGAGCCTCCGTAAAGTCTTTCAAAAGTTAGCGTGTTTTCAACGGACAGACAGACAGACAGACGGACGGACGGACGGACGGACGGACGGACGGACGGACGGACGGACGGACGGACGGACGGACATCGCTAGATCGACTTAAAATCGATCAAGGATCATGAATATATATACTTTATGGGATCCTAGACCAATATTTCGATGTGTTACAAACGGAATGACAAACTTATATATACCCTCTATCACTAGAGTGGAGGGTATAAAAATCTTAGAACATTTTTTTTTTTTTTAAATGTCAACATAATTTTTCTGTTAAATAACAAAATAGTCTGCTAAAAATCTGCACAAAAATATTTTGAAATTCAGCAAACAGAATAAGTAAAATTGCAGAAAAATTTCTGTTATTTTCTAAATCTGAATGACAGAGAATTTACTTAAAATATCTATTTCAGCAGAAAAATCTGCTAAAAGTTAGCTAATTGAAGTTGAAAGTCATTCTACAGATTTTTCGACAGAGTTTTTTTTTTAGTGTAGTCATCAGGTTAATATGATTGCTGCATTTCTGCAATATTTTTAAAGCATACCTAAAGCGGGCTGACAGTTTGTAACGTGGGGGTCGTGGGTTCGATTCCTACCAAAACCCTTGGTTTTTCGCTTAAAAATAAGTTTTAAATAAATAGAAAGAATAAATAAAATAATTGATCATCTGATCAACTATTAATTATATTATTATACATGTGATAATTTGTTTGATCTTTTTTAAAACATAATCGGACTTTTCAAGATTGAAATTAGATTTCTAAATTTAACCAATTTTTTTTTTTAAATTTTATTGTGCCTGTAACATTACAGTGGAATTTTGTCTTAAACTTTTAATTTTTTCAAGTGTCCGAAATTTTTGAAAATTAAAACAAAAAAAAAATATTTCTTGCATACATCTTTATTAGTATTGATGCGCTGAACATGAAAATCAAAAAAATTTAAAAATCGGTCATACGATTTTTCAGATATAGCTATTTGAAATTTACAAAAAATTACGGTTTTTTCCTACGGTCAAGAAGAAATTTAAAAAAAAGAATCCAAACATTTAATTTCTTGTCCCTTTAATAGAGCTTGAGACAAATTTTCATTAAAAATTAATTTGAGCCAACTCCGATCATTTTAACCCGTGATGCATTTCGTTCAAAGTTTTAGTTTTTTAGAAATTCCTTTAAAAAAATCATTTAAATAATAAAATTGCATTACTTTAGTGTAAAAATCATAAATTCCAAAAAAATTTTTTCACATATGTCGCGAAGCAAAAATTGTCTGTCCATGACTCCCCCGCTGATCTTCAAAAAAAAAAAACACGCTCTGTCAAAATTTATTTAATTTTTTTAAATATTTTATTTTTTTTGTTTTAATTTCAATTGAGCTTTTCTAAATATTAATTAAGCTTTTCTGAATTTCAATTAAGTTTTGCTGAATTTCAGCTGGAATTTATAAATTTAAATTTAGCTTTTCTGTGCTTTATCAGAATTTCCATTAAACTTTTTTTAATATCAATTTGGCCTTCTGAAATTTAATTGGGGTGTTTCAAATATCAATTAAGCTTTTCAAAACTTTTTATTGTGCTTTTATGATTTTCAATTCAAATTTTCTAAATTTCATTTGGAATACCTGATATTCAATTAATGTTTTCAGAACTTTTATGAATTTTTATTGTATCGACATGTTCGAAATGTTAACTAAGCTTAGCTCTGAATTTTAACTGAGCTTTTCTAAATTTCAATTAAGCTTTTCTAAATTTCAATTGAGCTTTTCTAAATTTTACCTGGAATTTATGAACTTTTTATTAGTCTTTTGGAATTTTCGACTGAACTTTTCTGAATTTAATTTTGACATTCTAAATTCTAATTGGGGTTTCACGAGTTTCAGCTATGCTTTTAAGCATTTCGGTTAAGCTTTTAAAATATGGGGCATTCCATGTCAAATCGGACACTTTGAATAATTTTTTTTTTAGATTTTTCCAATTTGTTTACAGTTCTTAGTACACTCAAAAAATTATGTCATTAACTGTTTGTAGTTTATTAAAAAAAATTTACGTTTAGTCGTTTTCAAAAGAAAAAACGTTTGTTTAAATTTTTAAAGTCATTTATTTTTGTTCTGTAAGTAAAAACTACTGATTCTATTCTTTAAATTTTTAATGATTTGTGTAAGTAATTTTTTTTAAATTGTTGGTATTTTTTAATGATATATCATTAGTTTTTACCTACACATGTAGGTTATTTTTTGTAGTGTCTGGCCAGAATGTAGTTGATTGCGGGATCGATTTCCCAAATTTTTATAAAAAATTTTTAAAAAAATATTTCAATAGAAAATTGTAAAAAATAACCTACGAAATCATCAATTTTTAATGTTTTCTTAGGTTATTTTTTTGGAATATGTTGGTAAAAATAACAGAACTATCATTAATTTTTAATGTTTTCGTAGGTTATTTTTTTCGAATTTGTTAATAAAAAAGCTTTTCATTCTTAACGTAATTTTTTAAGTTTAATGTTATTTATTTTAGAAAATTTTGTCAACAGTAAAAAATAAATGTTGATGTTTGTTAAAACAAATGAATAATTACTGGGATGGTTTTCAATTGTTTATTCACTGGTTTTAAATGTGTTTTTCATTTGTTTTTGCCTACAAAATATTTTGAGTGCAATATAAAAAATCTACTGATTTTAGCAGACGTGTTTTGATAAATATCTGTCTTGATTATAAAGCTGAAATCAGCAGAGAAATCTGTCGAGACAGCAGAAAAATCTGCTAATCTCATCTGATCTTAAAAAACCGTAGAATATTTTTTTGAAAAAAATCGATCTTAAAAAACCGTAGAATATTTTTTTGAAAAAAAGTCAACAGAATTTTTCTGCTAAAAATCTGCACAAAAATATTTTGAAATTCAGCAAACATTAAAATCATTAAAATTGCAGAAAAATTTTTGTTATTTTCTAAAACTGAGTGACAGAGAATTTACTTAAAATATCTATTTCAGCAGAAAAATTTGCTAAATGTTTGCTAATTGAAATTGAAAATTTGACAGACTTTTCGACAGAGCTTTTCTTTTGAGTTATTATGATTGCAGCATTTCTGCAATATTTTTAAAGCATACCTTAAGGGGGCTGGCAAAATAATTGCAACACTTTCGAAATTGAAATTATATTTCTAAATTTTAAAAATATTTTTGAATTTTAATTGTGCCTGTAACATTATTGGAATTCCGTCTTAAACTTTTGATTTTTTCCAAAAGTCCGAAATTTTTGAAAATTAAAAAAAAAAAAAAATATTTCTTGCATACATCTTTGTAAGCATTGATACGCTGAACATGAAAATCAAAAAATTTAAAAATCGGTCGTATGATTTTCGAGAGATCACTTTTAGAAATTTGCAAAAAATTACGGTTTTTTCTTACGATCAAATAAATAAATAAAAAAAAAAAACAATCCCAACATTTAATTTCTTGTCCCTTTCAAATAAAAGTTGTCCCTTCTTCCGCCCTTCAAAAAAAAAAAAAAAACACGCTCTGTCAAAATTTATTTAATTTTTTTAATTATTTTATTTCAAGTTGTTTTAATTTTAATTGAGCTTTTCTAAATATTAATTAAGCTTTTCTGAATTTCAATTAAGTTTTTCTGAATTTCACCTGAAATTTATAAATTTAAATTTAGCTTTTCTGTGCTTTATCAGAATTTCCATTAAACTTTTTTTAATATCAATTTGGCCTTCTGAAATTTAATTGGGGTGTTTCAAATATCAATTAAGCTTTTCAAAACTTTTTATTGTGCTTTTATGATTTTTAATTCAAATTTTCTGAATTTCATTTGGAATACCTGAAATTCAATTAATGTTTTCAGAATTTTGGGCTTTTATGGTGTAAATTAAGTGTTTCAGAATTTCAAATAAGCTTTTATGAATTTTTATTGTATTGACATGTTCGATATGTTAACGTATCTTTTCACAATTTTAACTGAGCTTTTATAAATTTCAATTATGCTTTTTTAAATTTCAATTGAGCTGGAATTTATGAACTTTTTATTAGTCTTTTGAAATTTTCAACTGAACTTTTCTGAATTTAATTTTGACAATCAGAATTCTAATTGGGGCTTCACGAGTTTCAGCTATGATTTTATGAATTTCGGTTAAGCTTTTAAAATATGGGGCAATCCATGTCAAATCGGACACTGTGAATATTTTCTTTTTTTAGTTTTTCCCAGTTTTTTACAGTTTTTAGTACCCTTCGAAAACTCCCTAATGGCAAATTTTCAGATTTTTTTGATGACCCGTTCTAAAGATATCGAATTTTTTTAATTGGTAGTTTTTTCCTTTTCTCAAACTTCGTTTACTCATAACTTCTTCAATAATGGTCCAAATTGTAAAATTTGTTTCTTATTTTTTTTTTTGTTTTTTTACTTATTTAAAAAAGAAAAATCCAAAAAAAATCTAAAAGCTAATATGCGATTATTAAGTTTTAAAATTTAAATCTCATTTTTGAAAATGTTTGTACTCTTCGATTTTTTTAAATTTTTTGGTGTAAAACTTCTATCGATTCTTCAAATTTTTTGCCCAGTAGGATCGTGCGATAACGATTACTTCTATTTTTTAAAATTTTTTGAAAAAATTTTATTGTAATTTTTCAATCTTTAAATCATTTCTACTGCTCCAATGGTGCGTCATAGAGGGGGCATTTCCAAAACATTTCTTCGGAACAACCTAATACCCTCTCTTCAATTTCTAAGGGGGCTCCCACACAAAGCGACATCTTCTAAAATTTTCTCCAACCGCTATAACTGCCCTAAGAGTGCCCTTAGAGCATTCAAATGTATGACCGATCCACAAAATTATTATTCAAAGTATCCTATTTGACATGGAATGCGCCAAATTTTTTTTTAATTTTAACTGAGTTTTCCGTACTATTAAAATTTGTTTCGAGATCTTTGTTAAATTTCGACCTAGTCTAATGTAAAGTATATAGACCAAAGAACAATCGTAATTTAAAGCTTATTTTTGACGTGCTGTAAAATGACAAAATGCAAAAATAGAAGGTGGAAAACAAACAACCAACAAACTTAACCAATATACTCGTAAATTCTTTTTAACATTCATGTAAATTAGGGTGGCATTTTTTTTATGTGACACATTTGGTTTCCTCAGATTTTCAATTAACAGGCAAATGATTGTGCTTCTACGCTCAAAAAAAAATTAATTGTCAAATTACTAGAAAAGGTCTCGTAACCCTACTTTACCAATATTTGATAGTTTTTCTTTTTTTAACAAAAAATTTTAGATCGAAATTTAATTTTTTTTTTGTAATTTTACCTTCTTGTTATTTTACAAATTTCCTAGAAAAAATTACAAAAAAATACATTTATTTTTTCATTGAATTCCAAAAAATTTTGAATAAACGATTAAAAATAAAACACATTTGTCTTTTAAACTAAATACAATATTATTGTATAATTGCGCCCATGAGAGGGCACACCCCAAATTTGGTATATAAATACAATTTTAAGAGTTTTTCCAATTTTCTCCATCATTCATTCTCTTTTTCATTTAAATCTAAAAAAAGTGGAAAATAACAATTTAGAATAAAACGAGTTTTCTTTTGAGTAAATTTTCAGTAAAGTAGGATATTATTACACAAAGTTGCCCATGCGAGGGTTTAATTCAAATTTGGTATAAAATATTTTTTTTTTATTCTTCAAGTTCTTAAACGTTTTTATATATCATTATTCAAATTGTCTCAAATTTGCAGTTTTAATCAAGAATTTTGAGCCAAATGGAATATATTAAAATGTGGCGCCCATGCAAGGGCACAATCCAAATTTCAAATTTTTTTTATTTACTTTTTTCAAACTTCAAATCTTAATATGATTTGACTAAGCAAACATTTGTTAGTTGCCACTCAAATAAAAAAAATCCTGTTAGAATACAGAATTAGTCATATTTTTTTTCTGCCTATCAAGTAAATGCCACCCTAATGTCTACTATATATGCTAATATTATTCTAACACCTTTATATCCTGTTCTATCATTCTTATAGAAGATAACATGTTTAAAAACCATGTTTGATCTTGATGTTTTATTAGAGAGACAGGGAAACGCATTTAATGGTTGTCAAAAAAACGTTGTATGTTTTTACGTACCAACACTGCTCGTATTACGTTACGTATGATGTACAAGGTTAATTTACATATTAACTAAAAATAGAAAAGTATACAAAATTTTATTTAATAATGAAGAAAAAAATTTTCAAAAGAAAATTTGTTAAGTTATCGATATAATGATAAAAGAAGTATTTTTATAGACAAAAAATTGTTAAGTTGTCGAAAGATCGATAACAGATCGAAAACAAATTATTAAGTTATCGTTAAATCGGTAACAGAAAATTTTCTATAGAAAATTGTTAAGTTATCGATAACCGAAAATTATCTACCGATAACAAAAACTTTTCATTAGAAAAAGTTATCGATAAAAGAACATTTTTAAGTTAACGATATATTAATAACAGACTTTTTTTTTGTAAAAAACTGCTAAGAAATCGACGTGTGGATAACAGAAAATGTTCTATCGAACATTGTTAAGTTATCGATAAAAGAAAATTATCTGTAGAACTTTTTTAAGTTATCAATAACAAAAAATTTTCTATTGCAAATTATTTTGTTATTGAGAACAGAAAATTTGCTACAGAAAATGGTAAAGCAAATCGATAATTTTCTGTATAAAATTTTTGAGTTATCGATATATCGATTACACAAATTTTTTTATAGAAATTATCAATGTATCGACAACAGCAAGTTGTCTTTAATATATTGTTAAATTATCGATAACAGGAAATTTTTTTATGGAAAATAGTTAAGTTATCGACTTTAGAAAATTTTCTATAGAAAATTGCTGTTGTAGCGATACCTAAAAAATTTCTATAGAAAATTGTTGTTGTATTGATAACTAAAAATTTCCTATAGAAAATTTTAAGCTATCGATATATGGAAAATAGAAAATTTTCTTTAGCATATCGTTAAAATATTAATAGATCGATAAAAGAGTATTTTTAAGTTATCGATAAACCGATAAAAGAAAATATTCTATAGCAAAAATTGTTAAGCTGGCGATATATCGATAACAGAAAATTATCTATAAAAAAAAAATTGTTAATGTACCTATACATCAACAACAGAAAATCATCTTTTGAAAGTTGTTAAGTTATCGATATATTAAAAAAAGAAACATTTGTAATAGAAAGTGTTAAGTGTTGATGTGTCGATTGTTAATTTATCGAAAATGTTCTTTACAAAATTAAGTTATCGATTCCGATAACAAAGAACTTTCTATGGAAAGTTGCTAAGTTATCGATGTATAGATCACAGAAAATTTTCTTAACAATATTAGTAAATCATCGGTAACTGAAAATTTTCGATGGAAAATTGTTTATTTATCGATGTACCGAGTTATCGATAGATTAAAAAATTTAAATTTTTAATATAAAAGTATTAAGTTATTGATGTGTCGATTGCTATCGATAGATTGTTATCGATAGATCGATAGCAGAAAATTATCGATAATAGAAAATTTTCTTTAAAAAATTGTTAATTTATCGATAAACCAATAATTTTTTTTTTTATTTGTTAAGCTATCGATGTATCGAAAACAGAAAATTACCTATAGAAAATTGTTAAATTATCGATACATCGATAACAGAAAATTATCTATAGAAAGTTGTTAAGGTTTCGATATATTGAAAAATAAAAATTTTCAAAGAAAAGTTTTTTAAGTTATTGATGGGTCGATTGTTAAGTTATCAATAGATCGATAGCAGAAAATTATCGAAAATATAACATTTTTTTTAAACATTTTGTAAGTTATCGGTAAACCGATAACAGAAAATTTTCTATAAAAAATTATTAAGTTATCCATATATCGATCATTAAACATTTTCTAACAATATTATTAAATCATCGATAACAGAAAATTTTCTATAGAAAATTGTTAAGTTATCGAAGTATCGATAATAGAAAATTTTCTATGGAACATTGTTGTTGTATCGATAACTGAAAATTTTCTATATAAAATTAAAAAGTTTTTGATATATCGAAAACAGAAAATTTTTTATAGAAAATTGTTAAGATAATAATAGATATAGATTCTTAAGTGATTATAGAAAATTTTCTATAAAAAATTGTTAAGTTATTGATACACCGTTTTCTATAGAAAATTGTTAAGCTTTCGATATATCGATAACAGTTAGAAAATTGTTAAATTATTGATACATATAGAAAATTGTTAAGTTATCGATATAACGATAACAGAAATTGATTTTTTAGAAAATTTTAAAGATATCAATACACCGATAACACAAAATTTTTAACGGAAAATTTCTAAGTTTTTGATTTATTGATAACAGAATATTGTCTATGGAAAATTGTTAATTTATCGATAACAAAGAGGTAGTTAAGGTTGTAGGTCTCGTTGAAAAGATCACAAAAATGCCCATCAAACTTGCCAGACACCCTCAAATTTTAAAGTTTTTGTCAAAAAACGATTTTTTGGGACTTTTTTCACTAAACCACGTGTAACTTAAACATTTTACAACCGATTTTCAATTTTTCAACTGTTTTGGATAGAGGAAGGATAGGGCTTTTTATGCGTGATAATTGGTCTATACATATAGGAAAGATATGTATTGATTTTTTCAACAATATCTAATTTTTTTGTTATTTTTTGAAATTTTTTTGAGTTTATCGATTTTTTTCTGCTATAGTTCGTTCAACAACATTTATTTTTATAAACGTATTCTTAAAGAAAAATTAATTGTGAATGCGATGAGCTTTATGCAGAAAAAATCGGATAATAATTGACAGAGTTGTGATAATTTTTCTAAAAAAGAAAATTAAGATTTTGCTCGAAGTTGCCGTTCGGATAACCCAGGCAAAATAAATAAAAAAATAAACGAACATACTAAGAGGTCGCGTATCATTATTTTAAAGGTTTTTGTCCTCTTGAATTGGAATTTGACCTTGAAATTGCGCTATCTTATTTAGTTTTTGATATATCAGTTTATGTTAAATATCTCAAAAACCTGGCCAGATTTGGATTCAGAGCGCCAAAAACCTTTAAAAATATTGTACATGACCTCTTATGATAAAATTATTTTTTTTGCCTGGGATATCTGAACGGCGATTTCCTGCAAAATCTTAATTTTATTTTTTAGAAAAATTATCACAACTCTGTCAATTGTTATCCCATTTCTTCAGGATAAAGCTTATCGTATTCAGAATCAAATTTTCTTTAAAAATACTTTGTTAAATATAGAGGTTGTTAAATGAACTATAGCAGAAAAAAATCGATAAACTCGAAAAATTTTCAAAAAATAACAAAAAAACTAGAATTTATAGAAAAAATCAATAAATATCTTTCTTATATGTATAGACCAATTCACACACATGGAAAGCCCCATCCTTCTTCTATCAAAAACAGTTAAAAAATTTAAAATCGGTTGAAAATTTTCTGAATTACAAAAGGTTTAGTGAGAAAAGTCCCAAAAAAACGTTTTTTGACCATAACTCTAAAATTTGAGGGTGTCTGGCAAGTTTAATGGGCATTTTTGTGATCTACTCGACAAGACCAACAACCTATACTATGTCACATCAGAAGTATTTTTTCACTGTAGCACAGTGTTATCAATGTATCGATAACAAAAAATTTTCTGGAGAAAATTGTTAAGTTGTCGATGTATCGATAACAGAAAATTTTATGCAGAAAATTTTTAAGTTATCGATATATTTTTAACAGAAAGTTTTCTATAGAAAATTGTTAGGTTAACGATATATCGATAAACGAAAATGTTCAATAGAAAAGTGTTCGATATATCGATGACAGAAAATTTCCTATTGAAAATTGTTAAGTTATTGATTACAGAATATGTTGTATAAAAAATACCGATTCCACAAAATTTTCTATAGACCATTTTTAAGTTATCAATATATCGATAACAGAACATTTTTTATAGGAAATTGTTAAGTTATCGATATATTGAAAATATATAATCATCTGAAGGAAATTTTGAAGTTATCGGTATATCGATAACAAATAATGTTCTATGGATATTTACTAAGTTATCGAAATATCGATAACACAAAATTTTCTATAGAAAATTGTTAAGTTATTGATATGACGATAACAGTTATCGATGTCTCGATAACAGAAAATTTTTTACAATATTGTTAAATTAACGGCATACCGATAACACAGAATTTCTTAAAGAAATTTGTAGGTTATCGATAAATGAAATTTTTCAATAGAAAAGTGTTATCGATACATTGATAACAGAAAATTTCTTATAGAAAATTGTTAAGTTATCGTTATATCGATTAAACAAAAATGTTTATAAAAAATTGTTAAGTTATCGATTTATCGACAACTGAACTTTTTTTATAAAAAATTGTTAACTTATCAATACATCAATAAAAAAAATTCTATAGAAAATTGTTAAGTTATTTTTTTTATCAAAAATTTTTGCATCAAAAATTCTGTAAAAAGTTGTTAAGTTATCGATAATTCGATAACACAAAATTTTCAACTGAAAATGCCAAGTTATCGATTTATTTTTTTGTAGAAAATTTATTAATTATCAATAACAGAAAATTTTCTATTCCAAAATGTTGAGGTATCGATATATCGATAACAGAAAATTTTTAAGTTATCGATTCCAGAAAATGATTTATGAAAAATTGTTAATATATCGGTACCAGAAAGTCTTCTATAGAGAATTGTTAAGTTATCGATATTTTGAAAATAGAAGATAAATCGATGCTTCGACAACAGAAAATTTATGTAGAAAGCTGTGCAGTGATCGATAACACACAATTTTTTTTGTAAAATTGTAATGTTATCGATAACAGAAAATTTTCGTTATAAAATTGTTAAGTTATCGACGGATCGATAACCGACAATTTCCTGTAGAAAATTTTTAGTTATCGATAAAAGAAAATTTCTTACAGAAAAATGTTAAGTTATCGATATATCGATAACAAAAAAAATTCTATAGAAAATTGTTTAGTTATCGATAACTTAAAGTTTTCAAAAAAAAATTTAATTGTTCTATATATTGATAACAGAAAGTTTTCTTTAAGAAATTGTTAAGTTATCGATAACATAAAAATATTCTTTTCAAATCTTGTTTGATCCCCTTCAAATTCATCCACACAGTCCCACCAAAAAAGAAAAATTTACAATTTTTCGCCAATATTTGCTAATTTAAAAATTGTTACATCAAAATTCATTGCTTTACAATGAACATAAAACAAATAGGGTGTTCATTTCCACCTGACTGACCATTTAAAGCTGAGTAGAGGGTGCCACATAGAAACCATTTTTTATATTTGTTTGTTTTTCTATATAATCTGTTGAAAAATATTTTGTATTTGTTTTGTTGCTATTTTATAAATACAATTTTGTATTGTTGTTTAAATATCTCTGTGTAGAGAAAAACAACAGCAATAAACAAAAACACCAAAACAAAAAAAATAAATAAAAAAAAATAATAATAAAAGAATAACTCTGAAAGTCATTTACTAATTTAGCAAATTTTTTTCACATTCTTTTATCGTTTAAAAGCTATTTCACACTTACTCGAATACAAATTGCTATTAAAAGTGAACTAACTCGTTTTTTATACCACAATTTTTACCAAACAATTCCTTTTTTTGTTTGCAATGTTGTTGCTGCTTCTGTTGTTGCTGTTGTTGTTGCTGGTGGTCGGTCGTGCTGTAGCTGCTGGTGATATGGTTGTTGCTGTTGTCATTGTTCAGTGTTGTATATGCATTGCCAAGCTAATACTTTTGTTTCATTCATGGTGCACTATCCCTACTCAGATTTTTTTTTGCTTTTGTGGTGTACCCTACAATTTTTACTTGTAAAATTAATTTTGTTATCGAAATATCGATAACTTGATAATTTTCGAAACATCTATGACTTTATAATTTTCGATAGAAAATTTTTTGTTATCGATATATCGATAACTTAACAATTTTCTATGAAAAATTTTCTATTATCGATTTCTCGATAAACTTAACAACTTTTTTCTAAAGAATATTTTCTGTTATGATACATCGATAACTCAACAATTTTATATTTCTGTTATCTATACACCGATAACTTAACAATTTTCTATTGAAAGTTTTCTATTAAGTACCAAGACATCGATAACTTTAAATAGAGAATGTTTCATTATCGATAAATTAATAATTTTCTATAGATATATTTGTGTTATCGATACATTGATAACCTAAAAATTTTCTTACACAATTTTCTATTATCGATAGTTTTCTGTAGAAAATTTTCTGTTATCGATCTATTGTAAGTTTAACATTTTTTAGCGAACAATTTCTGTTATCGATATTTCCATAATATAACAAATTTTCATAGAAAATGTTCTATTATCGATAACATAACAATTTGCTACAGAAAAATTTCTGTTATCGATATAACGATAACTTACCAATTTTCTAAAACAAAATTTCTGTTATCGATTTTATTTATGGAAAATTAGATTGGTATCGATAAACCGATAATTTTACAATTGTCTACAAAAACTTTTACTGTTATCGAGAACTTAACAATTTTCTACAGAATAGAGAAGTAATATAAAGCATTCCACAATCAAGACAATAATGTTCAACACACCATTAATAGTGGCTCCCAGTGTGGGGCTAATACCACCTTAATTCCTGTAAAAGTCGCTCGTTTTGGTGCGCCTAGTTAAATTAGTGTTCACATTTATTCTTGGCCACCAGACAACTGCAAGGTATGAAATATTTGTAGAAGTAGCATTTGAATTTCGTATCTGCAAGTCAAGAATGTTCAATATCCTACTTACGGTGGCGCCCAGTGTCAAGCTAATATCACCTTTAATCATTAAGATATTGATCTTTTTAGTCTTTTATATATAAAAGGCCACATGCATACAGCAAGGGTAGATCAACAGAAACAGCTCTTCATGAACTCGTTGGTAACATCGAGAAGTGACTTTCGGTAAGAAGTACTTTATGGTGGCCTTTCTTCTTACAGAGGGGGCTTTTAATAATGTCATTCCAAACTCGATAACTGTGGTATTGCCTGGTCTGGCAGTAAAGTGTGGTATCGTTTTAATGGTGGAAAATCTACTTGCCAATAGACGTATAACGTCTGAATTGAGAGCGTCTGTCATATATAGATATGCCAATAGAGGCACACCACAAGGAAGTAATCCTCGCCGTTTCTTTGGAACCTGGCACTGAATTAAATGTTGCTCTTTCTAAATGCAAGTGGTTGTCATATTATCGCATATGCTGACAACATTGAGAGACATTCTTCAGAGTTCTCTGAAAGATCCGTCTAAATGGGCAAGAGATTGTGGTCTGGGAGTTAATTCTTGTTTACAATGAAAAATAAGATTCCTGCTTTTTATCCAATTTCTCTGGACGGCACTGAAATCGCCTTCTCAGATGGAGCCAAGTATCAACGCTGCTTTCTCTAGAAGCACGTGGTTGTTATGTTGATGCATATTCTGACGATGTCGCGATAGCGGTAAAAGGAAAGCATCTGCCAACATTGAGGGACATTCTTCAGAGTTCTCTGAAAGATCTGTCTAAATGGGAAAGATGTTGTGGTCTGGGAGTTAATCCAAGTAAGACAAAGCTTGTCCTGTTTACAATGAAAAATAATATTTCTGCTTTTGATCTAATTTCTCTGGGCGGCACTGAGATCACCTTCTCAAATGGAGTCAAGTATCTTGGAGTATTTCTAAATAGGAAGTTAAATTTCAGGCGTTTTATTGAGGAATGGATGAGAAAAGAAACGATTGATTTATATTCCTGTAAAAGGGCCATTGGAAAACGATGTGGTTTTAGCCCTAAAGTCGTTCATTGGATTTATACAGCAGTGGTGCGACCAATTCTGCTGTATGGAATCATTTTCTGGTGACCTGCTTTAGAGATAAAAGGGAACTGTGTCTTTATCACGAAGGTACAGAGAATGGCGTCGTTGTGCATCACTGGTGCTCTTCGTACTACACCTACGGCTGCATTAGAAATCCCTCTTCACCTGATACCATTGGACATATTCGATTTAATAGCACACTGCAATGGAGGAGCAGCGATTGTGGCCATAGCGCTATCTTAAAGAAGATAACAATACCACAAAATGTGGACTGTGCTCTATGAGCCTTTTTAAGCTCCACTTTACCACTATGATCCAGGCAGTCTTGAATGAGGGGCATTCCTGGTAGAGGAGATTCCATAGATTTTTACACGGATGGATCGAGGTTGTACGAACAAAAAGGATTTGGGGTCTATTCAGAAGAGCTTGAATTGAGCTTTGATCGAAGACTGCCGGCTCATTGCAGTGTTTACCAGGCGGAGATGCTGGCAAAAAAGGAAGTGGCTGACTGGTGGAGTTGCAATGTCTTGTCTACAACCGCAATCACCATCTATTCTGACTGTCAAGCCGCGCTCAAGTTTCTGGAGTCAATGTTTCTGAAAACAAGATTTGCCCTAAACTGCCGCACGTCTTTAAATGAGATGGTCAAGTAATTTGACATACGACTCGTTTGGGTCCCAGGGCACAGAGACATTCCAGGGAATTTCAAAGCCGATGAGCTTGCGAACTGGGAACTACCTTACAGTTTCAACAGAATTGGAATGTATTGGTATGCATCTAGAAAGTTGCAAGCAAAATCTGCGGATTTGTTCGGAGACTAATCAGAGATGGGCAAATGGATGGACGTGTGAGCCAACACGACAGATCTGATCTTCTCTTAATCAGAAGCGCACAAGCGAGCTGATATCGCTTCCAAGAGGAGAGATTTCGGCGATGGTTTTTATAATTACCGGACACTGTCTCATAGGGAAGCACGCAGAGCGGTTAAATGTGCCGTCGAATGACTTTTGTTGGAGTTGTATGGATGAAGAGGAGTTGGAAACTATCGAACACTTCATATACCAGTGCTCGGCACTTTCTGGTCAGAGACCAGCTTGACTGGGATTTAGGAAGCTGCACGCTCTTTCTGATTTGTCGGATTTCAAAATTTAATATCTAAGGAGTTCCATAAAAAGCTCAAATTGATTTAACGGCGCGGACTAATAGGAAACCCTATTGCAGTCCAGTGGTATCACAAAAGTCATTAGCCACTTACAACCTAACCTAGTCCGTCTAGTCAATGTAGTTCATACCATGACTCACGGCCACCAGCAGGTGAGACCATTAATGTTTACCCCACAGTTCTCATACACTGCAAGACCATGGTAAGCGGCCCGAGTTATCCAACAACCCACGTATCTAGAGGTTTTATAAAATTTTTATATTATTATTTTTTTTTTTAGATCTTGATGTTTTGTGAGATCAATGACGACTCCAAGCATTAGTCCTTTAGGAAATCTAGGAGCATTGTAAGATTTTAAGAGATAAGATTTTGATTTTTTCCAAAACCGTTCTTCTCTTATAAATAAGTTCGATAACTCCCCTGGTATAAAGTATCCCCTAATCGGTCTTAATCCACTTTATAATATTCTTATTTATTTTAAACTATAGTTTTCATTTGGTTGAGTTCACTTTTATTCGTTTGCGCTCTCCTCCTTTCTCTCCATCAGTTTTTTTATGTTTTGGCCAATATGGAGGATACACCAGGACATGATGTTTCTCGATTATAATTTTTTGTATGTTTCGTAGCATTATAGCAATGGCTGCATAACTTGTGCTCAAGGCAATGAGTAAGTGCATGGTAGCATGAATTTATGATTTATGAAGAGTAACAGGCAACAAAAGAAAGGAAAAAAAAAACTCGATAAAAAAAAAATTACTAAAACACAGAATAAAATGTTGTTAGAGGGCCAAAACGCTTACAATGCGGCTAAATAGAAAAACGCGTTCAGTGGTTTTTCATCTAGGAAAAAAAGTAAGGACGTGTTGAAGTGATGATGTTTTTTTTTCTTATTATTGTTGTACTGATATTTTTTGGCGTGTAGTTGTGTGATTTTACTTTTTGGTTTAAGGGGGTTTTTTCAGTGTTGCTTATTTTCTTTTTAAACATTTCCGTGTTATGTTTTATGTTGGGGAAAAAGAGCTCAATTGGAAATTGGGTAGAGAGTTTTAGAAAGACCTCGGAATATTTGTGTAATGGCGTAGGATGTCAGCAGCTACTTGGAAATATTTCTGAGACATTAATGAACCCTTGCGAGAGCTCAAGATCAAGAATCCCAAAACCCATTATATATGAAATATCACATGGAGATGTATGTTCAAGAAAGAATATTCATGAATTTAAGCGTGGCTCCCAGCGTGGGGCCCAGCACCTTAATTTCTTAAAAAATCGCTCTTTTAACTGCATCTGGGAAGAAGCTTTCTTCTTGATTCGTGGACACCAGACTGCCCAGTGTTGGGCTCGTAACAAATTAATTCTTAAGTCTAGTTAATGTTGCTTTCAAAATGATTTTTGACCACCAGACTTCAGCAGCGTACTTATTAGTTGTAGACACAGAAGAAGGATTTTGAAGCAACACGGAAAAAATTATCAACTTGGCATTAATTTTGACATTAGACAAAATTCCGAAAGTCTTTGGAGAGACAGCATTAAAAGTTCGTAGATACAACTTTTTAATGTATGTTCAAGGATTGTCCAACGTACCATTAAGAATGGCTCCCAGTGTGGGGCTCATATCACTTTAATTCGTAAAGTAGTCGCTCTTTTTGTTCGACTCGATAAAGAGCTAAACAGGCGATCGCAGTTTGGACACATAGAAACTTAATTCCTAAAGAGTCAATCTTTTTAGACTGTTGAGTTTAATAAGCTTTCACCATAATTCTTGGCTACCAGACTAGTGACGCATTCGTAGTAGTTGTAAAGACCGATTTCGGATTTCGAAGCTACAAGAGAAGAATATTCGCCATGCCATCTAGACTGGCGCCCAGTGTGGAGCTTATTAGCAAAACGCAAAGTTTCAAATCCTTTTACAGAGACAAAACTATGATTTCGTGATACCAATTGGTAAGGATATAATATTCAAAATACCATTTTGAATGGAATCCGCTGTTGGGCTCATAGCATCTTAATTCCAAAAGAAGTCGACTCTAAAATATAATTTTAAATTTAAGACGCGTATAGTTAAAAAAGCTTTGACTACAATTTTCAGCCACAAGATTACTGCCGCGTACATAATTTCGTAGCTGATAGAGTGATTGACCCGAGGTTGCTTTCAACAAGGCACATCTAGCTAGGGTAGATCAACTGAAACAGCTCTTAATGAGCTCGTTTGTACCATCGAGAGATCACTTTCGGTAAAGGAGTAAACTATGGTGGCCTTTCTTGATATAGAGGGGGCTTGTTATAATGTCATTCCAGACTCGATAATTGTGGCATTGTCTGGTCTGGAAGTGAAGCGTAGGGTCGCTTTAATGGTGGAAAATCTCCTTGCCAATAGACGTATAACGTCTGAATTGGGAGCGTCTGTCATATTTCGATTTGTCAATAGGGGCATATCACAGGGAGGTGTGCTTTCGCTGTTTCTTTGGAACCTGGCACTGAATTCATTGCTGCTATCTCCAGAAGCACGTAGTTGTCATGTTGTCGCATATGCTGACAATGTCGCGATAGTGGTAGAGGGAAAGCATCTGCCAACATTGAGGGACATTCTTCAGGGTTCTCTGAAACACCTGTCTAAATGAGCAATTGGCTGTGGTCTAGTAGTTAATCCAAGTAAAACAGAGCTTGTTTTGTTTACAAGAAAAAATAAGATTCCTGCTTTTGATCCTATTTCTCTGGACGGCACTGACATCACCTTCTCAGATAGAGCCAAGTATCATTGAGTATTTCTAGATAGGAAGTTGAAATTCAGGCCTAATATTAAGGAAAGGGTGAGAAAAGCAACGATTGCTTTATAGTCCTGTAAAAGGGCCATTGGAAAACGATGGGGATTTAGTCCTAAAGTCGTTCATTGGATTTATGCAGCGGTGGTGCGTTCAACTCTGCTGTGTGGAACCAATGTCTGGTGGTCTGCTTTAGAAACAAAAGCGAACTGTGTGTTTATCACGAAGGTACAGAGAATGGCGTCGAAGTGCATAACTGGTCGTCTTCGTACTACACCTACGGCTGCATTAGAAATTCACCATCACCTGATACCATTGGACATATTAGGTAGGCAGTATCCGGCTACATTTGCAATTCGACTTAATAGCACACTGCAATGGAGGAGCTGCGATTGTGGCCATAGCGTGATCTTGAAGAAGATAAAAATACCAAAAAATGTTGACTGTGCTCCCCCTATGAGCCTATTTGAGCGCCACTTTACCACTATGAAACCATCCACGGATTCTTGAAAGAGGGGAGTTCCGGGAAGTGGAGCCTCCATAAATTTTTACACGGATGAATCGAGACTTCACAAGCAAGGGGGTTTGGAGTCTATTCTGAGGAGCTTGGGTTTAGCCTGGCTCGAAGATTGTCGGATCATTGCAGTGCTTACCAGGCAGATATGCTGTCAATTAAGGAGGTTGCTGTCTGGTTGAGCTGCAATGTATTGTCTACAACTGCAGTCAACATCTATTCTGACAGTCTAGCCGCGGTGAAGTTTCTGGAGTCAATGTTTCTGAAAACAAGATCTGACCTTAACTGCCGCACGTCTTTCTCATGTGGGTCTCAGGGCACAGAGACATTCTAGGAAATAGCAAAGCCGATCAGCTTGCAAGACTGGGAACTACCTTACAGGTTTCAGCAGAACTGGAATGTGTTGTTATGCCTTTAGAAACTTGCAAGCAAAATCTACGCTTTGTTCCGCGATGGAGACCAAAGATGGGCGAATGGATGGACGTGTGTGACAACACGACAAATTTTGCCACCACTTAATAAGCATTGCACATGTGAGTTAATATCGCTTCCAAGAGGAGAGATTTAGACGGTGGTTGCTATAATCACCGGACACTGTCTTATAAGAAAGCACGCAGATCGGTTTAATATGCCGTCGAATGACTTTTGCCGGAGTTGCATGGAAGAAGAGGAGTTGGAAACTATCGAACATTTCATCTGACATTTCCCGGCACTTTCTGGTCAGAGACTTGCTTCACTTGGATGTAGGGAGCTGCACGATCTCTCTGATTTATCGAATGTTAAAATTCAATATCTAAGGGGTTTCATAAGAAGCTCAAATTGGTTTAACGGCAGGAACTAATAGGAAAACCTATTACAGTTCCGAGGCATGAGGTATCACAACGGACCTCAGAGTCTACGTGTGTTGACGTACAATGTCAGAAGCCACTTACAACCCAACTTATTTAATAGCTACAAGGAAATAATATTTTAACATGCCAATAAGACTGGCGTCCAATGTGGGGCTAATTAGCACTACGCCAAAAGTACCAAAAACCTTATACAAAAACAGCACTTGGATTTCGTAGATACCAATTGGTGATGTATTTATGTTTAAAAAGAGTGGCTCCCAGTGTGGGTCTCATAGCATATTATTTCTGTAAGAAGTCGTTCTTTTTAGTGCGTCTATTAAAAGAAGCTTTCGATATTATTCTCGCCTTTTTACATTATAGTTGTAGAGGCAGGTATTAGTATTTCGTAGATACCGGGAAGAATTTTTAACATGCCATTAAGACTGGCGCCCAGTGAGGGCCTCCAAACATTAGATAATGTTTTGAAAGCCTTTTCAGAGACATTTTTTTTAATTTGTAGATATCACTTGGTGAATTATGTTCATACCATTAAAAGTAGCTCCCAGATCGGGGCTCATAGGATCTTAATTCCTTTATAAAGAGTTTATCTTAGTTCGCCAGACGTACGTTATATTTGTCGAGACATCATTGGGATTTAGTAGCTATACATAATTCGGATTCCGTAACTATATAGAATGTCATTAAGACTGACGTCCTGTAAAGTCCTAGACAAAAGCCTTGCTGATACAGCATTATCATTTCGTTGATAACTTTTGGCGTTGCATGATCAACGCAAAAAATGCTTAACCTACTCATAAGAGTGGCTCCCAGTACGGGACTAAAATTTTGACAAATCACCGATAGCCTTCTGCAGAGACAACATAAGGATTTTAAGGCTACTACTTGAACATGTTTGTTGAAGGAAATAATGTTAAACATATCATTAAGTGTGGCGCCCACTGTAGGGCTGATATTACTTTAATTACTAATATCAATTTTTTAGTCCGTCTTGTTAAAGTAGTTCCCATCATTACAACTCTCATATCTTTTCCACAGACCTCAGGAACTGTCAGCCCATTTTTGTTCAATTCAAAATTTCCTACAAACTCCTAACATCCATCCATCCTAGTGTGGTAACCATAGAAACAACATTGAAGTTTTTTAGCTGGAAGTGTTTGAATGTGGTAGCAGCATTGTTATAGGATTGTCTAGGGTCAGCCATGAATTGATAAATGAGTTTTCAACTTTTGTATCGATTTATTGAGGTTATGTGCAAGTTATAAAATAACTGAAAAACATTTTTTTTTATACGGAAAATATCGATAGAAAAAAAAATATTGTAAAATAAAACTCAAATAACCCAAAGAAAATCATTGGGTATGTATTTTTTTGTATATTTATGTGATGCGATTATCTCTGCGTGTTGGTAAGTGAATGTATCCGTTGTTGGGTGTGGGTGAGAGTGTATGTGAGTTTTGAAATATAATATTTCAAAAACTATGGCAAATTGATTTTGTTTAACTGCAAACTTTATAATGGTAAAAATTCCATAATATTTTTTTTTTTTTGTGATTTTTTTTTTATAATTTTGTTCATTCTTCTCTTGTTGCTGGTTGTTTTGTTATAAGGAGTTAAAGGAATCTGTGTTTGATTTTTGGTGTTCTTTATTTTTTTTTTACCAGAATTAAGGCATATGAGTGTGGGTATGAGTATGTATGTGTCAGCACAAAAAACTACGCTTCAAAAATCAAAAGAAAATTCATGGTTTCAAACAACAAAAAAATTTTTTTTTATTTTTTTTTCACTTTATCAAATGCCATTTTACATGAATAGCTAGACAGAGTGCAAAAGAATGGATTCCTTTCCAAGAACATCTTTGGGAATTTTTTATGTATTTTTATACCCTTGATAGTAATCAGAGATGGGCACATGGGTGGAGGTGAGAGACCGCACGACAGATTTGGCCTTCTCTCTTAATCAGAAGCGCAGAAGTTAGCTAATATCGCTTCCAAGAGAGAGAGAAAGAGATATTTCGATGGTGGTTGCTGTAATTACCGCACACTGTCTTATAGGGAAGCACGCTGAGCTGATAAATATGCCGGAGTTGCTTAACTGAGGAGGAATTGGAAACTATAGAACACTTTATCTGCCATAGCCCGGCATTTCCTGGTCAGAGACGTGCTTCGCTAAGATCTAAGGAGCAGCACGATCTTTCTGATTTGTCGGATGTAAAAATTCAATATCTCAGGAGTTTCATAGGGAGCTCAAATTGGTTTAACTGCAGGGACTAGTAGGTGAACCACATTTCCGTTCCGTGGAATCGCAACAGACCGCAGAGTTTATGTCTGCTGACGTAAAGTGTCAGCAGCCACTTATAACCTATCCCAGTGGTGAATGGTAATCATCGAAATATATGTCAGGGATCCCGTAAAGTGAATTATTGATCAGTAATCGATTCTTAGACATATAAGCGATGTCGATCTGTCTATTCGAAATATGTTTTTTGTTGCTTTGAGAAGTTTGGTTTTGTAGTTGAGCAATATCGGTTCAGCAGTTTAAAAATTATGAACGAAAATGTAAGGAACCCTCGAAAATTTCATTACATTCTACAAAACTTAAAAATACAAAATGGTTTGTTCGGCTGCAGGTTGACATACGTGAACAGAATTCAATACCGAATCATCTTAAAACTAGTACAAACATTTCTTTAACCCAAAAAAAAAATCCGAAAACTAAGGCGATTTTTTATATCCTTCAACCATATTCCGTGTGTAACGCATCGAAGTTTTAGTGGGTGACCTCATATCTCGATTTGTCAATAGGGGCACACCACATGGAGGTGTTATTTCGCCGCTTCTTTGGAACCTGGCACTGAATTCAGTGCTGCTATCTCTAAAAGCACGTGGTTTTCATGTTGCCGCAAATGCTGACGATGTCGCGATAGCGATTAAGGGGAAGCATCTGCCAACATTGAGGGATATTCTTCAGGGTTCTCTCAAGGATCTGTCTAAATGGGCAATAGGCTGTGGTCTGGGAGTTAATTCAAGTAAAACTGAGCTTGTTTTGTTTACAAGGAAAACTAAGATTCCTGCTTTTGATCCTATTTCTTTGGGCGGCACTGAAAACGCCTTCTTAGATGAAGCCAAGTATCTTGGAATTTTTCTAGATAGGAAGTCGAATTTCCGGCGTAATATTGAGGAACGGGTGAGAAAAAGCAACTATTGCTTTATATTCCCGTAAAAGGGCCATTGGGAAACGATGAAGATTTAGCCGTAAAGTCGTTCATTGGATTTATACAGCGGTGGTTCGTAAAATTCTGCTGTATGGAATTATTGTCTGGTGGCCTGCTTTAGAGACAAAAGGGAACTTTGTCTTCATCACGAAGGTAGAGAGAATGGCGTCGATGTGCATCACTGGTGCTCTTCGTACTACACCTACGGCTGCATTGGCAATTATCCTTCAGCTGACACCATTGGGCATATTGGGTACACACAGAAAAAAAGTTTCCAATCGAATTTATCAGTTGTATCAATCCAAAATTCGGTTGCACTACTATATTTGGCTTTGACAACCAAATTTTTAGTTGCCCCAATTAAAAGACAGTTATGACCGCCGAAAATGAGTTGTGACTATCGATATTCAACTGTGACGACCTAAATACAAAAGTTCCAACAGAGTTTTTGTTGTAATAACTGACTTTCAGTTGGAAATCGGAAAATTCGTTTTCTGTATGTAGGCAGTATGTGGCAAGCGTCGGAGCAACGATTGTGGCCCTAACACGATTTTGAAGAAGATAACAATACCACAAAACGTGGACTGTGCTCCGTCTATGAGCCGTTTTAAGCGCCACTATACAACTATGTTACTATCCGGGGAGTCTTGGGGGTGAGGGGAATTCGGGTTGTGGAGCCTCCATTAATTTTTATACGAATTGATCTAGGCTGCACGAACAGGGTCTTTGAAGTCTATTCGGAGGAGCATGGGTAGGAGCCAGGCAGATATGCTGGCAATAAAGGAAGTGGTTAACTGGTTGAGTTGCAATGTATTGTCTACAACTTCAGTCAACATCTGACAGTCAAGTCCCTGTAGTCAATGTTTCTGAAAACAAGATCTGCCCTTAACTGCTGCACGTCTTTAAATGAGATGACCAAGTAGTTTGATATACGACTCATATGGGTTCCAGGGCACAGGTACATTCCAGGCAATTGCAAAGCCGATTAGCTTGCAAAACAGGGAACTACCTTACAGGTTCCAACATAAGTGGAATGTTTTGATATGTCTCTAGAAATTTGCAAGCAAAACCTATGGATTTGTTCCGCGACCGAGACTAATCAAAGATGGGCAAATGGATGGACGTGTGAGACAACATGACCGATTTGGCCATCTCTTAATCAGAAGCTCACAAGTGCGCTAATATCGCTTCCAAGAGGAGAGATTTCAACGGTGGCTGCTATAATTACCGGACACTGTCTTATAGGTAAGCACGCAGAACGGTTGAATGTGCCGTCGACTGACTTTTGCCAGAGTTGCACGGATAAAAAAGAGTTGGAAACTATCGAACACATCTGCCATTTCTGTACTTTCTAGTCAGAGACTTGCTTCACTGGGATCTAGGGAGCTGCACGATCTTTCTGGTTTGTCGGATGTCAAAATTCAATATCTAAGGATTCGTAAGAAGCTCAAATTCGTTTAACGACAGTGACTAGTAGGGAAACCTTTTAAAGTCCCATGGTATCACAATGGACCTCAAAGTCTATGTGTGTTGACTTAAAATGTCAGCAGCCACTTACAACCTAACCTAACCTATAGAAATTTATGATCAGTGGTCGATTGTTATTTTTGAATAATTTTGTTTTTCAAACATAAAAAAACCCATTCAAAGAATTCATTCTTTTACACCCTCTCTATCTACGTTATAGTGTTTGTTTATTCTCGTTTTATTTTTATTTTTTTTTCGATGGGGGATTTATATTTTTGCAAGTGTTGCCAAACAAAAAATATCAAAACAACAAAAGCCTTTAATTAATTTATGCATGCGAGATTTCCTTCCACAAACTCACACACAAACATACTTATACATTCAAAACTACACACTCTACTACACACACACATTTTTGTTTTTTTACACGACACATTTAAACAATGTACACTACACCCACATCTACCCATGATTTACCCTTTACAATTAAACTGAAAAACTAAGGCAGTCAGAGTGGCGCAAGAAAAGTGCATGTAAAGGTTTGGGGGATTGATCACTTTAAGGGTCCCTAAGGTTTTTTGCAATACTTTATTGTTGGAAGATTATTTGAAAAATTATTTGAAATTTGAATATAATATTGTTACTATAGTGGCAATAAATTCTAAATAAAAATTATAAAAAATAGAGGAACTCTTACGATTACCGCAAGCCCACATTTAAGAAATTACACTATTCAACAAATGTGAGGTTATGTTATGTTAGCTTGTTAGTGGCTGCTGAAGTTTTACGTCAGCACACATAGACTCTGAAGTCCGTTGTTATACTACGGGACTGTAAGAGGTTCCCCTTACTAGCCCCTGCCGTTAAACCAATATGAATTTCCTATGGAACTCCTAAGATACTGAATTTTTACATTCGGCAAATCAGAAAGATCGTGTAGCTCCCTAGATCTCAGTGAAGCAAGTCTGTGACCAGAAAGTGCCGGGCAATGGCAGATAAATTGTTCGATAGTTCCCAACTTTGACAGCACATTTAACAGCTCCGTTTGTTTCCTATAATACGAAGTGTCCGGTTATAACAGCATCCACCGTCGCAATATCTCCTTTTGGAAGCGATGTCAGCTCACTTGTGCGCTTCTGATTAAGAGAAGGCCAAATCTGTCATGTAGTCTTACACATCCATCTATGTGCCCATCTGTGATTAGTGTCCGTTGAGGCATAAAGCCGTAAATTTAGCTTGGAAGTTTCTAGAGGCAGATCAACACATTTCAATTATGTTGCAACCTGTAAGGAAGTTCCCAGTCTTGCAATTCACTGGAATATCTCTGTGCCCTGAGACCCATATGAGTCATTTGTCAACCTGCTTGGCCATCTCACTTTAAGACGTGCGGCAGTTAAGTGCAGATCTTGTTTGCAAAAACATCATTTCTAGGGACTTGCGGTTGTGGACAAGATATTGAAACTCAGCCAGTCAGACACATCCCTTATTTCCAGCATCTCTGCATGGTAAACACTGCAATGTTCCTGCAACCTTTGAGCCAGACTTATCCTAAGCTCTTCCGGATTGACTTCAAAGGTCACTTTATCGAGCAGCTTCGATCTATCTGTGTAAAAATTTATGAAGGCTCCACTTTCCGTAACGCCACTCAACCAAAATTCCGTGGACGGCATTATAGTGGTAAAGTGGTACTCAAAAAGGCTCATAGAGGAAGCACAGTCCATATTTTGTATCTTCTTAAAGAACACGCTATGGTCGCAATCGCTGCTTTTTAATGCAGTGAAGAGCACCCTCCGTCCTCCCGGTATGCATATAATTAATAGACATGCAAGTAAGAGATATTTTATTAAAAGATATTGTTTGTATTTGTTTGACAAGTATTTTGGCGCCCAAATTGGGGCCCAATTTGTTGGACCTGTGTATTCAAGTTCAAAACGGAATACCGCTGTGTGTTGTATTTATGAGTTCGTGTTGGTGTTTATTACTACCCGAATTATATAAAAAAATTTATCGATAATAATTTTATATAGAAAATTTGTTATCGATAACATATTATATACAAAATTTGTTATCGATAACAATTTTATATAGAAAATTTGTTATCGATAACAATTTTATATCGAAAATTTGTTATCAATAACAATTTTATATCGAAAATTTGTTATCGATAACAATTTTATATCGAAAATTTGTTATCGATAACAATTTTTTAGAAAATTTGTTATCGATAACAATTTTTTAGAAAATTTGTTATCGATAACAATTTTTATAGAAAATTTTTTATCGATTACAATTTTATAAAGAATTTGTTATCGATAACAATTTTTTATAGAAAATTTGTTAACGATAACAATTTTATCCAGAAAATTTGTTATCGATAACAATTTTATAACAAATTTTCTATAAAAAATTGTTATCGATAACAAATTTTCTATAAAAAATTGTTATCGATAACAAATTTTCTATAAAAAATTGTTAACGATAATAAATTTTCTATAAAAAATTGTTAACGATAACAACTTTTCTATAAAAAATTGTTATCAAAAACAAATTTTCTGTAAAAAATGGTAATCGATAACAAAATTTCAATAAAAATTGTTATTGACAACAAATATTCTATAAAAAATTGTTATCGATAACTAATTTTCAATAAAAAATTGTTATCGATAACAAATTTCCTATAAAAAATTGTTATCGATAAAAAATTTTCTATAAAAAATTGTTATCGATAGCAAATTTTCTATAAAAAATTGTTATCGATAACAAATTTTCTATAAAAAATTGTTATCGATAACAAATTTTCTACAAAAAATTGTTATCGATAGCAAATTTTCTATAAAAAATTGTTATCGATAACAAATTTTCTATAAAAAATTGTTATCGATAACAAATTTTCTATAAAAAATTGTTATCGATAACAAATTTTCTATAAAAAATTGTTATCGATAACAAATTTTCTATAAAAAATTGTTATCGATAACAAATTTTCTATAAAAAATTGTTATCGATAACAAATTTTCTATAAAAAATTGTTATCGATAACAAATTTTCTATAAAAAAAAACAACTGTTATCTATAAAAAATTTTCTAAAAATAACTGTTATCGATAATAAATTTTCTATAAAAACTTGTTATCGATAACAAATTTTCTATAAAAAATTGTTATCGACAATAAATTTTCTATAAAAAATTTTTACCGATAACAAATTTTCTATAAAAAATTGTAATCGATAACAAATTTTCTATAAAAAATTGTTATCGATAATAAATTTTCTATAAAAAATTGTTATCGATAACAAATTTTCTACTAAAAATTGTTATCGATAGCAAATTTTCTAAAAAAAAACTGTTATCGATAATAAATTTTCTAAAAAAAAATTGTTATCGATTTAAAGTTTTCTATAAAAAGTTGTTATCGATAAAAATTTTCTATAAAAAGTTGTTATCGATAACAACTTTTCTATAAAAAATTGTAATCGATAACAAATTTTCTATAACAAAATTGTAATCGATAACAAATTTTCTATAAAAAATTTTTATCGATAACAAATTTTCTATAAAAAATTGTTAAAAATTTTCTATATAAATTGTCATCGATATAAATTTTCTATAAAAATTTGTTATTTATAACAAATTTTCTTAAAAAATTGTTATCGATTAGAAATTTTCTACAAAAAATTGTTATCGATAACAAATTTTATAAACAAACTGTTATCGATAACAAATTTTCTATAAAAAATTGTTATCGATTTCAAATTTTTTATAAAAAATTGTTATTGATAATAAATTTTCTATAAAACCATGCTCCTGATATTCGTATAAATCTCTCAAAACACAAAAAAGTAAAAGATATTTCATTAAAATGTTGTTTGTATTTGTTAAACAACTAATTTGGCGCCCTACTTGGGGCCCGAAGTGTATATTGTTATTTTAATACCCTACAGCAATTTGTGTCACAAGATATAATTAGTTTATGCTGATGTTTGTAAAACAAATTCTGCTGTTGGGTAATATGTGGTCGGTCTTGACCGCCATTAATTTGCTTGTTTTTTTGTCGTTTTTTATTTATTCACTTTTTTAATTTTTAATTTCATTATAACCCGCTCCTGGTTCAGAATAGCACCAAACAACGTGCAACTTAAAGTGAGTCATTCCACTTACCCACACTTTTGTAACGTGTTGTTGTTGCTGTTGATTTTTTATTACATGCACACAATAAGCCCTCTTATACCATGTTAGACTGATTTTTTTTCCTGTTCTATGGAAACAGGGTGACTAATAAAGCAACTGTGAGTTTTTTTTAATTTTTCTGCTTTTTGACCAATATATGTAGGTTTTTTGTAAAATTGTTTTAGAACAACCGAGAGCAATTGTTTCTTCTCATTTCTGTACTTTTCTTTCCCTCCAAATCCCGTATGTTTTGTACCACTTCTTCTCTTCTTGAGACCTAGAATGAAGACTTTCAGATTTATTAATCCATCATTTCTAGAAGCTTCTGTTTGGAATAAATCGTGATTGTTTCAATCGTAATGAAAAGACGTTATACAAAGACGATTATTAGGACACTTGGAAGAACAACAGGTTTAAGACAAGTCCGAGAGCGGAAATAAAGGACTAAATCATAATGCAAAAGCATCGTACTATGATTGATTATCTTTTCTTAGGTGTACTTGCCGTGATCATATTATAATCCAAACTGATCATATTATAGTTACACATTATAATTTTATGATTGTTGGGGATCATAAAATTGTAATGTGTAACCATAATATGGTCAGTTTGGATTATAGTATGATTACGACAAGTACACCTAAGAAAAGGTAATCAATCATAGTACGATGCTTTTGCATTATGATTAAGTTCTTCATTTCCCAGCTCAGGCTTGCCTTAAACCAGTAGATCCTTTAGGTGTGCTAAAAATTATTTAAAATTCATAAATTACCTCCTTTTACCACACCTTGTCTATATTTATACTGTTGTAGTGTTTATTGTTATAATTCACGCCAAAAGCGTTTTTATGAAATATTTTTTTTTTTATTTATTCCCGTAACATCGAATGCAAATCGTTTTTCAAACGAGGGTTGTAACTGATGTAGCATGTATTTGAATTATATACCCTACCAACTGCATTTTGTGGGAAGCTAAGAAATACTATGAAGACTATGAACGACTTTAGAAAAACTGTATACAAATCTAATGAATTCGTTTAATAGTTTTTATTAATTCGAACAAAAGCTTTTTTTAGAAAATGTTCTCAGATCCTAAAAATATTTATGTTTAGTGACTTGGACTTTTAAACAAAGCAAGTAAAAGTGTTAAATTTTTCTGTGCCGAATATTTTATACCTCCAATATGTAAAAAAAAATAAAAAAATGTTAGGGCGTTTTTTGGGAAGGGGCTCCCGGGGATCTTGCGGCACGTTTCTTCTTTCATAAAAGTTTCCAACTGACCCTTAAAATCCTGCTGATGATAACACTAACTGGAGTGTTCCAAACAATAAAAATGTAGTTTTTCTGAGGTTGGTTTGGTTCTTCAAAGGGAAACTTTTTTCCCTCTAAGCCGGTTTTTCCGATTTTGCCCATTTACGAACTTAGTGTCTCTCCACAATACAGCAGCAAGCAGCAGACAGCAAAATTTCCACATGTATTTTGTATATTTCCACATGCTGTATTGTGAAGAGACACTTAGGCTGCAAACGATCAAAGTTTCGGACTTTTGGAAAACTTCCACCAAAACTTTAGATTTTTAAAAATGAATCAAAAAATTTCTAAAATCGCCCGACTAAAAATAAATATACAGGTTCATATGGGGCATTCCATGTCAAATCGGACACTTTGAAATTTTTTTTTTTAGATTTTCACAATTTGTTTACAGTTTTAAGTACGTGGTAAATTTTCAGATTTTTTTGATGACCCGTTCAAAAGATATAGAATTTTTAAAAATTGGTAGTTTGTTCCTTTACTCAAACTTCTTTTACTCATAACTTCTTCAATAATGGTCCAAATTTCCATTTTTTTTTTTAAATTTAATTTTTTTACGTACTTTTAAAAAAAATCTCGAAAAATTCTTAAAAGCGCTCTAGTATGCGATTTTTAAATTTTAAAATTTAAATGTGATTTTTGAAAATGATTGACTCTTAGAATTTTTTTGTGTAAAACTTCTATAGATTCTACAAATTTTTTGCCCATTAGGATCATGGGGTAACGATTATTACTATTTTTTTAAATTTTTTGAAAAAATTTTATTGTAATTTTCTAATCATAGAGAGGTCATTTCCAAGACCGACCCCCATTAATTTTTTAGTCTAAACATTTCTTCGGAGGGGCTCGGCAGCATGAAATAACCCCCAGGAAATAAATCCCCAAAATGAAAATGAAACAAGCCCCCAAAAATGGGGACTTATTTCGTAATGAAATAAACCCCCAATTTTAAAAATTAAATAAATCCCCATCGGAATGCAAAAACACCCCAAAATAAAATGAAATAACACCCCAATTTTGGGGTTTTGTTTCATATGAAATAAATCCCCATTTTGAAAAATGAAATAAGGCCCCAATTTTAAATTCATTAAACGCTCTCAAAAAAAGAAACAAATAAAAGAATTTCAAAACATTTTTTTAAATTTTTGGTGTTGAAATCATACAGCTTTACCACAACAAAATAAAATAAATTTAAAATGAGCTTTTAATTTTATTTCCATACAAATTGTTTTTGTTTTTAAAATCGACTTTCAAAAAATGTGTTGAAAATTTGAAATTTAAAATAAAACTTTTGTTAAAATAGACTTTTTGTTTTCTTGTGGTAAGGGCCATAACTTGTCTGCAAACCACGCATTTGTGCCCATTGTAAAAATTTGAACAAAATTTATTTGGAAGATTAAAATTTTTAAAGCTTTTTTAGTTCCATTACATATCTTAAGATGTTTTCATGGTAGAAGAAAATTATTGGGAAATTTTCATGTTTCCGTTGTTGAAATTAATAATTTCTTGGTAAGAGTTTTGGCTTTTTTCATTTTCAACCGATTTAAAAAATATTAAAATTTTTTCAAATTCGTTATTTATTTTGAGACGTTTTGATGGTAGAAGAAAATTTTGTGGAATATATCATGTTTCCGTTGTTGCAATTAATTGTTTATGGGACATAATTTCTTGGTAACAGTTTTGGAAACGAACTATTAGTTTTGTTGTAGAGAAATATTGTTTGATTGTAAATCGGTTGGAAATGAAAAATTCGCGCGAATTTTTCATTTCCAACCGATTTACAATCAAACAATATTTTTCTACAACAAAACTAATATTTCGTTAACTACAAACTATAGTTTCTACTTTACCAATTTATAACGATCTAACTGAGTACTAGTTTTTGGAGCAAAAATTTTATTTAAGTGTAAGTCGGTAAATAAAATGTTTGCTCCAAAAACTAGTAATCAGTTAGATCTTTATAAATTGGTGAAATCGAAAAAAAAATTTCATACAAAGAGTTCAATCGAGAAAATTTGTACTAAAATTAATTATAATTGCAACACATTAAACTACAACTACTACGGGTATTATATAATAAGTTCCCCAAGCTATATCAGTCCAGAACCCAAAACCTTGAAGGGAGCCTAAAGATACTCTCCTTAACACTGATCAGTATCCTCATAATTTGTTTGTCTCATTGCTTGGGAGTACCACAACATAATAAAATCAAGCATTCCTTCTATGTCCAGAAATAATTTCAAAATGTATTACCTTCATTTGAGAAAAAATGAAATAAGTCCCCAAAAAAAAATAATTGAGGGTTTATTTCATTTGTACTTTTGGGGACCTATTTCGTAATGAAATAAGTCCCCAAATAAAAAATGAATTAAACCCCCAAAAATCGAAATAAATCAATTATCGTTGTTGTTTTTTTCTGTACAAATTTTTGGGGACTTATTTCATTTTCGTTTTGGGGACTTATTTCCTGGGGGGTTATTTCATGCTGCCGAGGGGCTCCCATACAAAATGGCATTTTTTTAAATTTGCTCCAACCGCTCTAACTGCCCTACGAGTGCCCTTAGAGCAATAAAATGTATGTATGTATTAGGGAGTGGAGATAGGGCGTAGGTATGTTTTACAAAAATGTTGGAGGTAAAAATAAATGGGGGTCGGTCTCACTCACCGGTAGAAGCTGATTAAATAAAACAAATTTACAAAAAATAAAAAAAATGTATACAGACCACCATAACAATTAAAGATAGAGGATAGGTGTGCTTAGAGAAATGTTTGGACTAAAAAAATATTGTGGGTCGGTCATACATTTTGTTGCTCTAAGGGCGCTATTAGGGCAGTTAGAGCGGTTGGAGCAAATTTTAAAAAATGTCGTTTTGTGTGGGAACCCCCTTAGAAATTGGAGATAGGGTATTAGTTTGTTCCAAAGAAATGTTTAGACGTCAAAATTAATGGGGGTCGGTCTAGGAAATGACCCCTCGAAGACGCCCCATTGCACGGTGGTCAATTCCGGCCAAAAATTATTTTATTTTTTTATTAAATCTTGATGAACTTTTGATGCTATATTATAGCTAATACTTCAAAACATACAACTTAAATCTTTTTTTGGGCCTTGTAACACTATATTATTGTCCATAGTGGTGCAAAGTTGAGTATTTTTTGCTTCTCATTTCAGCTTTTTTTAAAATGTATATTTTAGTTTTCAATAAAAGTTGGCTATGCATTTTTCTTCATATTATTTTTGTAAGTTCGCACATGGATTTTTAATTCCTATAGTAAATAATCATTCCATGTGGTTTTTGCAGATTTTGTGTGCGTTTTTGTCTTAAAGTGATGTGTATGAAAATTAGATAAAAATTAAAAAAAAAACTCTAAAAAAAATAAATTTTGAAAGACCATAAAAATCAATTAGAGGCTATTAGAGGTTAGCTATAAAAAGCAGTTTGTTCTTTTAACTATTAAAAGTAAGTATTTTAAATTTCAGCCCCTACTTTTACCGATTCTTTAAACCAGAGCATTTTTAGTGGACTCATTTTTTACAAATGGTGGACTTTTTTAAACCTACAAACTCCACTAAAATAGGGAATATGAATAGATACTAACTTAAAACCCATAGATTTGCGTTAAAAAAAACTTAAAAAAAGAAGAAATAAAAAAAAATGTGGTTTAAGAGGGGTTGGAACTAAAAAACAGCCTTAATGTAAGCAATTTTTAAACAGCTAAAAAAATAAATACGTAATAGTAGTATTATTTAATTCTGTTTTTTTCATTTGAAAGAAAGAACATTTTAGTAGTTTTAAAAATTTCATAACACAAAATTTGGTCAACTAGAATTTTCAGGGTTGCCAGTTAATCGTGTGTTGTTTTTTTAAAGGGAAAAATTGGCTGCATTTTTACAGCAAAAACTACTAAACCGATTTTGATGATATTTTTTTTTTTTTGATTTGTAGATAATTAAATTTTCAAGCACTTAACGTGGCCATTTTTTTGGAAAAAAATTGATTTTTGTTGAAGATATGCTAACGTAAACTCAAAAAATAGAAAAACTTCAATTTCTTCTTTCATTCAAATATAACCCAGTATGCAAAATGAGTCGATATCGATTCGAAAAAGAATCATTTTCTCTAAGAATTTCATCGAGTTCGATATAATGTCGATATAAAGCGTGTTTTCCTATGTGGCATGCAAGGTGATATAGAATCGAGTTTTGGTACTGGATTCGATTCGATTTTTAATCGAAAATTTCATGAATTTCGATACATTTGTTTTTCAATAATTTAGTTAATTGTTTTAAAAACGGTAAGAATTACAAAAAAAATATCTTATTTCTTACTACTACTTACTTACAATTAACTAATTTTTACCAATTTAATTTATTTATTCTTTAAATTTGATTTTTACTAATTACTATTTTTATCTGCCTCACTTGAGATTTGAACTCAGAACTCCCAGTTTACTGGTTGAACGCCTTACTCCCTCAGCCAAAGTTTGATCATAAAAATACTTTTTTAAAATTACTTTTACTAAAATTCTAATTTTTTATTATTATTTGAACTGCCCTTATATTATAATTTTTATTATTTTTTGAATTACCCTGTTTTTATATTCATTTTATTTTGTTTTGACATACTTCTCATAATTTGAAAATATTTTTATTTCAAAAAATATATTAGTACAAATAAATTTTAAATTGAGTATGGCCTAGTTGGTTAGCAGGTTCTGCAGCTTATGATGTGTAGTTTTATGGCCGTGGTTCAAACCCCGGTCGCGGATTTTTTTTTTTTAATTTTTTTTTTATTGTTCTGATGTTAGATATAATTTTTTTATAATAACAATTTAAATTTGTGGAATTTTTGTTAAACTAAATAAAACTAAATCTCGATGTTATATTGAAAAAAAAGTTTTTTTTTTTTGTTGGAACAACAAATACGAGAATTCCTAAAATGTAGATTGGAAATCATTTCGAAGTCGATTAATTTTTCAATAAAAATATGAGTTCGAGAAACGTTAAAATATCGACTGTATATAATATCGATTTCGAATCATTTTTGCGGAAAACTGTCGATAAAACTTCGAAAAAATTGTCGCCTCGAAACTGTGCAGACTGGGAAATTAGTTCAAATTTTAAAAAAATTGTCACGATAAGTATTAGAAAATTAAATAATCTACAAATAAAAAAAAAAATGTCATCAAAATCGCTTCAGTTATTTTTGCTGTACAACTGCGGCCATTTTGTCCTTTAAAAAATAGCATTCCACAATTAACTGGAAACCCTGACAATTCTTTGTCTTTTAAACTTTTAAAAATATTACGATTGTTAATATTTCAAATAAAAAAACAGAATTAAAAAGTATTGCGTATCTATTTTTTAAAAAAATTGCTATCATTAAGGCTGTTTCTTTTAGTTCCAACCCCCATCTTAATTAGTTTGATACATTTGACACGTCCATGCTTAGTTGGCCAACCACTATATTTGTATGTCCAACGTTTTGAAAAGATATCAGATATATTATTCTTAATTCGGATATTAAATTATTGCTGTTTATATGCAGACATGTTTGATACATTTGGGACGTCCATGATTATTTGGCCAACCACTGTATTTGTAGGTCCAACATTTGGGCAAGGTATCAGATATGTTATTCTTAATTCGAATATTAAATTTGAGCTATTTACATGCAGAAATAAAGAAGTTATTGATTTTTGGCCAGAATTGACCACCGTGCATTGGAGCAGTTGAAATGATTTTAAGATTGGAAAATTACAATAAAATTTTTTCAAAAAATTTTAAAAAATAGTAATAATCGTTATCCCACGATCCTACTGGGCAAAAAATTTGTAGAATCGATAGAAGTTTTACACAAAAAAAAAAATCAAAAAAATCGAAGAGTACAAACATTTTTAAAAATTAGATTTTTAATTTTAAAACTTAAAAATTGCATACTAGAATTTAAAAAGCGCTTTTAAGAATTTTTTGGATTTGTTTTTTAAAGTACGTAAAAAAATAAAAATTTTGAAAAAAAAATTGAAATTTGGACTATTATTGAAGAAGTTATGAGTAACAGAAGTTTGAGTAAAGGAGCAAACTAAAAATTTTTTAAAAATCGATATCTTTTGAACGGGTCATCAAAAAAATCTGAAAATCTACAACGAAGGAGTTTTCGAAGGGTACTAAAAACTGTAAACAAATTAGGAAAATCTAAAAAAAAAAATTTCGAAGTGTCCGATTTGACATGGAATGCCCCATATATACTTTATGGGGTATACCCCCATACTGTAGTTAGATGCTAAAAAACAACCCCAGTTTGCAAAATACAATTAACCCTTTATGAAATCGCTAACATCTTCATACAAATTTTTAAAATGTTCCCAATGACAAGTAACCAGTTGGTCAGCAGTGTACACCAGTATCGGTGGCCACCAACAATTTGTTTAAACAACCGCTGACCAACTGCTGACATGTCATTGGGGACACTTTCAAAAATTATATGAAGATGTCAGCAATTTTATAAAGGGAGAGTCAGCAGTATGTCAGGGGTGACTTTTTTACCGACTAGGTCGTTTAAGTCTACACTGCGCACACAAAAAGAATGGTTGTCCAAAATGAGTTTTTTTATTATTAGATCTATGATTTTAGCATAATGATTTTTTTCACAAGATATATGAAAAACACGATCATGTATTTCAGAATTTTATTTTCTATGAACCTTTTTCATTAAATGTATGAAAAATTTTTTCATGACAACGAAATTTTACATCAATTTTATGAAGAAATACTTTTATTTAATGAAGATAAGTCATTAGCTCACATTTATTAAATATTTCATAGCATGTATGAACAATTTTATAACTATAATGACCAAAATTCTTTCAGTGCTGGGTATTCATGAAGTCGGTTAAGCCGAATATAATTTCTTTACTAGCCTTTGAACTTTTTCGCAGCTTTTTTTTTATTTTTTTGGTAACACATGGGTCACAGACAGGTGGTATTTTGAAAAGAATTTAATCCATGCATTTTGTTTGGTATGTGCGTATTTTTTTTTTAACGTAAAATTTAAATGGTTTTTTGATTGCAGTATTGATATGTATTCATTAATTAAGTACCATTGTTATGAATTTTAAATTTGTTTGTTTATATACCGAAGTACAACAAAAAAACAAGGGCTGCAATTGTATGACAAATATTTATAAAGTGAAAGTTTTTTTTTCAGTTTAATAAATAAAAAAATATTTTAAAGTAAATGAGAAACACAGGAAAACAGGGATATATAAATGAAAGGTTGTAAATTAAGGATTTACATATTTTTCTTTAACATCCCAGCAAAACTTAGATTACCAAATAAGGTATAAAATAAGGTATAGGATCTCTTATTTTATACATTGCAGCATTGATGATTTTAACAGGCGATGAGACTCAAAGTAATGCATACACATTATCACAAATAATACCAGTAAGGTATAAAATAAGTCATAAATTTATAACGAAGAATACGAGTAAGGTGTAAAATATATGATATTTTATAGGTTACGAGAAATGAAATAATATAGCATACCAGAAGATAATATATAAGGTGTTACGAGTAGTGAAAAAGTAATTTTGTATTAAATTTACTCACGTGATTGTAAGTGAGTGTAAGTAGATAAAATATGCTCGTGAGTGTGTGTCGGTAGAAATTTACTGTCGTGAGCCCATCTCTAGTTTAAACTTATGCATTTTTTTATAAAATAATTATTTTTTATGTTATTGTAATGCATTATGCATCCAATTATAAATAATGCATTATTTCAAACTTTCAAATAATACATAATGTAACCGAATATAAGTCATCCATGATTTAATGTTTAGAAATAATAAATATGAAATACATTTTTTCCAATAATTATGCATTACGTAGCAAATTATTAGTAATGCATTATTTTTCACTTGAAAATAATACGTTGTGGAACAAATGTTTGGTAAGACATCCTAAAATAATGCTACAAATAAGGTATATACATTACCTGGTAATGTGTTACATAATCACTACCCATTACCAAAGTTTTGCTGGGATACTTTTACTAAAATTTACAGAGAATTTTGATTTAATTTAACCATTTTATTTTTGACTATTTCTGTGGGTTATTTAAAAATTAGTAAACATAAAATTAGGAATTTTCCTTAGCATTTCAGTTTTGGAGACATTATTTTCTAACAATCAGAGACATTATTTTCTAACAATCATAGATGTTGACCAATAATTGCAGATTTTTACACTTGTTAAAGTTATAAACACTTTCACTTTTTATACACTCCACTCTAGTGATAGACGGTATATATAAGTTTGTCATTCCGTTTGTAACACCTCGAAATATTGGTCTAGGACCCCATAAAGTATATGGGGCATTCCATGTCGCTAGACCGTCTTAAAATCGATCGAGGATCATGTATATATATATGGGGCATTCCATATCAAATCGGACACTTTGAAAATTTTTTTTTTAGATTTTCCCAATTTGTTTACAGTTTTTAGTACCCTTCGAAAACTTCTTCTTGGTAAATTTTCAGATTTTTTTGATGATCCGTTCAAAAGATATAAAATTTTTAAAAATTGGAAGTTTGTTCTTTTACTCAAACTTCTTCAATAATGGTCCAAATTTCAATTTTTTTTTTTTTAATTTTTGTTTTTTTACGTACTTTAAAAAAAAATCCCAAAAAATTATTAAAAGCGCTTTAGTATGCGATTTTTAAATTTTTAAAATTTAAATCTCATTTTTGAAAAACTTCTTTTACTCATAACTTCTTCAATAATGGTCCAAATTTCAAGTTTTTTTTTCAAAATTTTTGTTTTTTTACGTACTTTAAAAAAAAAAAATCCCAAAAAATTCTTAAAAGCGCTCTAGTATGCGATTTTTAAGTTTTAAAATTTAAATCTCATTTTTGAAAATGTTTGTACTCTTCGATTTTTTTGAATTTTTTTTTGTGTAAAACTTCTATCGATTCTACAAATTTTTTGCCCAGGAGGATCGTGGGTTAATGATTATTACTATTTTTTAAAATTTTTAAAAAAAATTTTATTGTAATTTTCCAATCTTAAAATCATTTCTACTGCTCCAATGGTGCGTCATAGAGGGGTCCTTTATAAGACCAAACCCCATTAATTTTTACGTCTTAACATTTCTTTGGAACAAACTAATACCCTATCTCCAATTTCTAAGGGGGCTCCCACACAAAACTACATTTTTTAAAATGTGCTCCAACCGGTCTAAATGCCTTAATAGTGCCCTTAGAGTATCAAAATGTATAACCGACCCACAATATTTTTTTAGTCCAAACATTTTCTCTGAACACACCTACCCTCTATCTTTAACTGTTAAAGCGGTCCTCATACAATTTTTTTTTATTTTTTGTAAATTTGTTTTATTTAATCAGCTTCTACCGGACCAATGGTGCGTCGGAGAGGGGTCACTACCGAGACCGACCCCCATTTATTTTTACCCTACAACAGTTTTTTAAAACATACCTATGCCCTATCTCCACTCCCTAAGTAGGGTACTAAAAAAAAAAAATTTCAAAGTGTCCGATTTGACATGGAATGCCCCATATATATTCATGATCCTCGATCGATTTTAAGACGATCTAGCGATGTCCGTCCGTCTGTCTGTCTCTTGAAAACACACAAACTTTTGAAAGACTTCACGGAGGCTCCTGAGGTTTGGCATACATATATGTTGGGAATTTACCTGGTCAGGTTGGTCCAGCGAAATCGGTCCAGTGGTTCAAAAGTTATGAGCAAAAGACTGAATTTCGGCAAGGGTTTTTCGTGAACTTACAAGATAAAAACCACGCTTACTTTTGGAAGACAATTCTGAGGATGCTAAAGCTTAGCATATATATTTGTCGTTCCTGTGGCCTGGTTCGTATTGAATTTCAGCCAAATCGGTCCAGTGGTTCAAAAGTTATAAGCAAAACCGTAAATTTCAGATTCGTTTCACCTTAAATTCAGGTGTTGAAAACCCGTAAAACATGTTTTAAAAACATTGGTAAGTCACAAAAATATTTTACAACGTATTTTTGTCACTCAACAATATGTTTACATAAAAAAAATACACTCGAAAAAATGTTACACTCTAAAAAAATTTAGTAAATATTTTTTTTTTTATCAAAAATTACTTAAAAAAAAGTTTTTTACACAAAATAAAATATTTCTAATCAAAAATATAATTTTTTTCACGTTAGAAAATTTACTATCACTTAAAAAGGGCATTGTGGAGGGTATTCATAGATTCGGCCAAGTCGAATTTAAATTTTCTACTTGTTTTAGTTTATTTTATATTGGTAGTTGTTGCAACTTTGAGTAACAGTTGTTTTTAAATTGTTAAAACAACTGCAATTTGTAGTTATTTTTACTTTAAATGTAGTTGACGCCATCTGCAGCTGATTTTTATTAACAAAATTGTTGATATATTGAATATCTCCCTTAAGTTCTCACGAAAGATTAATTTCAAGTCAAAATTAAAAAAAAAAAAACTTTTCAACTATTGAATCTATAAATTACCCAACAATAGCAATAAAAAAGTCAAGTGCATATTTTATTAGTTTTTTTTTTTTTGTTAAATATTTTTCAATAAATAATATCTTCAAGGCGCCACATCCGTATTAAACATTTCCGTTATGAACGCATGTCCGGTGTAGGTTTTTTTTAAGCACAATCAAATTTTAAAACCCACATACAAACAAATGCTGGCAAACACATCCACACGCAGTCACAAAATCATAACCCAACATCTTTCATTGAACTGTAGCAGTCAGGCAGGCATTATCATTCTCATTCTCACCATCATCATCAGCAATATAATAATTTTATACAAAATACAAATAAAAAAAATATATAGTGGTAGTAGTCAGCAGCAGGATACTGATGTTAAACATGATATTATTCATGTATTTATTCATGTTGGCCTTTCACACTAACACTTCTACAGACAGCAGCCAGAGAGACATGCACTCATACACAGACAAAACAAAATAATTCATTCATTTCGATTTTTTTTTTTGATTTTTACGCGAATATCAAAATACAATAATAACAAAAAATACAATACAAAAACAATAATAAAAAATTTTTTTATACAATAACAACTTTACAAAAAAAAATGAAAAATACTTAATATTGTTGTTTTGATATTCATCATCGACATCAGCATCAGAATCATGGCAATCATGGCAGTCAAACATTTATGCACTGTTACACAGAGGTTAAAGGGAGTTTAATCTTTGAAATTTTAAAAAATTTCTTTAAAAAATTTTTTATAAAAAAAATAGGATAGTTATCGATAGCACAAAAGTTTCTAAAGAAAATTTGTTATAGGTATTGATATATCGATACCACACAATTTTCTATAGAAAATTTGTTATGGTTATAGATATATCAATGCCACACAATTTTCTGTATAAAATGTGTGTAAGTTATCGATATTTTGTTTAGTTATCGATTTATCGATAACTAAAATTTGTTACAGTTATCGATATATCAACAACACAACATTTTCTCACAAAATTTGTTTTCGTTGTGGATTTATCGATAACTCAAAATTTTTTGTAGAAAACTTGTTATCGATAATATTAAAAGTTCTATGAAAATTTAGTAAAGATATCGATAATACAAAATTTTCTATAGGGAACATTGTTATAGTTGTCGATACATCGATGTCACAAAATTGTCTATAGAAAAATTGTTATAATTATCAATATGTCGATAACACAAAATTTTCTATAGAAAATTTGTAATAGCTATCGATGTTTCGATAACAAAAATTTTTCTACTTAAAATTATAGCTATCGATATGTCGAAAGCACAAAATTTTATATAAAAAATTTCGTATTGTTATCGATGTATCGATAACACAAAATTTTCTATAGAAAATTTGGTATTGATATATCGATAACCCAAAATTTTCTATTAAAAAATTTGCTATATAGTTATAGATGATATATCGGTAACAAAAAATTTTCTATACAATTTTGTTTTAAAATTATCGATATATTGATAACACAAAATTTTCTATTGAAATTAATATAGTGATCGATATATCGATACACAAAATTTTCTAAACATAATTTTGTAAAATTATCGATATATCGATAACACAAAATTTTCTACAGAAAATTGTGTAAAGCTGTCGATATATCGATAACACAAAATTTTCTATAGAAAATTGTGTAAAGTTATCGATATATCGATAACACAAAATTTTCTATAGTTAATTGTGTAAAGTTATCGATATATCGATAACACAATATGTTCTATAGAAAATTGTGTAATGTTATCGATATATCGATAACACAAAATTTTCTATAGAAAATTGTGTATAGTTATCGATTTATCGATAACACAAAATTTTCTATAGAAAATTGTGTAAAGTTATCAATGTATCAATAACACAAAATTTTCTGTAGTAAATTGTGTAAAGTTATCGATAACACATCATTTTCTATATAAAGTATTTATAGTTATCGATGTATCGATAACACAAAAGTTGCTGTAGAAAATTTTGTATAATTATCGATAAAACAAAATTTTTTAATATAGTGATCGATGTATCGATGTAGAAAATTTTGTATAATTATCGATAAAACAAAATTTTTTAATATAGTGATCGATATATCGATGTATCGATAACACAAAATTTTCTAAAGAAAATTGTGTAAAGTTATCGATGTGTCGATAACACAAAATTTTCCATAGAAAATTGTGTAAAGTTATCGATACATCGATAACACAAAATTTTCTATAGAAAATTGTGTAAAGTTATCGATATATCGATAACACAAAATGTTCTATAGAAACTTGTGTATAGTTATCGATTTATCGATAACACAAAATTTTCTATAGAAAATTGTGTATTGTCATCGATTTATCGATATCAAAAATTTTCTATGGAATATTATGTATAGTTTTCGATAACACACAATTTTCGATAGAACAATTTTCGATAATTGTACACTATTTTCTATAGAAAATTTTGTGTTATCGATGTATCGATAACTAAAAATTTTCTATAGAAAATTGTTCATAGTTATCGATGTATCGATAACACATAATTTTTTTGTAGACAATTTGGTATTGTTATCGATAACGCACAAATTTTTATTGAAAATTGTGTATAGTTGTGAATATATCGATAACAAAAAGTTTTCTTTCAAAAATTGTATATATTTATCGACATATCGATAACACAAAATTTTTGATAGAAAATTGTGTATAGTTATCGATAACACATCATTTTCAATATAAAGTATTTATAGTTATCGATGTATAGATAACACAAAAGTTGCTGTAGAAAATTGTGTATAATTATCGATAGAACAAAATTTTTTATAGAAAATATGCATAGTTATCGATGTATCGATAACACAAAACTTTCTATAAAAAAATAGTATAGTTATCAATGTATTGATAACACAAAATTTTCTATAGAAAATTGTGTATTGTTATCGATGTATCGATAAAAAAATTTGTCTATAGAAAATTGTGTATAGTTATCGATATTAGAGATGGGCGCTGGTCACGTGATTTGCGTGATTCACGTGAATCACGCGTGAATCACGCGTGAGTGTGAGTTATTTTCATTTCAATCATGTGATTGTGAGTGAGTGTGAGTTGAAAAAAAATCTGAGTGAGTGATTAGTGAGTGAGTCATTTATTTTTTGCGTGAGTTTGCGTGATTAGATTTTTTGATTTGCCAAATTTTTTTTTAATTTTTTTGTAAAAAAAAAATTTTTTGGATTTTTTTTTCTTTTTGGTAAGAAAATTTTATTGCGTGAGTAGATTTTGCGTGACTCACGCGTGAGCGTGATTGAATCTGGCGTGAGTCACGCGTGAGCGTGAGTAAGTTTTTTATTACTCACGTGAATGTGAGTGAGCGTGAGTAAAATAAAAAATTGCGTGAGTGATTAGTGAGTGATTCGATTATTTTTTGCGTGAGCGTGAGTGAGTGTGAGTCAAATTCCACTCACGCGCCCATCTCTAATCGATATATCGATAACACAAAATTTTCTATAAAAAAATTTAGTTAGTTATCGAATATACAAGATTTTCTATAGAAAATTGTGTATGGTTATCGATGTATCGATAATACAAAATTTTTCATAAAAAATTGTGTATAGTTATCGATGTGTCGATAACAAAATTTTTTTTATAGAAATTTGTATATGTATCAATATATCAACATATCAATATATCGATAACACAAATTTTTCTATAGCAAATTGTGAATAGTAATCTATTTATCGATATCACTAAATTTTCTATAGAAAAAACAAAATTTTTAATAGAAAATTGTGTATAGAAATTTGTATATGTATCAACATATCAATATATCGATAACACAAATTTTCCTATAGCAAATTGTAAATAGTAATCTATTTATCGATAACACAAAATTTTCTAAAGAAAATTGTGTATACTTATCGATGTATCATCAATGACACAAAATTTTCTATAGAAAATTTTCTACAGAAAATTGTGTATAGTAATCTATTTATCGATAACACTATTGTGTTATATTGTGTTTGGTTATCGATGTATCGATAACACAAAATAGTATATTGAAAATTGTGTATAATTATCGATATATCGATAACACACCATTTTCTATAGAAAATTGTGCATTGTTATCGATATATCGATAACATAAAATTTTCTATAGAATATTGTGTATATTTGTTTATATATCGATAACACTAAATTTTCTACAGAAAATTCTGTATAGATATTGATGTATCGATAACACAAAATTTTCTTTAGAATATTGTGTGTAGTTATCAATATATCGATAACACAAAATTTTCTATACAAAATTGTATATAGTTTTCAATAAATCGATAACACAAAATATTTAATAGAAAATTGTGTATAGTTATCGATGTATCGATAACACATAATTTTATACACAATTTTCGATAAATTGTATATAGTTATCGATAACACAAAATTGTCTATAGAAAATTGTGTATACTTACCGATGTATCGATAACACTAAATTTTTTATAGAAAATTGTGTATAGTTTTCGATATATCGATAACACAAAATTTTCTATCAACAATTGTATATAGTTATCGACATATCGAAAACACAAAATTTTCGATAGCAAAATGTGTATAGTTATCGATAATGAAAAATTTTCTGTATAAAATTGTGTATAGTTATCGATGTATCGATAACACACAGTTTTCTATAGAACACACAGTTTTCTATAGAAAATTGTGTATATTTATCGATATATTGATAACACAAAATTTTCAATACAATATTATGTATCGATAACACAAAATTTTTTATAGAAAATTGTGTGTAGTTATCGATAACATAAAATTTTTTATATAAAATTGTGTGTAGTTATCGCTATATCGATTTTGTGTTATCGATAACGCTATAGTTATCGATATACGATAACGAAAATTTTTTGTTTAGAAAATTGGTTTTTGTTATCGATATATCGATAACACAAATTTTTTAAAGAAGCTTCTTTATACTTATCGATATATCAATAACACAAAATTTTCTATAGAATATTGTGTATTGTTATCGATATAGCGATAATACAAAATTTTCTATAGAAAATTGTGTATAGTTATCGATGTGTCGATAACACTAAATTTTTTGTATAAAATTCGGTCTAGTTATCGATAAGTCAAATTTTTTTTTAGAAAATTGTGTGTAGTTATCGATAACACAAAATTTTATATAGAAAATTTGTTTTAGTAATCGTCAAACAAATTGGTCTATAGAAAATTGCTATATTTATCGCTGCATCGATAACACAGAATTTTCTATTTGTGAAGAATTCATTTATTTATGCTTCTCTATATTTTTACGTGTTACATAAAGTTATGTAGCCATTCATACATATATCGCTCCTTTACTTGTATAGTGTCACAACTCAAAATATTTGATTTTGCAGAAAACACGTTTAAAGTTTACTATTGAAACTGGGTTTTAATTGAAAAAGGCCGGTACATAGAAAATGTAATAATGGCGTGTACTCTTAACAAACGGTGAGTTTAAATGATATTAACACGAATTTTTGACACAATATAGTGCACCAACGACGGTAGTCGGCGTTGCCTTTATAAGGATACCAAAAAGTTGGATTTGAAATCCAAATTAGCAAATCCAAATCCACGTGGTGGCGCAAATCCAAGGTTTACAACACAAAATGTTGGGCAAAAGGGTACAAAACACCGATACAACTGAAAAAAGGTCGGAAAAAATTCTAGAAAATTGTGAAATAAATCAAAAAATTCAAAATAATAATTTTTAACTAAATTTTTGTTAATCATATTTTCGTTCAGTTTTCACATTTTTCTCATAAAAGCAGCTAATTTCTTAAAAAAAAATAAAACAATTAATAATAAACAATAAAATATTGATTTTATTGTTTTATTTTTATTATTTGTCCCCTAATAACGCCATTTTTTGCATTAAAAACAAAAAATGTTCTAAATATAAAATAAATGCACTAAATGCTCAAAATGTAGAGACCAACATTTTGTGTTGTAAACTTTGGATTTGCGCCACCAAGTGGATTTGGATTTGTTAATTTGGATTTCAAATCCAACTTTTTGGTATCCTTATAAAGGCAACGCCGACTACCGTCGTTGAGTGCACGATATAATGAATAATTCTGCACCATTAACTCAAAAAACGCATTTTTTGAGTTATGACACTATACAAGTAAAGGAGCGATATGACGATTTAACTTTTATACATTTGTCAGATTTGTATAAACATTTTCACCAAAAAATATTTTTATAAGAATTTTATAGTTTTTTGTGAAACCTACAGTATCAAAAAAGGGCATTTGAAATCCTTAAAACTTGTGATACTCAAATTATTGCTTGTGATATGATTTGTGGTCATTACTTTATAGTTACAAGTAATGTTTATGGTAAGGAGTTCTCAATTTTGACATCTGCAATAATCTATCAAGGTACTTAAAATCTAAATCCCTTTAAAAAGTCTGAATGATTTTCAATCATTCTCTGTATTTTAAGTACTTTAGGAAAACGACATTTTTTTTTTTATTTCTAAAAAATTTTAACCGTTTTTGACGTTTAGAAGAAAATTCCGACAATTTGAGTTGCAGTAAAAACAACTGTAATTTGAAGTAGCTTTTACCTTTTTTTGTAATTGTTAATCATTAGTCAAAAACAACAATCTTTGGTTGATTTTACCGTAAAATGTAGTGGACGCCTAAACAACAACAAATGTATTAGTTTTAACCAGTGTTGGCTACCGTTACCCTTTCAATACCGTTACCGATTAAAAACCCCTTAATATTGACTACCGTTACCGTTACCAATACCGAAACAAAAAATTTTAAATACCGTTACCGATAAAAAACCGTTACCTTTATTCGGATTTTTACCGGTATTATATCGGTTTTGTTTCGGTTGTATTAATATTACTTATTTGAATTTTTTTGTGGATTAGAAACAGTAAAATATTTTTAATATACGTAAAATAAAAAACAAATTTTTCTTCATTGCCAATCCAACCAATGATCACATTCGCAATTAACTAAATTCGATTATCGGTCGATTGTTAGCGATGTTCGTCTGTCCGTCTGTAGAGACACGATACAGTCCAAAATAAACGAGCTACCCTGCTGGTACGAATAGGTAATAGGCTGGTTAAGTTCCGAAATGGGCAAAATCGGGCCAGATGAAAAAAGTTTCATCCTGAAAAACCTATTTTATTTACTTGTTTTTGTCTATTTGTTTAGAAAATGAATCATTTTTATGCCGTGTGAAATTTATTGACCAAGATAAGAAAATGCGTTTTTTTCGGTCCGCACATTTTAGGGGCTTGTTTATAGAAAACAAAATTAAATATTGATAAAATGTTTAAGCGTACCAGCCCTCCCCCTTAAAAAACGTCCCCTGAAACATCCTTGCCAAGTTTTTTATCGCTGCCGATATTTTTTAACAACAGGACAAACAAATTTAATGTTCACGCTGTTTATTTGAAGTCAGCAGATTTCTCTGTTAAAATCAGCAGATTTTTCAGCTGTCTTGACGGTTTTTCTGCAGATTCTACCTGGATTATCCAGACAGAAATTTAGCAAACTGCGTCAGCTATAAACATCAGATTTCTCAAATGGCTTAAAATGCAGATTTCTCATATGGCTCAAAATGCAGATTTTTTGCTTGTTGGACAAAGGTGTCTCTACGAACATGAGTTCGAATTTGTTGTAAAAATATAATTATGTATAGAAAATTAACTGAATTTAACAGTTTTTTAATTTTTTTAAATAATTTTTTTATTTTTTACGTGTTTTTGACAAATTTATGACTTGTTAACATTTTATTCATAATACCGGTACGTACCGGTATTGATGAACGGTGAACCGTTACCGAAATAATCGAAAATACCGTTACCTTTACCGTTACCGATATAAAAAATTTGTAATACCAATACCGTTACCGATACCGTTATTCGTTTCGGTTGCCAACCCTGGTTTTAACTGTCTTTTGTAGTGGAATCTACCGTCATAAATTTTTGAGTGGACCTTTTGGATAACATGATTGTGTTGCATGGAACTAAGGATTTTCAGAAACTCTAGAAGTCCACAATTGTAAAAGCTTTTGAAATTTATGATTATTCGACTTGATTTTAAGAGTATAAGTTCTAAAGAAAATCAATATCTTTATAAATGTAGTTTTTTTTGATAAACCCCCCAAAAAAAGTCAAAATTAAAATTTATTAATAAAACAGTTGTTGAATAAAATTTCGTCTTATTGAGGAAAAATTCGACTTTTTCTTAATAGAAAACTGAAACAAATCTGGAGTAAAAATTATTTGTACTGGAAATTTTATAGGGTTTCATATAGGGAATTAAGAGGTCCAGGAATACCTATTGATTTTTTAACCTAAAATTTTGCTGTAGAAAATAGTTTATTTAAAGAATTTTTCTTAAAAAGCATTACAAAAATTGAAATTTCAAAAATACCATCGACAAAAAATAATATTCGTTACTATTTTTTTTATAAATGTATGATTTTTTTTAATAATAAAAAAATATAAAAGAACAATACTATACTCCATCAATTCAATTATGATTTCATATGAATCATTGGAAATATTTTTTTTTTGTTCATTTATATTGCAGTTTTAGGAAATAACTAGAACTTTTTTTTATTATATTTATCGTTCAAAAATGTTTTTGTAGCAAAAAATTTTTAAAATTGTTTTGGTTAAATACAAAAAAAAAAAACAAAATAAAAAGTTCTTCAACAAGGAAACATAAAATTCATATGTATACAAAATATGGTTTTTTGAGTGTTTGTGTAAAATTTTAAACACTTCAAGTGTTAACAATTCATTGAAGTTATTTAGATTGAAGTGTTAGCGCACCGGAGATGATGATTAAGATAATTAAAATCTATTGAAGTACTTTTAAACAAATATAAATATGATTGAATAGTAGATTTAGAGATAACTATAACATATTTTTCAACAAAAAAAAAAATCTGTTATCGATATTACGTTAAACATATACAATTTTCTAGAGAAAATAGCAAGAATTCTGTAGCAAAATCTTTTAGTCGACACATTTATAACAGTTTTTTAAAGAAAATTTTGTGTTATCGATATATCGAACTTTTCACAAGTATCGATAGAAAATTTTGTGTTATCGATATATCGATATTTTTGCTATCCCACATTTAAAATTTTTGGGACCATTATTTTAGGAAATTTCAAAAGTACCAAAGTACACCTTTTTAACATATTTTGATCCTAAGAATTTGAATTTCCAAAAGGTACTTTTTCATAATGTTTTTCTGCTGAAGGTTCACATAGAAGAAGTTTCAAGTTTATTTCAAGAGATAGAAAAGGTACCAAAGTACTCCGCTTTACCCTACTCTGCCCTTAGAATCAGAATTTGCGAAAAGTACTTTTTTCACAAAAGTACTTTTTTTGTTTTGCTGAACGATCCTACATTACAAATTTTAAGTTTTTGTGACCTTTATTTTGTCTGATAGAAAAAGTACCAAAGTACAATTTTTGACTCTACTGGAATCGAACTTTGCTTTTTAAACCCTCCACTCTAGTGATAGAGGGTATATATAAGTTTGTCATTCCGTTTGTTACACCTCGAAATATTGGTCTAGGACCCCATAAAGTATATATATTCATGATCCTCGATCGATTCTAAGACGATCTAGCGATGTCCGTCCGTCCGTCCGTCTGTCTGTCAGTTGAAAACACGCTAACTTTTGAAAGACTTTACGGAGAGTCCTGAAGTTACGCATATATGTTGGGCATTTACCTGGTCAGGCTGGTATTGCAATCCAGCCAAATCGGTCCAGTAGTTCAAAAGTTATGAGCAAAAGAGTAAATTTCGGCAAGGGTGTTTCGCGAATTTACGAGATAAAAAACACGATAACTTTCGAAAAACAATAATGAGACTACTGAAGCTTGGCATGTATCCTTACCGTTCCCCGGGTCTGTTTGGTTTTAAATTTCAGCTCAATCGGTACAGTGGTTCAAAAGTTATAAACAAAACCCTGAATTTCAGATTAGTTTCAACTAAAATGCCACGTGTTTTAACAAGTTTTAAAAGCATTGGTGGTAAATAAACAATGCTTTTCAAACTTGTTTAATTTTAAAGCAATGCTTTTTAAACTTGTTTAGTTTTAAAAGCATTGGTAACTTAAAAACCACACTCGAAAAAAATTTTACACTAAAAAAAAATTTTACACTCAAAAAAAATTTTACGCTCAAAAAAAATGTACACAAAAAAATTTTTTTTTCAAAAATTACAATATTACGTGCATATACTCATATTTTTACAGTAAAAAAAACATTACACTCGAAAAAAATTTTACACTCAAAAAAAAAATTAGTAATTTTTCTTTTTTTTTAAAATGACAAAAAAAGAGTTTTTTACTCAAAATAAAATATTTCTAATAAAAATTGTTAATTTTTTCACGTTAAAAAATGTACTACCCTTTAAAAAAATGCATTGTGGAGGGTATTCATAAATTCGGCAAAATCGAATTTAACTTTTCTACTTGTTTACACTTGCGTTGTTCGTTGAAGGATCCTTCATAACAAATTTAAAGTTTTTAGAACCTTTTTTCCGGAATACCAAAAAAACACCAAAGTACATTTTTACCCATTTAAAATCTGAATACTAGAAAATACCTTTTCCGTACCCAAGAACACTTTTTTACCCTTTTTGTCGTCTTGAAATCAAAGTTTTGAAAAAGTCCTTTTAAAGAATTTTTTCTTTTTCCAGAAAGATCCCACATAAAAAGTACCTTTATTTAGAGTGATTTAAAAAGTACCAAAGAACTCCTTTTTTACCCAATTTGGCCCTTAGATTACGAAATTTCTAAATGTAATTTTTTCAAGTTTCTTGGTTCTTTATTTCAGGAGATAAAAGAAGTACCAAAGTACATCTTTTTACTCTTCTAAAATCTCAACTTTTAAAAAATTACTTTTTTTGTTCCCTGGAGGACCTTTATTTCGGGAAAATAGAAAAAGTACCAAAGTATACTTTTTTACCCGTTTAAAATCGGAATATACAAAAGCACTTTTGTCAAAAAGGTTTTTTTTTCGCTAGAGCTTCCTACATAACAATTTAAAATTTCTAGGACCTTTATTTCAGGAGATGAAAAAGGTACCAATGTACACATTTTACCATTTTTGCCCTTTGTAATCAAGTTTTATTTTTGAAAGATCCTACATGACAAATTTTTAGTTACTATAACCATTTTCTTGGGAGGTAAAAAAAGTACCAAAAAAGTTCCCTATTATGCTCTTCAAATCCTAATTTTCAAAAAGTCCTTTTTTACAGTGTTTTTTTTTTGGCTGACATTACCAATTTCTAGGACCTTTATTTTGGGAGTTAAAAAAAGTACCAAAGTACAATTTTTCACTCTTATAGTATCGAAATTTACAAAAAAAAAAAAAAACACTTGTTGTGTCCACTGTTGGATCCTACATTTTTAGTTTCTAGTACCTTTATTTCGGATGATTTAAAACAAAAAAAAAATAATTTTTTAGGAACTTTATTTCAGGAATGGAGAAAGTACCAATGTACACTTTTTATCCTTTTTGAAACTTGGAATCAAATTTTCTAAAATTCAGAATGTTTTTTTTTTTAAAGATCCTATATAACAGACTTTTAGTTTCTAGTACCTTTATTTTGGGAGATTGAAAAGGTACCAAAGAACACATTTTTACCCTTTTTTTGCTCTTCGAATCTGAGTTTGCTAAAAGTACTGTTTTCACAATGTTACTTTCTTCTAATCTTTAGTCCGCGAAATACAAAAAGTACCAAAGTAATTTGTTAACCCTTTTAAAATGTTTTTTCTGCTGGAGCATTTCTACATCACAAATTTAAAGTTTCTAAGACATTTATTTAGGAGGTAGAAAAAGTACCAAATTACACTTGTTTTCTCTTTTTGGCCATTAAAATCGGAAAATTAATGTTGTTTTTTTGCTGACCTTTATTCCGAAAAATACAAAAAGTACCAATGTGAGTTTTTTACCCTTTTGAAAACGGAACTTACAAAAAGGACTTTTCCCGTAATGTTTTTCTGCTGGAGGATTTCTACATCACAAATTTAAAGTTTCTAAGACATTTATTTAGTAGGTAGAAAAAGTACGAAATTTTCTCTTGTTGACCAATGGAATCGGAATACTAAAAAAAACATTTTTGTCAGAATTGTTTTCACTAGAGGATCCTACATAATAAATTTAAATTTTGGTTGTGGACAAAAAAAGGGATTTTTTTTAAATCGATTCTAGAAGAACAAAAAATTTACTTTGGTACTTTTTCTATCTCCTGAGATAAAGGTCATAGATCTCAGGAGATAGAAAAAGTACCAAAGTACATTTTTTTGTTCTTCTAGAATCGATTTTTTTTAAAAATCACTGTTTTTGTCCTCTGGAGGATCCTACTCAACAAATTTGAAGCTTATAGGACCTTTATTTCTTGAAATAAAAAAAGTACCAAAGTACAACTTTAAAATTTAAAATCTGAATTCCAAAAAATACTTTTTTTGGATTGGTATCAACAAATTTTAAGCTTCAAAGAAGTTTATTAAGGAGATAGAAAAAGTACCAAAGTACTCAATTTTTACCTTTTTGACCATTGGAATCGAAATTTTCAAAAAGCACTTTTGTCAGATTTATTTTTGTTAGAAGATGCTACATAATAAATTTAAACTTTATAGGTACTTTATTTCTGGATATAGAAAAGGTGTCAAAGTACACATTTTTACCGTTTTTGTCAACTTGGAATCGAAGTTTTCAAAAAGTACTTTTTTAAATGTTTGTTTTTCCTGGAGGATCCTACAAAAAAAATTTTTAGTTTATAGGACCTTAATTTCGGGAGATAGAAAAAGTATCAAAGTACAAATTCTTACTCTTCTAGAATCGAGATTTTAAAAAAGCAAGTCTCTAGGACCTTTATTTCGGGAGAAAGAAAAAGTAACAAAGTAATTTTTTTACTTTTCTTGATTCAAGCTTTTAAGAAGGTACCTTTTCAAAAAAAAATATAATTTTTTTACTTTTTTAGAATCGAACTTTTGAAAATGTACTTTTTCAAAATATATAAACCCACCGAGAACTGCAAGCCTTTAATTAAAATTTTTAATATTTCTTAAGAAGTTTATTTCACAAATGTTGTATATTTTTTTTTTAAATATAATTATAATTCTCATCTTTAAAAACTCTTCAAGCGTACCACATCCTTGTCACCTTCCGCTTCCATTACCTACCCTCCTTCCCATTTTCATAACTCTCCTGATTGTTAGCAACTCTTTGTTTTTTTTTGTATTCTTCATCAAGTACTTATTTTAACATGCTTGAATTATTTCTGGAAAAAAGTACACCAGCAGTAGCAGTGCAAGTACTTTAAAGTCTTAAAAACTCAAACAAATTTTTAAGTTTTACATTTAAAAAACAAAACACTTTTTTTTTTTGCTTTTTGAAACATAAAAGTATTGTCACATGACATCCAACAATTCAATGTCATCAAGCTGTGCACATATACGAAGTTCAATTCAATTATACACAGCAGTTGGAAAAAAAAGAAGCATTTAAGAAGAAATTATTTTGAATACATGTAAGAAGTTGTTGGTACAAAAAAAAAAAAACGAAACAAACTTGAACATTAAAACTTTTGTTTTCTAAAAAAAAAATGTAGAAAAAGAAAATTTTTCGAAGACATGTGTGACAAACACTTGTTTACGCATTTACAAACAATGACATTACCATTTCAACTCATACCTTACAAGTTAAGGGCATAATGAACATATGGAGTGGAGTGTTAGGACATAAAGAAGAAGGCCGATTGGAATAGGGAATAATAATGAAATTTGGATATATGTTTCACGATAGGAATTGTTTTTTTTACCTGCAGAACTGATAACTACTAGGGTCGTTATTTTACAAGATCGAAAAAAGTACCAAAATTCCAATATTTTACCCCATTTACGATCTTATAATCGGAAATTTTTTTTTTTTTAAATATTTTTTTTTTGCTGCATGATCCTACATTCCAACAAATAAGTTATTTTGATCATTATTTCAGAAGATCCAAAAAGTACCAAAGCTCACTTTTTGAAATAATGGTCCTAAAAACTAAATCTTGAATGCGGGATCTCCTATCGGAAAAACAATTTCACAAAAGAGTTTTTTTAAAGCTCCGAATCTAGAAGGGGTCAAAAAGTGTAATTTGGTACTTTTTTTACCCTCCTAGAATCGGAACTTTAAATAAACAATTTTATCAAATTGTTTTTTCGGTAGAAAATCCCGCATTCCAGATTAAGTTTTTATGACCATTATTTCAGGTACCAATTCACACCTTTTTATACAATTTTGGTCCTTTGAATGAAAATTTCCAAATAGTCCTTTTTTAAGAATGTTTTTTTGCAAATTATAAGAAATTTTAAGCTTTAAGGACCTTTATTTCAGAAGTTATAGAAAGTAGTTAAAATTGTTTACCTCCTTTGAAATCAGATTTTCCAAAAAGTACTTTTTCCGGAATGGTTTTTCTGCTAAAAATTTCAAGTTTTTAGGATAAATTTTTCAGGATATATAAAAAGTTCTAAAGTTCACATTTTAAACCTATTTTTCCTCTTACAAGGGAAGAATCTCAACCCATATAAACCGATTTGATGTTTACATACGAGAAGAAAGGTTTTTTAATGCCTATCTATTAACATAACCTTGTAAAAATTCGGCTTTGTTAAATACTTTTTCCATGAAAATATGCAAATTTTGGGGGTATTTATATGAAGACATAGACCTACGATATCCATATGAATACAAAATAATCGCTATCAAATTTAAGTCGACACGTATTTTTGCTCTAGACCAGCGGCTACCGTGGGAGTAAGCAAAATTTTAGTAATTCGGGCATTCGTTTTAGATTAAACTTTCAATGCTGGTTCCGCTTCTGGCTTCTACACTCAAAAAAAAAACTGTAAAGTTAGCAAAAAAAGCTTGTAAACCTACAAGAAAATTTGCTGATTTTGAACCCAAAATTTTTTTGGTAAAGTTAGCAAAACCGTTTTGCTAAAAATTAGTTAACTGAAATAATTTTTATTTCAACTTAGTTCATACACATTTGAGGACCCCATTAGGTCCAGACCCCGATGGGCCTAGACCTAGTTGGGTTCCTTAAAAATCTTCATAGTTTTTGATCCAAAATTTGTGTCCGTTTCGCTCTACCATGCTTAGTTTTTGAGATACGTGATGTTAGGGGATCACTGGGGTCTTGAGAATTAAAAAACTCGATAACTTCAAAAATATTACTCGGAGAGCTTTTGGTTATTTTGCGGTCTTGTTCTACGTGTTGAGAGCTACAAAAATTCTTTTGGACTTTTTGTTGTGTCGGCAATATTTACCGAGATATGAGCATTTTAAAATTTTCGGGAATGCTAACTTTATTGAATCCAAAGTTAGGTCCCATTAGGGTCCACACATGTGAAGAGGACCCGCGAAAGTATGGGGATTCTAAGAACCAAAAATGCCCTCCATTTTGCTCTATCTGGCTTTGTTTCCGAGATAGCGCCATTTTAAGTTTTCGGAAAATAAAAACAAATTTACCATTTATTTTTGCTAATGTTAGCAAAAAATCTTGTAAAAATGTTGTCAACTCAATTTCAAATCTTAGCAAAAGAAATTAGTTCAACGTTTGTTTAAAATTGCTAATGTGCTAAATGAAGTTTACAAGAATTTTTTGCTAACATGCTAATCTCAACTAAAAATTTGCTAAAAATTAGCTAACTAGCATTAGCAAAAAAAAAATAGTAAATCTACTAACGTATTTATACCCTACACCACACTGTGGTACAGGGTATAATGAGTTTGTGCTGATGTTTGTAACTACCCGAAATATTGGTCCTAGACCCACTTTTAAGTATACCGATCGACTTAGAATCACTTTTTGAGTCGATTTAGCGATGTCCGTCCGTCCGTCCGTCCGTCCGTCCGTCCGTCTGTCTGTCCATGTAAACGGTGTAAACACGATACAGGTCGTAATTCTTAATCAATTGACTTGAAATTTGAAACTTAAGCCTCTTTTGGCCCAAGGACGAAGCCTATTGAAATTGGAAAAAATCGGTCCATATTTAGACCTAGCCCCCATACAAAGGTCCTCTTTAGTTTTGGCTCAAATGACTCTAATAGCCGCATTTTAATAGGTATCTTTTCGAAATTTGCCAGGTAATCATGTTTTATCCACACAAATCAACATTCCGAATTTTAAAGAAATCGGACCAGTTCTTCTTGTAGCCCCCATACAAACCACCTTCCCGATTTTCACATAAATCTCTCAAATTTCATGAAAATAGAAAATATTTAATTAAAATTCTGTTTGTGTAAGTTAAACGCGTTCTTTAATAACCTTATCAAATCTGATTATCCTCGGACCATTTTTGAACTTAGGTCCCATGTGGAAATTTCCCCCGATATTCAGTTGAAGCGATTTATTGTCAACAAAAAGAAGCCTATTCCACTCAAATTTGATTAGTGAGTGCTTTTTACACTTATTAACGATTTGACAAAATATAGATCTAATCAGTCCATGTTTGAACTTGGGACCCATTTTCCGGGAAACTCTGGTGTAGGGTATTATATGGTCGGTCTTGACCGACTATAATTTTCTTACTTGTTTTTTGAGTGTAAAGTTTTCCATAACGTCAGGTTTGTAAGAGAGTTGAGGTCAAAGTTCACAAAAAACTTATTTTTATGCAATTAAGACAACATTTTTTGCGATATTTTTGGATGATATTTTGAGATCTGACGACTTGTTTTCAATTAACCTATAGATGCTGATTCTTGATATGGTTCCCAAATTTTTCTATGATGTCAGGTTTTTGAGAAAATTTATGTCAAAGTTCTCAAAAAACGTGTTTTTAGGAATTTTTTCTGTTGTTTTACTTTGGTGTAGAATCGAATGGTGAATCAGATTTGCAATATTTTCAGCCGTTTTTGCTCTGCAGAAAAATCAAATGAAAATCCTCGTTTTCAGACGCAATAAACCACTCCATGGAGCGAACATTTTTCCAAAAAATACCACCATTGTTTTGATCTCCCCTAAATCCTTCAAAAAAAAAATGATAATACCCACAGATCAAAAATTTCAAAATTAACTCTAATATTGATATGTGAAGCTTTTTGACTAAAGCAAATACCCGTTAGGAGGTACGCGGCTAATAAAATTTAAAATTAGGGGTACGCGGGCCAAAAAGGTTGGTAACCGCTGCTCTAGACGATAGGTCCTCATTGTTTCATAAGGGAACAATTAAACACTAATATGGCCGATAAGCAGAGACACCCCAACCTTAAAATCGTTTCATGCAAATCGGTTCATAAGGGTTAAGATACTTAGAATTACCAAAACCCAACCTTATTAGTTCCATACTTCGGGAGGTGAACCTACATTCCAAATTTCAAATCGATAGGTCTTGGTTTTGACAAAGGGATGATGCGTGATAAATCAGTCTGTCATCAGTCAGCCACAAGGCAGTCATGAGTCAAATATCTGTAAGTCATCAGTCAGTCGGTCATAAGTCAGCCATCAGTTGGTCATCATTTAGCCATCAGTCAGTCAGTTATCAGTTAGTCATCATTCAGTCATCAGTCAGTCATCACTCAGTCATCTGTCAGTCATCAGTCAGTCATAAGGCTGTCATCAGTCAGTCATAAGGCTGTCATCAGTCAGTCAGTCATAAGGCTGTCATCAGTCAGTCAGTCATAAGGCTGTCATCAGTCAGTCAGTCATCAGTCAATCAATCAGCATTCAGTCATTTATACAGCAGTCATCAGTCAGTCAGTCATAGTCAACAGATATTCATACGTCAGTCAATCAGTCATCAGTGACTCAGTCTTGTTATATTAGTATTTCGGAGGTGAACCTATGTTCCAAATTTGAAGCCGCTAGCTCTTGGTTTGGACTAGGAAATGATGTTTGAGTAATCAGTCAGACATCAATCAATCATCAGTCACTTATCAGTCAGTCTTCAGTCAGTCATCAGTCAGTCAGTTATCAATCAGTGATATGTCAGCCAATAATCAGTTATAATATAAGTGAGTTATTAGTCAATCATCAGTCAGTCATCAATTAGTCATCATTTATCAGGCAGTTATCATTCAGTCAACAGGCTATCAGTCGTCAGTCATACGTCGGTTATCAGTCTGTCAGTCATCATTCAGTCAGTCAACTGTCAGTCATCAGTTATTCAGTCAGTCATTACTTAACAATCTGTCAGTCAGCTAGTCAGTCGGAGGATCAGGTGGAATCTGACATCTTCTTCGCTCTATTAGAGATGGTGAATGGTTTTGACGATATGCGATAGGTCGAATTCAATCTTTAATTTTCCCCATAAGACCTATTCTCTCTTGCACTCATCTAAAACTTTACACACTTGTTAAGATTTCGTATGTAAAAAATTTTTGTTTTGAAAAACACATTTGCAAACAATTGTTTTTTTATTTTTCCTTTTCTCAGTGTGTGTAAAGACAATGACAATAAGTTAACTTTTGCCACGATTTAACACAAAAAAAGAAACACTCACACACAGTTACATAAAATGACACAAAGACTATTGCGTTCGTTGTCTGCATACATATTATTACAATATGTATGTACTGCCCAATAAACCAAACGATACTGTTGTGATATCGAGATAATATTAACTTATAATCAAATATTATACGAAAATAATTATGATTTCGTTCTCAATGTATCTTTACTTTTGATATCATTTTTCCATAAAAATATATTATCGTTTTCGCTATCGATAATTCAAGTCATAACGATAATCATATGACCATTTTCCAGAATTTATCGAAAAAACTATCGTTAATTTAAGCAATAACGATATGAAAATATAATATCGTTTTCGCTATCAAAATTTTCAGGCTGACGTTAGCAAACTTGCCTAAAATTCGAAAATGGTATCATAATTTTACTTTAGGGTAATACCGTAAACGGTATCATACAGGTTATAGTATTTTCGATAGTAATATCACTATTTTCCAGAATTGATCGAAAATCTATTAATAATCCAGGCGCTTACGATATCGTTCCCACATAAAAATAAAATATCGTTTTCGCTATCGAAATTTCCAGAATTAACGATAGAAAAATCGACTTCATATCGAAAATGGTATCATAATATTAGTTTAAAGTGATACTGTAAACGGTCATCATACAGGTGATAATATTTTCGCTTATTTGGTTTATTGGGTGTTTACAAACCGACACATACAGGAAAAAAGTTACCGTTTTTGCTTAACATTATGCAGGACCTTAGTATGTTTTAAAAGGTATAATAAGGATAATAGCAAAGAACCAAAGAAAGCAAAAAAAAACATAACATATCCTTATTGTAATTTTCAACTTTGGCTGCCAGCCTGACTGGCTGCCTTGCCTGCCTCTTTGCATGGCTGGCTTTCTGCTGCTGTTTCCTTGTTGTCTGTTATAAATTTTTTCCTTCTTGTTTCGTGTTTTTTATTTTTTGGTGCATAAAAGCAGGCTGATGCTGCTGTATTTAATGATGACGACATTAAGAAACAAACTGAACTGCAAAAATGAAAATGTGATTGTTGCTTGTCCGGTATCCCGCTGTTTTATAGCACCATGTTAACATGCATTCATGACTTTTGAGTCTTTTTTTAGTTTTTTTTTTTTTGATTGTGAAGATTTCATTTTTTTTTTTTTTTTTGGAAATGAAATGTTTAGATAGATGCTCAAGTTTATTATGCAGTTGGCATTGTGGAAGTCTTCTAGTAATGTCAGTAGATTTTACATGTTTAACAAAACTTTGATCTTTGGGCTTATCGATAATGGATTTTAAATTGATATGAAGATAAATTAGAAGGGGTGGTAGACTTAAGCATGCACATTTGGAAGGTTGTAATGTGGAGTTTAACACTCGGACATTATGGGATTCTGAATGTTAGAAAATTAACATGTAATGATGACACCACTTCCCCAAGGGCGTATTTGATCGTCGCTGACCAATTTATATTGTTTATGATTTTAATATACAAACTCGTTTGATAAGACTTTTACTAAGAAATTCACTTGAATAATATCTGGCCCCAATGTACCTTTGACCTATGAAATAAATATAATCAAGTTAAAAGTTAAATTCGACGTGGCCGAACTCATGAGTATCCTTCATAATGCAATAATTTACCTGAACAATGTGAGACCCCATCTTGGCACATTCGGAAATAATGAATTGGTCTGGAAAAAAATCCGGTGACCTACGCCATTTGCGTAGGTCACCGGAAAAACTAAAAGTACGATATTTTACTTTAGTTTCTACCGGTTTTTGTGAAACTGAGGTTTGAAAAAACTTGAGCTACGAGGTCCCATATCGGGCGTCATTTGCATTGGTCACCGAAATACTACAGAACACCAAGTAAAGGCTTATGAATTCACTTGAAGAAAAACAAATTAATTCATAAGGCGCTGGATGCGTCTGGGGCGTGACCACTCTTTAACCTGTCGATGCTGATTCTGAATCTAGCTTTCAAATTTTTTGTATCACGTCATGTTTTTGAGAAAATTTAGGTTAACGATTACAAAAAAAAAGTGATTTTGGTCATTTTTATACCCTTCAACAACAGTATGGGGGAATAACACACAAATTATATATATCATTGATACTTTATCGAATTTAAGACATTCTTGGAATGTCCGTTCATCTGTATTGGACACGATGCAATCCAAAATGGTCGCATGTGACTTTTGTGCTCTTGAAACGCTGTCTTTCCATATAGTTATTTTTAGGATTGCAAAATAAAAAAATTTTAGATTTCGTCAAAAAAAAAAAACCGTTACGATGTCATCATACATTTTTTGAGGTACGTTGCCCTTTGTCGAAGTAAAAGGAATTTTGGGCCACCCTAGTCTGCACCCAACGTCTGAGATCCGTTGTGATACCACGGAACGGTAATAGGCTACCCTACTAGTTCCGGCCGTTAACCAATTTGAGCTCCTTATGAAACTCCTTAGATATTGAATTTTGACATTCGACAAATCAGAAAGATTTTGCAGCTCCGTAGATCCCAGTGAAGCAAGTTTTTGACTAGTAATTACAGCAACCCCTATCGAAATCTCTTTTCTTGAAAGCTATATCGCTCACTTGTGATTAAGAAAAGTCCAAATCTGTGTGTAGTCTCACACGTCCATCCATGTGCCCACTGTGCCCTCCTCTGATTAGTCTTCGTCACGGAACAAAGTTTTTAGAGGCATACCAACTGATTTCAATTCTGTTGGAACCAGTAAGGTAGTTCCCAGTTTTGCAAACTCATCGACTTTTCAATTCCCGGGAATGTCTCTGTGCCCTGGGACCCATATGAGACGTATTACAAACTGCTTAGCAATCTTATTTAAGGACGTAAAGCCGTTAAGGGCAGATTTTGTTTTCAGAAACATTGACTCCAGGGACATGACTGCGGCTTGATTGTCAGAATAGATTTTGACTGCAGTTGAACACTAGACATTGCAACTCAGCAACATCAATAATCTGGCAATCTTTGAGCCAGGCTGAAACCAAGCAATTCCGAATAGACTCTTTAACGCACTTGTTCTTGTAGCTTCGATCCATCTGTTTAAAACTTTATGAAGGCTATACTACCCGAACGCCTATCATCCAAACACTCCAGGGATAGTATCATAGTGGTAAAGTGGGGTTTATAGGCGGAGCACGGTCCACATTTTATGGTATTGCAGTCCACATTTTGTGGTACTGCAAAGTGCTTGGCCATCTCATTTAAAGATGGGTGCCAGTTAGGGGCAGATCTTGATTCCAGAAACATTGACAGGGACTTAACCGCTGCTTGAATGTCAAAATGATTTTGACTGCGGTTGAACATTATACATTGCAACTCAACCAGCCACTCACTTCTTAACTGCCAGCACCTCTGTCTGGTAAATACTGCAATAACCTGGCAATCTTCTAACCAGGCTGAACCCAAGCTCTTCCGAATAGACTCCAAAGCCCACGTGTTCTTGCAGCTTCGATTCATCAGTGTAAAAATTTATGGAGACTCCACCACCCGGAATGCTCCTCAGCCAAACTCTCCATGGATGCTATCATAGTGGAGCACAGTCCGCATTTTTTGGTATTGCTATCTTCTTCAGTATCACGCTATGGCCACAACCGCTGATTTTTAATTTTTACATTTGCGGTGTGCTATTCAGTCGAATTGCCGACGTAGCCGCATACTGTGCCTGCCCAATATGTTGGAACTGTTTTAAAAATTTAAAAAACTTCCATTGTCTTAATTTTTACTGTAGAATCATAAAATTCGATGAAGTAACATGGTCACCAAACGAGTCCCTAATAAAGATATAAGACAATGGTTTTTTCTAAAGAATGTCAGAAATGTAAAAAGGCCCCACGTTGGGCGCCTTTGTGTTTGTTTAACCTTTCGATGACTGATAAGGTTCCTAGGGACCTTTTTGATTTTCAGAGATGCAGCATTTTAAGACGGCTTGATCGAATAGGACCAAACTCAGTGACATTTATGTGTGTGATGTTATAAAGCAGCTAAGCAAATTTCAACATGATTCCTGCACTTGTGTTATCATAATCGCGGATTCAACAACCCTAACTACGGGGATGACGTATAAGGTTCCCAGGGATCTTTTATATCTTTTAGTGCATTTTGTTGACGTTTTACTTCTTTGACAGAACACAGAAAAAAATAAAAATGAATTTCAATTACGAAATTCGTTGATTCAATTAAAAAATTAATTGATTTCGGACGTATCACGAAAATGCGCATACTAATTACTCATTTTGTTTGAAAATAGTTTTAAAACATAATTAAATTGTTAATTGAATCAATTAAAGTTTTAATTGAAAATAAAATGGAAAACCAATTAAAATTGTAATTAAATAAACTAAAAAAAAATTAATATAAAATTAAAAATCAATAACATAGATTTATTGAATCACATAAAATGTTTAATTGAAAAAAGACCAAAACTTAATTTAATTTTAAAAGTTAAACTTAAAAAAATGCCCTAAAATAAATAAACATAGAATTTTATTGTTTTATATTATTAAGAATTTTTTTTTTCTTTATTAAATATAATCAGTTGGTACAGTTTTGCATAGAAACATTATATGTAGTAGTATTTTAAAATATCAACAACTATTTAAAATTAAATTTTTATTTTTAAATCTTGTTATTGCATGCATTTTTCTCGCTTTAGTAAAGTTGAAACAAAAAAAAATTTATTATATTTCAATGTGCAAAACACAAGGCAAATGCCTCATATTATTTTTTTTTGTTTCAACTGTGCACATTTCATTAGCAAAACACTTTATCCGCAACGACCACTCGCCTTAAAGAAATCAATGAAACTAAATTTTTTTGGTGGCTGCTACCACCAAAATGTACAAAACAATAGTTCAAAAGTTTTTTTTGTTGTTTTTTGCATTTTTATTTTTTCATTGGCTACTAACACTAATGCATACAAAACCGGTTTCGTTTGTTTATTTTATTTTTCTTTTCAGTAAAATTAAGAATTCAATTAAAACATTAATTGAACCGATTAAAATGTTTAATTGAAGTTAAATTTAATATCAAATCCATTTTTAATTAAAAAAAAAATTACGATATTATTTTCTGTGAACTTAAAATAATTCGAAAATGAGTCATAACAGTGACTCTTGTGTCAGCGTGAGTAAAACGGGAGCATGTTTTTACTAATGTACAACTAATGTCCAAGTGCGTCCAATGCATTTTGTTTCATAATATTTTACAATTTGTTAGTATTTTTTTTGTTAAAGAGTTTTTATAACCATATAAGCTATATTGGAACACTTGGTTGCAAAAAAATCTCAGTACAAGCTTTATTGAATATTTAGGTCCCTGGGGACCTTATACGTCATCGAACTCTAAAAAAATTATCAGTCATCGGAGGGTTAATTTTTTTTTTGCTTTGTGGCTTACTATCTAATACTACTTTAGGCCTTCAACATGTCCGGTTCATGTTATATTTTGTAAATTACTCCCAACATTTTAAATTTTTTGGAGGAGCGAAAAATATTCCCATTTTTTGTCCTAAGAATACCATTTGATAATTTTTGATTTAATTTTTGGCATGTTTTTATCTCTCTTACATGCTTGTTTAAGTAACTAAATTAATGAAAGTAAAAGCTAATGAATTGACAGGATATTTTTTTGGACCTGTAAACGGACCCCACGTTGGGCGCCACTTGTCTCTGTTAAATTATTTTAAAATAAAATAATTTTTGATCTTAAAACAACATTTATGTCTTAAATATGACTGGTTATGATATCATCTTTCAATAACGCAGAACATTGTTTATTTTATTAAAGAAGCGTAGGAAATTTTCAAAACTATGGTTTGTAACACTGGTAGTTTATGTCTTATTAATTTCCTAAAATAATTAGGAATAATTAAAAAAAAAACACTTGATATTCTGCAGGCTCTGTAAAGAGACCCCATGTTGGGCGCCATTTGTGTCTGTGAAATAGTTTAATTTAAAGAATAATTATATAACAATAGAAAATTTGAAAAAAAACTGAAACGACTGGGGCGCGACTTTATACAGTTAATTACAATTGTTCTATTGATCACAAATCTGGTCTCCAACCGTTTCCATCACATCATTGCTCTTAAGGATGCAGAACTCATTTGGTTAGTCGCCTTAACCCATAGGGCACCAATTGTCTTTCAATGATGTCTTATACCCCAACAACAATATTTCCGCTACTAACCATATTATCAAATAGACTTGATGCGAATGGAACGGCACCTCCCAGCAAATTTTTGCATTACTAGTAATGAGTATACTAATTAGTAATAATTATTGGTATGTACTTACTCATTGCATGAAACACTACTTATTCTATAAAGGCCGTGAGACAAAAATAATTAGTGCCTACAACCTTACGAGTAGGGAGATAAATAACTACTTACCTATAATGAGTAAAATAAGTAGTTACTTATAAGGAATAAAATAAATAGTTGCAAAACAGAGTTTGAAATAACTATTTATCATTAGATTATTCGTTTCCGGGAAACTTTAAGCTAAAAAGGTAAAAAAAATATTGATTTTTTCTGATTGGACTTAATTTCCCAAGTAAACTTGCAAATAAGTATTTATTTTTTCCATTCTCAATAACTAATTATTTATATAATTGCAAATAAGAACTTACATATTACAATATAAGCCACTAGTTGCTTTTTGGACGAAAGTAATGCAGTGGGTAATGCGTAGTTGTTATAAGTAATGTAATTGGCAGTCATTACTTTTCACAACACATTACCTAGTTTTTGCTGGGCTAATACACATGATTACAATTATTCGTTTTTGGTCATATTTGAACAACTCATAGCAAATGAACCCAATGTGCTGACGACTTAAGAATAAGACAAGGGTAAAGCATAAACATTTCTCTTTAATATGTATAACTAATTTGATCAGTCGCTTTTACCGGGATAAGATCTTTACAAAAGATCTTATCCCGCAAAAAGTTTTTTTTTTTTAAATACTGGGGAATAAGACATCATTGAAAAACAATTGGTACCCTAAGGGTTAAGGCGACTGACCAAATAAGTTCTACATCATAAAAAGTAATGTTTAGGCTTTACTCTCGACTTATTTTGAAATCGCTAGCACATCGGGTTCATTCGCTATGTGTTGCCAAATATGCCCGAAACTGCGATTTTTTTGAACTTTGATCTCAATTTTCTCTAAAGCCTGATGTGATGGAAAAGTTTGGAGACGGGATTTTTGACCAGCAGAACAGTTGTTATCATGTTTATAAGGTCTCGTGCCAGTCGAATTTTCGATATTTAGTAGTGTTGTCTAACAGAACAATAAATATCGTTAAAAACTAGTAGTACTAAAAATATTTTATCTACTCTATTATTGTCATAAAAATTTCTTTCAGTATGTGAACTAAATTTAACTTATGGCAGTTTTTTAAGAATAATACTCCATTATATATTCAGTTTGTTGCATATGTTTTTAACTCACCAACATGTCTATTTAATTTACTAAATTAATGAAAGTAAAGAACATTTTTCTAGTCACCTAGCTTGAGGTGAGATTCCACCTTATAACATAAAAAAAGAAAACTAACATATTTAGCCGGTGTAATAACATACTTCTGTTCCACTTCAGGGTTAAGAAGCAGTATTATTATATATGACTACCTACTTAACATAGTCTACGTTAACATTTTGATATATTCATTTATGATGAATAATTTTTTTTTTTTAATGCCATTGACATTATCGCTAACAGAGAGAACGAAAAAGAAATCTACATAAAACCCTACAGATTTCATTACCCCAAAAGCCATTTTCATCATAACAGTTAAATCACTTTTTTTAATTTAACACTTTGACAGTAACAACACTGGTAAGCAAAAGGGATCTTGAAAGGACACATTTTTCAAAGTTGGTATGACATCATTAAAATCTCCTTCAATATCTCCATCGTGAAGTTCTTAGAGTTACTGGACTTCTTCTTAAAGTAGTAGCTACAGTTTGAAGCACATTTACACTTACATAAGTTGGGCCCTCAAGTGGGCGCCACTTCCTTGCACATTGGTTTTTAAGAATTTTCGTCGTAAAAACCTTTTGAACTTTATTATAGTGTTCTGTGCTCATTAAACTTTAGAAAAGTTGCCTTTATACTTTAGATATAATCAGTTTTACTCTAGTACTCATAGTTAATAGAAATTGATTGATTATACTAACTACGTTAAAGGTTAAAGTTCGTACCACCCTTAAAAAAACACAAAAATAAAATAATAACAGGAAACTTGTTAAGGTAAATCGTTTTATTATCCCATGTAGACAAATAAACAATGTTGTTTTTTATGTTGTACAGTGTAATTACGTTATGAAAATTACAAATATGAGTATGTTCTAGGTACATGTCATAATTAAAATAATTGTGGTATAATTGCAGTACTTTAATGTCTATCTATGTATGTGTCTATCTATACAACACATACTACATATACAAAAAATTTACATACAGAAATTGTATTTGCATATGTATGTAAATAATGTACATTGTACTTAGATATTTGTTTACATTGAGAGACACTATACATAAAAAGTTGACGGATTAGTTTAATGAAGAACTTACAAATATTCCAATTGATTCGAGAATATCGGTATGTGCGTTAGAGAAGCAGACAGGCGTTTAACTTATCAGCTCACATGGGTTCTTCTAGGAACGTGGTCCCGTTGTGTAAAAAAAAGGACAGAAATAAAAAGGAAAGGAAGATATGGGAGAGTATGCCGAAGGGGCCTCACTTGGATCCAAACTGAATCGCATGGTATCCCATGAAAGAGTTTATCCTACTGACGTCCATTCCCGATAAACATGTATAGACCGCCTGTATCGAGGTGGCAAACTGTTCAACCCTCCGAAAGGCATATGCCGGACAATAACGTAGAAAGTGCGATGCCGTATCTTCCTACAATACGTCCTGACATTCCTCGCAATAGTCGTTCTGGGAATTCCCATTTTACTGGCTTGTGCACTGAACCATGCACTGTGCCCCGAAATGGCTGCAGCCAGTTTGCGAAGCTGGCTTCGACTCGGTTGAACTATCTTACCCTTACGCGATCATATAAGGGTCACAAAATCCTCGTATTAGAGCCAATTGGTTCACGTCGCCATTAACCATTGGTGAAATCTAATGCTGAAGTTTCACTACGCAGCTAACTCACATTGAGCGGTATGCCAGGTGTATGATCGATCTGATTTAAATGAAGAGTCATCTCCCGCCTGGCTAACTCATTGGCAACACGGTTACCATTTTTAACCATATCTCCAAAAACCCAGGTGAGCGCAGTGGTAGTAAATATAATTATACTAGAAATAATATTTTGTATTCCTACAAAGCATATTTCGGTTAAATCAAGATACAAATGCAGCCAGATTCAGATAGGAAGTGTTCAGTAATTGGCGTTCGAATAAGACGGCCGTTACTGATATGCATCCCTAAAAAGGCAAGAACCGAGTGTCCCAAAGTACTTAGGTGCGATAGAGTTCTAGACGAGCAGCGTCAACGTGCGAAAGTTTTTTCTGCTCATCGGTGAAGTAAGACCTTCTGACCGTTCGGTAAATGAGTAAAGGATAACGCTAGTTCTTCTATTCCAACTCATTTAAAGGATGATAAATTATTCCCTGACCCGGTTGATCGGGCCAACTACTTCGTTGAACTTCTTCTCGAAAGAGTATCCATTACTATGTTTTCGATTTTCGTTCTGGCTCTTGAAGTCAAAAGGGTTCTTACAGATCTCAACGTAAGTAATTCACCTGGATCGGATGTCATATCATCACTGGCGCTCAAACCGTATTCTTTTTCAATGGCATGTCCATTGGAATAATTTGTAAGCTCTTCGTACCGTGCGTCTTTCCCTCATGCTGGAAGGTTGGCAATATCCAGTCAATCGCTAAAAATGGTGCGGCTAACAACCTTGAAAATGTTCGCCCTATCTTAATGTACTCTGCGCTCTCCAAAGTACTGAAGAGCATAGTTAACTACCATCTTGTGAAATATTAAGACACCAATTCACTTTTAAATGACCGTCAGTATGGTTTTCATAGCATTCAATCCACGGGAGGTTGTAAATGGCTGCCGACGTTGCACGTCAGCACACATACACTCTGACGTTCGTTGAGATCTACAAGAGATCTGTTGGCGTTTCTATTTAGGTAAGGTAAGGTTAGGTTGTAAGTAGCTGCTGATGTTTTACGTCAGCACACAAAGACTCTGAGGTCCATTGTGATACCACGGGACTGTAATAGGTTTCCCTACTACTCCCTGTCGTTAAACTAATTTGAGCTTCTTATAAAACTCCATATATATTGCATTTTGACATCTGACAAATCAGAAAGGTCATGCAGCTCTATAGATCCCAGTGAAGCAAGTCTCTGACCAAAAATTGCCGCGAAATAGCAGACGAAGTATTCCATAGTTTATGACTCCTCTTCATCCATGCAACTCCGGCAAAAGTCATTCGGCGGCACATTTAACAGCTCTGCGTGATTCCCTATAAGACAGTGTCCGGTTATTATAGCAACCACCGTCGAAATCTCTCCTCTTAGAAGTGATACACTCAAAAAATTATGTAGGTAAATTCCAGTGAATATTCACTTAAAACAAATGAAATTTTATTTAAAAACCATTCCACTGTTTTTTCATTTAAAATAAAAACACATTACAGTCAATTTTAAATGTTAATTTAATGACTAACCAAAACATTAAAAAACTACTGAATATGCACTTATTTTGTATTGAAAAACAGTAAAACTATAGAAGAAATTTTTTACTGCCGAAAATAAATGTAACAGAAAATTCATTTTCAGTAAACAGTAAATTATATTTTTTAAACTACAGAAATAGTAAAAAAAATAAATCCTTTATAAAATAAGTGATTTTTCTTTTAAAATAACTTTACTGATTACTTTTTAAAATAACCTACAAACAGTTAATGACATAATTTTCTTAGTGTATAAGCTCACTTGTGCGCTTCTGACTACAAGAAGATCTGTCGTATTGTATCATATGTCCATACATTTTCCCATCTCTGATTAGTCTCCCTCGCAGAACAAAGCCGTAGATTTTGCTTGCAAGTTTTTACAGGCATACCAACACATTCCAATTCTGTTGGAACCTGTAAGGTAGTTCCCATTCTTGCAAACTCATCGGCTTTGAAAATCCCTGGAATGTCTCTGTTCCCTGGGACCTATATGAGTCGTATGCCAAACTGCTTGGCCATCTCATTTAAAGACGTGTGGCAGATGAGGACCGATATTGTTTTCAGAAACATTGACTCCAGGGACTGTCAGAATAGATGTTGACTGCAGTTGTAAGCAATACATATCAATATCCTTTATTGCCAGCATTTCTGCCCGGTAAACACTGCAATGATCTGGAAATCTTCGAGCCAGGCTCAACCCAAGCTCCTCGAAATAGACTCCAAAGCCCACTTCTTCGTACAGTCTCGATCCATTCGTGTAACAATCTATGGAAACTCCTATATCCGCAAGCCCCTCAATCAAGACTCACTGTATGGTATCATAATGGTAAAGTGGCGTACAAAAAGGCTCATGGAGGGAGCTCAGCTAACACTTTACGGTATTGTTATCTTCTTCAAAATCGCGTTATAGCCAGAAATGCCGCTCCTCCATTTCAGTGTGCTATTAGTCGATACCCGATAAGTACAATGGTATCAGGTGAAGGAGGATTTCTAATGCAGCGGTAGGTGTAGTACGAAGAGTACCAGTGATGTACATCGACGCCATTCTCTGTACCTAAAACCCATCGTTTTTCAATGGACCTTTTACAGAAATATAAAGCAATCGTTGCTTTTCTCACCCTAAAATTTAACTTCCTGTCCAGAAATACTCCAAGATACTTGGCTCCATCTGAGAAAGCAATTTCAATGCCGCCCAGAGAAATTGGATCAAAAGCAGAAATTTTATTTTTCCTTGTAACTCCCAGACCACAGCGTTTTGCCCGTTTAGACAGATGTTTCAGAAAGCACTGAAGAATGTCCCTTAATGTTGGCAGATGCTTTCCCTTCACCGCTATCGCGACATCCTCAGCATATGCGACAACATGACAACCATGTAAAACTAGAGAGAGCAGCATTGAATTCAGCGCCAGGTTCCAAAGAAGCTACGAAAGAACACAGCCCTGTGGGCCTCTATTTACAGATAGAGATATGACAGGCGCTTCCAATTCAGACGCAAGTAGATTTTCCACCATTAAAACGGTCCCACGCTTCACTCCCAAACCAGATAATGGCACAATTATCGAGTTAGAAAGACATTATTAAAAGCCCCCTTTATATCAATAAATGCCATTATAGTGTACTCCCTTACTGAAAGTGGTCTCTCGATGGTACCATCGTGTTATTATTATGTTATTCAGTTGACACATAAAAAAAGCCACCCTCGGTTGTCCATCTTGGAGCATTCAGTGAAAACCTTAAGTGACTCCTTAGGTATGCAGAGACCCTCCGCCCAATCGAACCTGTCCAGAATCCTTGTGCAAATGTGGGGTGCAGGATAATCGCTTGTCCGATTGGCTTGTACGTCCATGCATTTATAGCCCCAAGCCTAGTGACTGTGTTCCCTGCTAGTTGTCTTGCGAGAAGGTCTACTGGCAGCCAGTGAAGTATCACGAGTATACCTTTCATCGAAGTGGAACTAAGTGCGCCTAATATCATCAGCGCGCTTGTCCTAAGGATCCTACATGACGACCTTGTTGAATAGTTAATTGACATTCCGATAACACAGAAATTTTTCGACTAAATGGCGCCCAAGCGGGAGTTTTATGGCGAATGGCAAGAAGGTATGAAAAAAGGCAACCGTTAGCGATGGAGAATCATCGGACTCAATAACCGACAGCAATTAAAAACGATTTAAAAACTCGCTATTACACATTGATAATGGTTATTGATTTATTGAGGGTTGGATACAGTTTGTAAATAACCGAAAAATTTAAAGAAATCGCAATTCAGCTTTTCTAATACTGCAAACCCGATCGATTTTTTATTAGGTTTTGACAAATTTAGAAAATTTTCATAATAGAACTTTCGGAAAATACTTGCTATTCCGAAACGCCAAAAAATTTTATGTCCGGGACTTCGATGAAAGTTTTGTTTATCTAAAATCATGTTTGATAAAATTTTGTTCAAACAAAACGCAAACAAATGTTTCTGGGAATTGGAAAATTTTTAAATTTTGTTCGGGACTAGGAAAAAATTGGAAAATTTGGTTTTGCCCTATTGACTCTGGCCATGGGAGAAGTTTTTTTGAGACAGTTTAGTGACAAGTCCATTTTTTATCTGTAACGAGATAGACATTTTAGTGATATGTCCCGTTTTCACAAGTCACGTGATAGGTTGGTTCGGATCGAAAGACACACTTCCTGCAGGGTAATTTTCTTTTTGGTCTTAGTGTTTATGAAATAAGTTTGTTTATATACAAAATATTCCAGTATAAAGGATATTTTTTTTGTATTTCAAAATAATGAAAATATTCTTAAGACACCAAAAAACAACAACAGAAAATACATTTATATACGTAAAGACAAATTAAAAGTTTTAATTAGTCTTTAAAGAAATGTATAAAGAAAATAAAAACAATATTAAATAGAAAAAAAAGTTTAAAAATTATTTAAATAATAGTAGTTGTTGTTAGCAAACGATAGAACTTTTGACTTTGGTATTAAAAGATCAAAACTTTTAAAAAAACTTGAAAATTTTATTGAAATGAAGTTGAGACAAAAAATATAATGGAAATAGGTTCCTACTTCTGTATTAAAAATTCAGTTAATAAAAATATGTATCACTGATGATGTTTTTTGTAGTATGAATATGGGGTTTCTTTATCTTTTTGCGTTTATTTTATTATTTTCATTTTAAAAAAAAGCACCTGTTCTTGTTTTTTTATTACTACTATATTTTTTTTTTTTTTTGTTTTATAGAACTTTATACAATTTGCTTTTTACAATACAAATAAAATTAAAATCGTGCAAACTTAAATAAATATTTGAATTTTTGTATAATAAAGAGAAGAAAATGAAAATAACAAAAAAAAATCAACACTCACGACTTTATGAAATTGTTTTTAAATGTATTAAAATAATTGTGCAACCTTAGGCACCATCGGCACTTAAGAAAGTTTACTTATCTTCTGCTGAAAAATAACCCAGTCAAGTTGTTGCCGGCAATTTAGTACGATTCTCTATCTTTGACAGTGGTCTTTGTGATTCAGTCTTGCAATTTGGAAGCAGGCCCCTGCTTGGGCGCCATTTACTCGATAATTGTTTTTGGTAATTTTTCTAAATTTTTATGTTAACTGGACCCAATTCCTTAATTTTTAAAAATCCAAATAAAACAAAAACCTAAGTCGCAATTTTTTTAATATTCCGGTTATTGAGATACCCAATAAACCAAAAAGGTTTTTAATGTTTGTTGACGAGTTGTTGAATTGTTTTCGTTGTCAGACTCTTTATAGTTTCGGTTTATTGGAATCAGACCCCTGATTTGGCGCTTTTTGCTCAAAAATTAGCTTATACCTTTTTTTCTTATTCTATATTAAATGGAGAATTGCTTAATATGTAGAAAAAGAATTAAAGACAAAATCCATCGGTTTTGCACTTTATCTCTAACTCTATCCAATAAAAAAGGGGTTGTAAATGTTTAATGATGACCTGTTGAATTTGTCTCGCAGCTGCCGGAACTTTCTCTGTGTTTTCTATTTCGGCTTTGCGATTTTAGGAAAGCAACACAGAAAAAAATATTCAATGGAAAAAAACAATTAAATATTTGCTCAGCTTAAAATTTGACATTCAATTAAATTTTACTTGAATCAATTAACCATTTGCTCAAATCTGAAAAATTCACAAACAAATTCATAAAAACAAAAAAACTCATCATAGTAGGCATTGAGTAACAATGCGATGAACGCTGTTGCGTTTTTTGTTTTAGTTTTCGTTAGTCGTCAAATAGAAAAGTACTTGCAAGCACACAAGACAAAAAAAAAACAAAATAATATAAAGCACAAAAAATAAACAATTTAAACAAAAGACTTGAAAAGACTGACAAAAAACACTACAACTGTAAAATAATGATTACCCATTCACTCAGATCAAGCATTGGATTAATCAAAAATAACACAAAATTATTGATTAACCGCTCACTCGAATCAAGCATTGGTTTAATCAAAAATAACAGAAAGATAACAATTAACAAATTACTCAAATCAAGCATTGGTTTAATCAAGGAACAGTCAATGACTGACCTACAATTTTCGTGCTTGATCCAACAATTTTCCTCATTAGATGAATTTTAATTAAAATAATGCTCAACCTGGTGTATTTCGTGCTTGATCTAACAACTCATTTTTATCTGTGAAGCTAGCGAAGTTTTAAATTTCTTGTTATTAGTAAACTCCTATATTAACTTCAATAAAGCTAAGAGGTTTTCGATGATTAATGACCCAGCAAAAAAAGAGCTGACCATTCAATACAAAATTCACCACAACTTATGAACCAGATGTACTTCTTCTTCAACTGAAACATTGATGAATTTAATATGGACGTGACACACAAAGTATGTTCTTTTTATCGCCACTTTTCAGTGGCGAAAGATTTACACTTAAGTATAACATATATCACTAGTGTTTTTATCACAACTTCTGAAGTAGTGATCCGGATGTTATTATAACTTGGCCTTTTGGAAGCACTTTTTTCATCACTTCTTTAGAAGTACATATTTCTTGGCATTTTGGGTGTGATTATGTCATTTTTATTTGGTGATTTAGAACTTCTAAATTAGAAGTTCTTTTTCACTTATTTTTGTAAGATTGATTGAAAGAGTATTTTTTGTAATTTTTACACTAAAAACACTGTTCGACAGCAAAAACCTTCCAGTGAAATTTCTAACTGGTCCTTATAGATATTGGTCTCCTGCTTCCAAATCTACCGTCCACGTACCGTTTTTGAGATATTCGCTGTTAAAAAGTAAAAAAGCACTTTTAGGGGTCCACTGTTACGTATTCTTACGTTGCTTCCACGAAATAGGACTTGATTTCATATAAAATGGACCTCCTGATTCCAAAACTGCAATCCACAATTTTCAAGCATGTTCTGTTTTTGAGATATTCGCGTTTGAAAATTTTAGTGTGATTTATAAAGAATATAAGTGCGTAATAGTAGAGTTTGAGTTTTTTTAAACGCCAACATTTCAAAAACAGTACGCGATAGAAAAATTTGGATGCCAGATTTGGAATAAAGATGCCTTATTTTTACTAAATCGAGTTCTATTGTGTTTGAGCAACTTAAGAATACGTTATACGGCGTTCACACTTGCTGTTTTGAAGTGTTCAAGAGTGAGATGTTTAAAAAAGTCTTTGTTCTGTGTCCATTACGTTTTTATTCTGCTACTGGTGTTTTGTTAAACAACTTGTTTAAGGTCGCTAGTGTGAATGCCATATTACAGAGGAGACCCAAATATTTCAATATTAAAATGCGAATTTCTTAAAAACCTTACGTGATAGAAAAATTAATTTTATTGATAACACCGCTCAACACTCATTTTCCGGTTTGAATTCTGATGATCAATTTTAGTAGACTTTGATCTCCTGATTCCAAATCTGTTCTCCAAATTTTCCCATCACGTCCAGATTTTTAGTTATTCACGGTTGAAAATGCGAAAAATTATGATTTTTGCATTATTTGAAAGCCTGCACAGCAGCCATTCAGTGGAATACAAATTTGGTATAAAGCGCAAAAGTATAATTTGTCTATGGTCTCCAACATAGAACACAATTTTTTTCAAATTATTACGTTTGGTTGGGCTTTACTTGCGTTTTAAAATGATACTGTTAAAATTACCATTTTTGTAAAAAAGGTAAGGTAGATACCTTAGTTTTTTTTGATATTTTTCAAAGGAAAACTAAAAAAAATAAATATTTTACAAATTTATGATTTCTGTGTTATTTTTCGCATACACCGGAAGATATATTTAATGGGTTTAAAAGTCTATAAGAAAGAATGAACTTTTGCCTAAATTTTGAGCTCATCACTGTAAAGATTGATCATCTGGTTGTTGTATTAGAGCCTTTTAAAAATGGTGCTTTTTCTAATTTTTTTGACAGTGTTTTTTTAAAATGCATGTTTGGCCAATAATAGTGCAACAACTTGAAATTTTTTTGATCATATTTTTGAGATCATAGTTCAATTCTACTCTCACGCTTTATACCTGATTTTTATTCCACCCAGCGGCTGCTGTGCAGGCTTTCAAAAAAGGCAAAAATCGCGTTTTTCGCATTTTCAACCGCGAATAATTAAAATTCTAGACGTGATGGAAAAATTTGGAGCACGAATTTGGAATCAGCGAGTCAAAATCTTTAAAAATTTTATATCAAACTTCAAACCGGAGCCAAAAACCTTCGATTTGTTGAGCGGTGTAATCTAAAGTATATACTTCGAATTAAAAAAGGAGTATTTATAGAGATCACAAAACTATAAAAAATCACGGCGAATTGATTCACAAGTTTGTTTTGACCACAAGCCTATACCTCAATTTTCTAAAAAGCTTAATAATGTGATGCAGCAACATTCGTAAATGTACACAGAAAAAAATAAAAAAAATATTTGAGTAAATTTTTAATACTATTGAGCAAAAAATTACTCAATTTTGCACCAGTAAACGATTTAATAGTATTGAGTAAATTTTTAATAAAAATTTATTAAATGTTTGAAAAAAATTTGAGTAAATTTTTAATTGACGCAATTAAAAATTTACTCAAAATTTATCTATTTATTTTTTTAAAAGTTTAAAAAAGTTTTAAATCTTTTTACAAAAAAACAAGTAGAAAAGTTAAATTCGACTTGGCCGAATCTATGAATACCCTCCACAATGCTCATTTTAAGTTATAATAAATTTTCAAACGTGAAAAAAATATAATAGTTTTTATTAGAAATATTTTATTTTGTTTAAAAAAAAATTTTTTTAGTAATTTTTGAAAAAAAAAATAAAAATAATTTACTAATTTTTTTTTGAGTGTAAAATTTTTATTGAGTGTAAAATTTTTTTCGAGTGTATTTTTTTTTTGTTTTGGTATAAAAATATTTTTGAGTGACAAAAATTCGTTGTAAAATATTTTTGTGACTTACCAATATTTTTAAAACAGGTTTAACGGGTTTTCAACACGTGAATTTTAGGTGAAGCTAATCTGAAATTCACGGTTTTGCTAATAACTTTTGAACCACTGAACCGATTTGGCTGAAATTCAATACGAACGAGGCTGGAGGAACGCAAAATATATATGCCAAGCTTCAGAATCCTCAGAATTGCTTTTCGAAAGTTATAGTGCTTTTTATCCCAAAAATTCACGAAAAGCCCTTGCCGAAATTCAGTCTTTTGCTCATAACTTTTGAACCACTGGACCGATTTCGCTGGATTGCAATACCAACCTGACCAGGTAAATGCCCAACATATATGCCAAACTTCAGGAGCCTCCGTTAAGTCCTTCAAAAGTTAGCGTGTTTTCAACAGACAGACAGACAGACAGACAGACGGACAGACGGACGGACGGACGGACGGACGGACGGACGGACGGACGGACGGACGGACGGACGGACATCGCTAGATCGTCTTAAAATCGATCGAGGATCATGAATATATATACTTTATGGGGTCCTAGACCAATATTTCGAGGTGTTACAAACGGAATGACAAACTTATATATACCCTCTATCACTAGAGTGGAGGGTATAAAAACAAAATACTTGTTTTTTCAAACTTTACCAAACATATTTATGTCTCAAAGACATAGGAAAATTTTATAAAGACGATTACAAACTTTCATATACATACACAAAAAACTATAAACTAAACGAGAATTCAAAACTATGAGAGTTTAAAAAAAAAAATTAAAAAAACTATTAAATTTTTATTAAATTATTTACTTAAATTGTTTTTAAAATTTTTGAGTAAATTTTTAATTGCGTCAATTAAAAAATTACTCAATTTTTGTATTTAAATTTAAACAAGTGATTACTCAAATTTGTTTCCTCCATATTTTTTTCTGTGTATTTATTTAATTTAGGACCAACTTTTTTTGATATAAGATATGAAATTTGAAAAATTTTTCAATAATCGATTTTCGTCTTTTCGATTTTTTAAGCTCTAAATAAAGAGAAATGAAAAACCAAATTTTGTCACCATTTTTGCAAAACCTAAATCTATTTGAAGCTGGACGTAGAAAAAATTGAATACTTCGTGTATCACCCTCATTCTAATTGTTTCAGTTGAAAAAGAAGTTCATATGTTGTGGTGATTTGATTCCTAAGAACATATGAAAAAGGTACTTCAAAATCATTAAGCAAAGAACTGGTGAAAGATGTTTTTATTGTTATTTTGTAGCATTTTTGGAAGTGATTTTAAAAGTACTTCCTACGGAATATGAAGTTCGGCACCTAGTGCTACTTTGTATGTAGTGAAACCACTAATTCTTTTTGAACCACTTCGTTTATTTTTTGCTGGGGATGAGTGGTTAAATGGATTTCGTTGGTAATTTAGTCCGATTCGTTATCGTTGGTGCCGGTATCTGTTAAATCTTTTTCTATTCGGAGTCAGGCCCTTGTATGGGCGCCATATGCTTAAAATTCTTTAAGACACATTTTATGAACCGGTTTTTCAATTTAGAAAACCTAAACCGCGATTTTTAAATTTTCCGGTTAATGACTCTGTTTACTTAAGCCAAATAGTTTGTCAAATTTTAAAGATGAGCTGTCAAATTGTTGTTTTTTATTCTGCTGTCTGTCATAGGTTAGGTTAGGTTGGATAAGCGTCCGCCAATTTGCGAATTCACTCGGAGGCCTATTGTGATTCTCCTAGTAGTCATTTCCCTACTTCCCTCTGATACAAAAACTTTTTACTTTTTGAACCACCCCGTTTCTCTAAGATATTCCTTTAGATATGTCAATGAGACACCGCTTTGGAAATCTGGGTCATCGAAAAGTCTTTGCCTCAAAAGCTTAAAGCAGCTTCTCATCAGACCCGGACATTCACATAATAAGTGCTTCACTGACTCCTCTTCCACCACTTCCCCACAATCGTCCATATTAGAAAATCCCATATGCACGGTCATTTGGCCAATTATACAAAATCCTGTAAGTGCTCCCACTAATAGGCTAAGTAAGAAGACTTTTTGTTCTCTTAGGATTTGGCAGTGGCCACATGGTTGATATAGGATATCACGTAGTCCGTGATATCCTATATCTTTCATTTTATTCTCAGATATCCTATCAATTTCGTTCATAAATTCCACAATAGGAACCTAAATGGAGGTTCTACACATTCCCCACCGATTCAGAGCCATTCATCAGCCAATTCGTTCCCATCGACCCCACTATGTTCAGGGACCAAGATTAGCTTGACTGTGTGCATGAGGCCCCCATTTCGAGACAATCAGTGTACACTGCTGAACCCGTACCCACTCCATCCCTCTGTTATAACAGAGTTTTCCGACCAGTCTTCCCTAGTCGGTATTTAGACTTCGAAGGTTCTGTCAAAGTTCGTCTGTGTTAAGATATAGTCGGTTCTCTGTTTCAGTTCCGTCCCGCCCACCGTTCTTAATATGGTCGAGTGTCCCCAAGAGCATTGCTTAAGCATTTGCGACTCTCTTAAACCTAAGAGCCGATTTTTCTGGTGTACTCTTGACGTAAATATCTACGAGCTGAATGTTTAGTATCACTTCCAGGCCGGCCTGGATTGCTGATCTAATAGCACCTGTGATACCCACACACGCCAGTCGTTTAACCTTTTGTAGATTGCAGAGATATGATTTCTTATCCATGGCTCTCCACCACACAAAGGCACCATAGGTGTACTTACCTATGGTATACTTACCTATGGTCTAATTATAGCACCATAATATACGGTTTTAGACTGCACCTTCTTCCAAAAGTTCTCCTGCATCTGTAAAAAGCACATAACGACTTTTTCATCCTTTCCTCTACATTTTTTTCCAAGAAATCTTTGAGTTCAGGATAACACCCAGGTATTTCGTCTCATTAGATAGTTCCAACACCGCTTAAAGCCGTCTCAAGAGACCTACCTTTAAGATAGGCATGTTGGCCCTCGCTGAAACTGTCCGATGTGAGGGTGCTTTCTTACTAGCAGTGAATGTAGAGCTCTGACGGGAATAATAACTGGTCACTGTCTCATCGGCATTCATGCTTAAAATTTTAGACTCTTCTCAGATGCCAGTTGTAAAAGATGCGCCTTACCAGGAGTGGATGAAGCGATAGAACACATACTTTGTCACTTTCCAGCGGTGGCAAGGAGTCGCCGATCGATTTCTGGTCAGATAAGCTTTAATACTCTGGAGGATATAACGCGAATGGATCTTAGAATATTAAAAAGATTCGCAATGACTTTGAGCGTCTTTAACTTGCGGAGGTAGCAAAAAAATTTTGTGGTATCGCTATGAACCAAGAGGTCTATGCGAGGTGTAAATCGGACACCGCGCCACCCTACCATAACCTATCCTGAGGGTGCTTCTCACATAGTCATCTACCAGTCTTTCCAGTGTTTTCAATAAAAACGATGACAGTCTGATAGGTCTGTAATCCTTTGCGGTGTTGTGGTTTACCTTTCCCGCTTTGGGTATAAAGACCACCCTTACTTCACTCCAATCGGAGGGTATATACCCTGATGCCAGGCTACCCATAAAGATACGTAGAAGCCATGGCATGGTTATCACGAGGGACTCCTGCAAGAGTGCCGGAAATATACCATCAGGCCCACGTTATCTCTTTTCACCTTGTCTCTGCAACCCGGAAAATGGATATCAATCAAATGTTCAATGGTTTCCTTACTTTCTTTCTGCGAAGGATCCATCTGGCTTATTGAGAAATCCTGGTGCATTAGGGGCTTTGTAAGGAAATTTACGGAGTCTCGCCGCTTCCGTAGTTCCCTCCAATTCCCCGCAGAAAATGGACCAGGATTCCCTTTTCGCCTTCCAGGTTTTTTTTTTTGAAAGTATTAAAACTGGAACAATAGTTCTCCCAGTCTTCCATCGTATTATCATTCATTGCCTTATTGAAGAGTTTCCTTAGAAGCTTGAGTTCTGGCGTCCACCATGGTTGGTGGATCTTCTACGGAGGCAAGCGCTCGGGACAGGATTTAAGATAAGCTTGTTCGTTACTTAACTAACAGAGTACTCAAAATGCATAATGCTGACCGGTTTATCCATTTCTGGAGCCGGTTGTACTTTAAAAAGACTGCGGAATTTAACCCAGTTCATTTTCTTAGAGCTTAAACCAATTTGTTGTGCAATTTGGAAAGCCCGAACCGCGGCTATTTTTTTAACTCCGGTTATCGTTAGACTATATCTGAATCCCAATAAACTAAACAGGAAGTCAATGTTTACTTATGAGCTGTTAATTGTTTTTACTGCTGCCAGTAATTTAATTCGTCCCTCCATCGTTGGCGGTGGTCTCTGGGTTTCTTTGTGCTTTTAGGAGTCAGGCCCCTGCTTGGGCGCCATTCAATGGAAAATTTTCTTAGGCAATTTTTATAATAAGCTAATTTTTTAATTTGTCAAAACCCAAACGGACCAGTTTAAAAAAACCCAAACAGCGACTTTAAAATTTTCTAGTTATTTTCAAACTCTTTCCAATCCCCCCCATAAACCAAACAAGGTTGTCCATTACCGCAAAACAACATATGACATTTGCTCAATATGTACAATGGTACCACATGCAATGACAGAATTTCATATGCAAACACACACTTTCACACAGCACATTCGGTGTTCCGTCAATCATATCTAGTATGTACCATACAATTCGTATGTTTGAACAAGAGTCATACAAGGACATTTTCATAAACAAATATGTACTAAAGGACAAAAAAAGGGGTTTTGGTTATTATTATTTATTTTTTTCATACAAAGGGGACTTTTTACAAACATTCTGGTTTGCTGTTTTTTTTTTAATATTTGTTTGAATCCTTCCACTTGATTTTTTTTATATCATTTTTGTAATTTAACTTACTCACACACTCACTCACTCACAAGCACATGAGAGAAAATTTACAATAAAATGTACACAAAAATGCACTTATATATACTTAATATGCTTAATTGACTTTTGTAAGTGTAGGATGAATATACATATAGAATGAAAATGAATGTTTGTGTGTGTATGTGTTCATACATGTTTATGTCAATATATTTTATATACATAAATGATAATGAAGAGACATTGTGGGAGTGAGAATTGCCAGATTCGATAAACACATACATGTATAATCAATATTATTTATAAGATAATTTACTATTGGGAAAATGAAAATAAAGTAATACTTATGTTTTCTTTTTTTGACATACATTTGGTAAGGTTTTTTTTTCATTTAAAGGATTGTGTATGAAACTTGTAATCAGAGTGTAAATTTTGGTTTTACTTCGTTGTTTGTGTAGGGATGGTGAGGAAGTGGAGACTATTGGAAAACATTCTCTGTAAAATTCCATCGATATGCTTTCTAGTAACCACAACAGTTGTTATAAATTTAGTCTGTTCAGAGGATTCTCAGGAAACATTTTCGATATTAAGATTTTTACAAAATAACAATTCTTCCAAACATCCTACACAGATTAGAGATAACACAACATCAACAATTTTTTTTCGCGGTTTCTGATTTGGGAATAAGCAAGAGGCTTTAAGGGCGCTTTAGAGTCTTGTATGCTGACTCGTATTGTGGCAAACTCTATTAACCTAATTGCAATGCAAAACGGTGTAACTACTTATTTCACCGTCCGACAGCCAATATTAAACATGAACCGGGCGATATACGTCTGAAAGTAGAGATTAAATGGAGTAAAACTGCATTAAATGTTTTTCATTTAGTGATCCTGTTTCCTTTTAAAAGGACTTCAAGGTTTTAATGGGTACATTTTGTAATATTTGTACTTGTCCAAGGATGGTGATGTCAAATGAAAGAGGAGGATCTCTCTTAATTCTTCCATTTCTAATTTCGACATATCAGGATAAAAGGATGTAAGTGAAGTCATTTGAAAACTTTATTGTAGTGTATTGAAACGATTGGAGTTCGGTTAACAACTAACTTTATTAAAATTCAAGAAATAGAAATATGCTTAACACAAGCCAAAGGCTAAGTGCTTAACATAAGAAAAGCTTAAATCTAAGATAATGTTATTTGCAGAATTAGAGATGTGAATATATATTTAAACAATATATAACACGCCTCCACTTAAATTAGATTAATATTTTTCAAAATTAACACATTTCATACTTATATATTTATAAATATTCAAAGACAATATATTGTATTCATTATTAAATTCAATTAAAATTTAGTTCAGAATTATTTTTTTTAATTATATTACATTTTATAAAAATAATTCATAGTTGACAAAATTTATTTACTTATTTGTTTTTGTTCTGGGTCTCAATACCCTTTTACATAAGTTTTCATTTGCTTCAGAATTAACAATTTCGTTTTCTATTTCAATATCCGAATTAAATTTATTTTTGTCTCTTAATTCTACTAAATTATTATTGTTATTATTATTATGTGACTGTTCAACTACACTCGATGTACTTCCATTCGAACATGATGGTAACTCTGGCGGTATGGAATCATCATTAATATTTTGAGCTTCTGTTACCCCTGCCCTAATCTGATCAGTGTGTCTCTTTATAATTCTTCCATTTGAAAGAACACACTGATAAGAACGTGGACCCATTTTATCCCTAATAATAGCGGGGGCCCATGACTTTTTATTTACATTTGTGTAATCCCTTATATAAACATTTTGGTCCTTTTCAAAAGTGACTGATCTCCTACCTTTATAATTTGAAATGCTTTTCATTTGCTGTTCTAGTATTTTATCTTTAATAAGGGGAGGTTTAATAAGATCAAACCGTGTTCTAATTGATCTTCCAATAAAAAGTTTTGCTGGACTTTCGTCTGTTGAGCTTTGCTTTGTATTACGATAATCCATTAAAAATCGATTTAAAATAACATCAATATTCTCATTTTTATTAGAGTTTAAATTTGCATAAATGGATTTCTTTACGGTTTTTACAAAATTTTCCGCCTGGCCGTTCGTTGCAGGATGACCAGGAGCTGTTAGTATATGATTTATTTTGTTGTTTGAAATAAAGTTTTTAAAATCTTCAGACACAAATTGCCTTCCGTTATCACTAACAATCGTATTAGGAATACCGAAACGACAAAAAATTTCTCTTAATTTCGTTATTACAAAATTGGAAGTGATATCCTTTGTTTTAAAAACTTCTACCCATTTGGAATATGAGTCTATAATTATTAAAAAATGATACATATTGATTGGGCCTGCAAAGTCTATGTGGATTCTCTGCCACACAGAGCTTGTTTGTTTCCATGGTATAAGCATACTCTTCTCTGGACTACTAACGAGCTTTTGACACGAAGTACAAGATTTAACCAAATTTTCAATATCGCTATCGATTTTAGGCCACCAAACAAATGATCTAGCTATTGCCTTTGTTTTAACGATGCCGAAGTGAGATTCATGCAATAGCTGAAGTACTGATTTTCTAAGTTTTTGTGGTACTATAACCCTATAACCCCATAGCAAACATTCATAATCTACAGTTAGCTCAGTATCTTTGTTAGTAAATGCTTTAAACTCTTCGCCTTTTAATTCTTTAATTTTACCCTTTTGAACAAATTCACAAATTTTAGAAAGAATAGGATCTCTCCTAGTCTCTCGAGCTATGTCTTTAAAGTCAAGGTTTAAAATATTAGCCTTTTGTATATAATTAACAAAGGTACTATCATTGGTATCATTTACGTTTTTCATTTTCAGTTGAGGCATTCGCGATAAATTGTCAGCTTCATTTAAGTGACCCTTAACATATTCAATTTTATAATTGAATCCTGAAAGAATAAACGCCCACCTTTGAACACGTGCTGCTGCCATTATTGGTAAGCCTTTGTTTTCACCAAATATGGAAATCAATGGTTTATGATCTGTTTTTAAAGTAAAAACATTTCCAATCAAGTATTGCTTTAGCTTCGTAACACAAAAGATAATAGCCAATGCTTCTTTTTCATGTGTACTATATTTTTGTTCGGTTTTAGTTAAAGCCCTAGATATGAATGCAATAGGTTTAAATTCGTTGTTAGAAAATTTGTGGGACAATATGCCAGCTATGGCATAATCTGAAGCGTCTGTTGTGAGAAAAATTGGTAACTTTGGATTAAAGTGAACTAGAACTTTATCTGAAGTTATTTCTCGTTTTATCGTATCGTACGCAACTTGACAATTTTCAGACCACACAAATTTTACGTTTTTCTGTAACAAATGATATAACGGTGTCATGATTTTTGCAAAATTATTAACAAACTTTGAGTAATAATTTACCATGCCTAAAAATGCACGTAACTCAGACACGTTATTGGGGATTGGTGCCTTTAACACAGAATCCATCCTTTCCTTGTTTTTTTTAAGACCAAACTTGTCAATGGTAAAACCTAAATACGATATTTCATTTCTGAAAAATTCACATTTTGATAAATTGAGTTTAAGACCTGCTAGCGACAATTTAGTAAGCACAGATTTTAAATTTTGAATGTGTTCTGTCATATTCTTACCAGATACCGTAATATCATCCTGATATACAACTACGAATGGTATACCTTGTAATAAAGTTTCCATTGTCTTTTGAAATATTCCAGCAGCAGGTTTAATTCCAAAAGGTAAACGTTTCATCTTTAAAGTACCAATGTGCGTTGACCACGTACATAAAAGTTGTGATTTGTCATCAAGTATAAGCTGATTATATGCGCTAGATAAATCTAGTTTTGAAAACATTTGACCTCCTTGAAGTGAAGCAAATATTTCATTTATCAACGGCAATGGATATTTAAAATCAGACAAATATTTGTTTATGGTGACTTTGTAGTCGCCACAAATTCGAATGTCACCATTCGGCTTCAAAATTGGAACAAGTGGTGTACCCCATTCTGAATGATCAACTTGCTCTAAAACATCGTTTGCAATTAACTCCCTGAGATTTTCCTCAATTTTACTTTTCCAAGCTAATGGCATTGGACGCGGCTTACAAAAGATAGGTTTTGCATCAATAGCTAGAGAAATTTTTCCTAACTTGTAACTTCCAAGGCCATTACTAAAAACTTCATGAAATTCATTTTTTATTTGCTCTGTCATGATGGAATTTTGATCCGAGCTAATAGAGTTTACTTGAACAAGTTCAAAATTAAAAGTTCTCAAAAAATTTCTACCAAATAAAGGACTACTATCATTTTCTGTCACTACAAGTTTCACTTTTCTTTTTGTTCCATTTACCTCAATGATCTCATCATATTCTCCTAACAATTTAATTTTATTTCCATTATAGTCAACAAATGGATCATTACAAGGTTTGAGACTTACTTTTTTATTCAACTTGTCAATAAACGATTCCGATACCAAACTACATGGAGCACCAGAATCACAAACCACATCAATAGAAATTCCATCTATTTTTATTAAAACTTTGTAGAGCTTAGTTGAATTGCCACAATTTTTGTTACTACTGATACTGTAAATAGAAAAGTCATTAGAATTATTTTTATTAAAATCTTCACTATCTGATTCTGATATAGGGTTGCCATTTCCATTTTGAGAAAAAGAGGACGCCAACCTCAAAAAAGGAGGACATTTGACCCAAAAAAGAGGACAATTTTTTTTAATAAATTAATTTAAAAAAAGTAAACTGCGCGACACAATATGCAAAAAAATGAATTTTTTTTAAGGAAACAATTTTCATTTCCACTAAAAAATCACAAAAATACATAAAAGAAAATCTTCCAATTTTATTTCAGAAAGTACCAATTATATTTCAAAAATTTTCAATTTTAAAAAATGTTTAACTATACAGTTGAACCTCGATTAACCGGGTTGCACGGGACCGGACTAAGCACGGATAATCGAAAAACACGGTTGAAAGAGGTTATATATTTTTCTACATTTGTATATGTTCGCGAATATATTGCACGGATAATAGAGGTAAAGCACGGTTAATAGAGGTAAAAACAATAACAAAAAATACAATATGTACGTACATGCATGAATTGCACGGATAGTAGAGGTAAAGCACGGATAATAGAGGTAACAAACAAACACACTGGATGCCGGTTAATAGAGGCACCGGTTAATAGAGGGCCGGATAATCGAGGTTCAACTGTATTTCCAATTATATATGAGAAATATTCATTTTTAATTCAAAAATGTTTGGTTAATTTAAAAAAATGTCCAATTATAATTCAAAAATTTTAATTGTATATCAGAATTTTCTATTTGGAATTCAAAATTTTCTAAATGGTTTTCAGAAAATTCCTGTATTTTAAACATTTCCATTTCAAAATTTTCTCAATGATTTTAAGAAAATTACTTTTGAATTTAAATAAATTCAATTGGAATTTTAGATAATTCAATTGTATTTCAGAAATGTCCATTTTTATTTAAAAATTATCTAAATGTTCAAATTCTGATTAATTTTTATTAAAAAATAAAAATTGTTGTACTCGACCTTTAAAATATTATATTTTGAGTAGGTTTTTTTTTAGCTCGAGGTCATTATTTCCTTTACTAATTAAAACTATGATATTCTCATATAATAATTTTCAAGAAAGATATTTTTCTGTTTTAAATTTATTATGTTGGTAATTTTTTGCAAGACTTTGTCGACACGTGTTTCGGGATGATGATCGTGACCTTACTACGATGGTACAATTTTCGTCTTCTAATTCCCAATGGAAATAGAGTCGAATATGTATTTTTATTTTAGTTTGATCATTAACGATTGTCATTAAAGACCCTTTGCTACTTGTAGTACAGGGTTTTTATTTTTTGCTAAATAATCTTGACAATGGGATTAGACAAATCCCGAAACACGTGTCGATTACGTCTTGCAAAAAATGACCAACATAAATAAATTTAAAACAGAAAAAAATTTTTCTTGAAAATTATTATATGAGATTATCATAGTTTTAATGACCTCGAGCTAGAAAAAAACCTACTCATAATATAATCATCTAAATGCTTTTAAAAAAATTTTATTTGTATATCAAAATTTTCTGCAAAGCATTTGAAAAATTTTGAATAGAAATAGAAATTTTTGAAATATATTTAATTCGAATTATCTGAAAAGCATTTAGACATTTTTGAAACATAAATGGACATTTTTTAAATTTAATTGGAAATTTCTGAAACGGATTTTTCTGAAAAGCATTTAGAAATTTTTAAAATACAACTGGAAACTTTTGAAATACAATTGGAAATTTCTGAAATACAAATGGAATTTTTGGAAATTCAAAGGAATTTTCTTAAAATTATTATTTTTTTTTAAATTTGTAATGGAAATTTTTGATATACAAATCTTTTTTCGGAGAGCAAACTTTAAGACACACAACAGCTGATAAGAATTGATGCTAACGTAGTTATTTTCGTACTATCTAGAGTAAATTTTTACTCGAAATATAATTAATTTGAAGCGTTTTTTTTTAATTTTTGTGCGTTTTGTTCTCAAAAAGTTGACATTACTGCTGATAAACGAAAATATGGCGATGAAAATAATTCAAAAGTTTAAAAGTAATAAAAAAAATGTTATCGGGTAAAGTGCAAAAAGTAGGACAACCCCGGACACTTTCTGAAAAAGAAGTAGGACTGCCCCGGACGCCCTAAAAAAGAGGACGGTGTCCGGGGAAAAGAGGACGGATGGCAACCCTATTCTGATACATAATTTACAACTTTATCCTTTCCTCTGCAAACTGATGCCAAATGTCCAACCTTTCCACAGAAGTTGCACTTACTATTCTTAAATCGGCAGTCATTTGATTTATGATTTCGCCACCCACAGTGAGAACAGGCTGTTGTTTGTTGTTTCTTTTTATTAGCATAATCGTTGTTATTTTGTCTGATGTTCTTTTTGTTGTTATTGTTGTTACTGTTGTTGATTTTTTTCTTATACTTTCCATTTTTTATATTTCCAACTTGCATGTCATTATTGACTTTCGATACCAACTTCATTTCCATAATAAGAGCTTTTCGGAGTGCTTCTTCAATTGTTATCTTCTCATCCTCTTCACACAATCTCTCAAATATTTTATTATTTATACCCATAACAAAGCGATCCAAAACGAAAGCTTCTAAATTGTCCGCAAATTTACATGCGAGTGCAAGTTTTTTTACTCTTGCATGCCAATCTGCTACAGATTCATCATCAGCTTGCACTGCTGTATGAAAGTTTTTACGCTCACGAAAGATGATAGTAGGTGGAGTGTAATGCATTTTGAGTAAGTTGCAAAGCTCCTTGTATGTCTTAGAGACTGGTGTAGCTGGGCTACATAAATTGTGCAATGTTTCATATGCAATTGATCCAATAGCTTTTAAGAGAGTCGCCTTTTTTGCATTCTCTTCAACACAATTGATTTCAGTAAAGTGGATATCAAGTTTCTCTTTCCACAAAGTCCATGATTCGTTGCGGGGAGAAAATTGTGGTATATTATTTGGATGGTAAATTGTAACTGTACCGCTTTGTACATTATCTGGAGGAGCCATAATGATTTGTTTTTTTTAGAAATTGTGATACACAAATTTATTTAAAAAAAATGGCTTATGTATTAAGCACGTTTTGATTTTTTTTTATTGTTTTTGTTGTTGTTGTTGGTTTTTTTTTTTATATATGGATTTGAGGAATATATGTATTTACATATAAGTTACATATTTTTCTTCACTTTTTACGAATTTTGTGCAATTTTTGTTTTAATTGTCAAGGTGATACCTTTTTTCCTCTTGATTCGTTGTGTTTTTTTTTATAAATATAACTTCTATTCCTTCTTTATTAAGTGCTTCGTTGTTAACGTTCTTGTTGTATTGATGGCATAATACGCCAAAAAGAAATTTTACAAACTCCAATTTTAAATATATATTTTTTTTATATAAAATTGAATGTGCACGTGTTATCGTATTTACGATTTTTTTATTGTTCTTTATTTTTACGCTCGTCGCCAATGTAGTGTATTGAAACGATTGGAGTTCGGTTAACAACTAACTTTATTAAAATTCAAGAAATAGAAATATGCTTAACACAAGCCAAAGGCTAAGTGCTTAACATAAGAAAAGCTTAAATCTAAGATAATGTTATTTGCAGAATTAGAGATGTGAATATATATTTAAACAATATATAACATTTATCAAAATATTTTGTTGAAAATTTTGAAGGATATTGAAGGATACATTTTTTAAAGAACGTAACTTACTTCCTTTTTCCTGATACATAAAAATAATAAAACAGAAAAATTAGGAGAGATCCTCCTCTTTCATTTGCTACCACTAGTGGCATCTTAGGGCAAGTACAAATATTAAAAAAATATTTTATAAAATTTAACCCTCTAAAACTTTGAAGTCCTTTTAAAAGAAAACAGGATCACAAAAAGAAAAACTGTAAATGCAGTTTTACTATATTAAGTTTCTAGTTTCAAACGTATACTATCCAGTTCGTGTTTAACAACTTTTTTTTCATTTTTGTCTGACGGTGTTTTCCGGCTCCTCGGGACTGTAAGAGCTTTTTGTTGTTTGTTAAAAGAGTTCTAAAAGTGTTTACTTAAGCGGTAACTAAAGCTAACATGTTACCTGCTTTCATTTTTTTGAAGAAATTCCACTGCCTGAACTTGAGACGGTATCCCAAACTATGCCAAAGATATTCTTCCGAGCTTGAGAAGTTAAAGTTCTAGCGGATCTTAACGTAAAAAAGACCTTGAAGTCAAAGTTGTCTTTTGCAAATGACAGCAGTATTGGTCATTTTTTTTTTAAGGTTCGGGCAGATCAGCAAAATTGGAATGTTGAAAAACATGTTATTCCGTTAGAATCAACATCTTTTTCAAGTTTCGTTCAAGTGTTTCGGTTTTTTTAAAACAATGTAGTAAGTTTTTCATCCCATCTGATATTCTTACTATTATTATAAACCTATATCTGACCAAAGATGGAATGGACAGGGGCTTCAAACACTATTTCGGGTCTTTTGGACTATGCCCAAAGAAGGGCGTCGGTGCTTAATGATTTAACAATTTCATTGACTCATTTAAGCATCATCGGAAAGTGGGTTGTGTGATCCTATTCTATTGATATTACCTAGAAAAGTGGTGTGCTGAGATAAATTAACCTAAGCCTATATCCCGAGTTTTTGTTGGCAACACGTGATTGTCTAGTAAACCAAATTCATTAGTTTATCGATTGTTCATTAGATCGCACTTTCGCATTTTACAAAACGTACGTTTATCTGTGAAACTACACAAACAAGTGGGCTTCGAAGTATATTCAGGAGAGCTAAGGTTGAGCCTGGCTCAAAGATATCCCAACCACTGCAGTGTTTACCAGGCAGAAATGCTGGTAATTATGAAAGTGGTTGCCTAGTAAAGATTCAGGTTAGATTAGGGTGGCGGTGTTCGATTTACACCTCACATAAACCTCTTGGTTCATAGCGATACCACAAAACTTTTTTTTCGCTAGCGGCGCAAGTTTATCTGACCAGTTATTGATCGGTGAGTCCTTGCCAGAGCTGGACAGTGACAAAGTATGTGTTCTATCGTTTCATCCACTCCTGGTGATTCGCATCTTTTACAACTGGTGTCTAAGATGGGTCTAATATTCTTGGCATGATTGCTGATGAGACAGTTATTATTCTCGTCAGAGCTCGACCTTTCTTCCTGATAAAAGTTATGGTGACATGACATTATCCCCACGGACATAATCCCCATTTCCGTTATGGGGATTATGACCAAATTCATTTCGGTCATAATCCCCATAATGGTAGTGGGGACTATGACCGAAAATTATTTGGACATAATCCCAATAAAAAACGGACATAATTCCCAGATTTATGGGGATAATAACCACGTAACAAATGGCCATAATCCCCATTATGAGGGATTAGTTGGTCATAATCCCCAAAATTAAAAGAATTTTTTTTTTAACTTAAAAGTTTTTCTTTGTAGACGGCCTTCGGCCGGGCTTAGGGATTACGAACTCCATGCATTAAACCCACCCTCTCCGCAGAAAACGGGGACTATTACCAAAATTGCTTTGGACTTACTCTCCATAATGTGAATGGGGGTTATGACCGAAAAAAGTTCGGTCGTAATCCCAACAAGGAAGGGACATAATCCCTATTGGGATTGTGACCATTTTGGAAACGGTCATAGTCCCCACAACTATTATGGGGATTATGACCGTAATGAATTCGGTCATAATTCCCATTTCCGTTATGGGGGTAATGTCCGTGGGGACTATGTCCTGTCACCAAAAGTTATTTAGTTTTCCCTTGTTCATAAGTTGGCCATAAAGTTCTGCTGATTTTGCAAAGTTGTTCGTTCTCTCCAGTTACTATTCGCTTTTGCAACATTAATAGAATTTCGTCTTTGTTTGTAGTGTTGTAGCGGTGGTAAAACTAGCATCGTGGTACCTACACATTTAGCTCCAAGTTTTGCGAGTTTGTCTGCCCTTTCATTTCCCTGTATCCAGTTGTGTTCTGGTACTTAGCCTTATCTACAACCACATTCAAAATCTATTCTGACAGTCCACATCTATTCTGACAGTCCCTAGAGTCAACGTTCTTGAAAACAAGAACTGCCCTTAACCGAAGCACGTCTTTAAATAAGATATACAAGTAGTTGGACATACCACTTATATGGATCCCAAAGCAAATTCCATGGAATTGGAACACCAATGAACTTGCAAGACTGGAAACTACCTTTTCTCTGCAGTGTTTACCAGGCAGAGATGCCGGAAATAAAGGAAGTGGCTGCCTGGTTAAGATGCAATGTCTTGTCTACAACCACGGACAGTATCTAATCTGACAGTCCCTTAAGTCAATGTTCCTGAAAAAAGGATCTGCCTTCTTCAGGTCTTCACATGGGAATTATACCTGAGTGGTTTGGTATGCCTCCAGAAATTTGTAAGCTAAATCTAGTGCTTTGTTTCGCGAAGAAGGCTAATCAGAGATATACAGATTGATAGACGTATGGGACAACACCACAGATTTAGTATTTTCCTATTCAAGAGCGCACAAGTGAGCTGCTATCACTTCCAAGAGGAGAGATTTCAACGATGGTTGATGTATTTACCGGACACTGCCTTACAGGAAAGCATGCTGGGCGGCTCAATGGTCCGTCGGAAGGAGTTGGAAACTATCAAAAACTTTGTCTGTCATTACCCGGCACTTTCTTGTCAGAGAAAAGCTTCACTGGGATCTACCCAGTTGGCAACGTCCTCGAGTCATCCTCAGTGACGGAGCGGTGACATGTCAGAGTCACTGCTGACATCCACAAGACATCTTTATGTACTGGGTTGAAGACTGTTTCATACAAATTTTCAAAATGTCCTCACTCAAAGTCAGCAGTGGTCAGGGCTGACCTTCTGGGGACATGTCACCTAAGACTTCTTTGGGGAAATGTCTGACGTAGGTCATGAGAAAATACAAAAAATGTTCGTATTTCCTTTGGTTTTTACTTTTATCCATTTTCCTTTATAAATTATCTTTCTCATATTTAGAACAAACTTTTCGCCTTTTTTAGTCCCAACTGGATTTGAACCTGGAACCTCCAGTTTATTAGTCCCACATCTAACTACTTGTTCCAAACTTTATTTTGAAAATTGTTTGTCTATTTATTACTTTTATTTTACTTGTTAGATTTTGATTTTATTTTAAATAAATCGATAATATTGCCATTTTTTTTTGGAAATTGAAGAGTTGCCCGGATTTAAAATTCTAATTTAATATACTGCTATTCTGAAGACATTTCCTTTTGGACGTCTTAGAGGAATTGTCCACACTCTTAAAGCAAACATTCAGTGCTGACAATGTTAGGACATGTCATCAAGGATTACCTATGATTTGTCAGAGCCTGAAGACATTTCCTCAAGGAATCACTGTGGAAATTTCCTCAGTGACAGATTTTCCAACTGGGTAGGAAAATCTTTCTTTTTTCTGATGGCAAACTTTAAAATCTTAAAAATTTCAAGTAGAAGAACTCAATTACCACTCCGTGGTGTCACAACGGACGTCTGAGTCTATATGTGCTTATGAAAAATGTCGCCACTTAAAACCTATCAGTCGAACTAGGCGTATGAGGAAAAACTCACCAGTCACTTTCAATGTAAATAAATTCAAAGCAAATGTCTACAAACACTTTTCCCCCTATTTTATCCCTTTCATAACCCATTTGCCTGGTATCATAACAATATAACTTACGTTCCTACTACATATCGGCCTACCAGTTTCCTGCTGTTCTCTGATTTTGGGACAAACACCACTTTTGAATTCCTCTGTTACATTATATTTTCAGACTAATGAAAAATATTTGTTGGTCCTATGGTTTGTGATTCTGGTGGTGATACAACGGACCTCACATAACGGATCAGCAGCCACTTAAAACATATTAATTAAAAATTAAATGTCCACATACACTTTTCCCTAATATTTTAAATTTTGCATTTGGCATTTCTAACATTTGACACAGCTTAATTTTGAATTAAATACCGTCAGTTGAGTAACTTGACACCCAATGTTGGATGTCGGCCCAACTCTTCTGTGTTGTCGATTGTTTCTATTTTTGTTTGTCTTTTCGGAATATGGCCCCTGCTTGGGCGCTATTTTTTGGTAAATTTTTTTAGTTTTTATGTTCTGGACTTCCTTATTTTTTTAACATTTCAACCCGAGTAAAAATCGGAACCGATAGGTTTTGGAAAACCGATTTTTTTTTTTAGAAAACCGAACCCGATTGTTGTTGTAAAACCAAAACTAATGGGTTTTAGAAAACCGAAATCAAAAATTTTTGGAAAACCGAAACAACTGGTTTAACTTTTGTTGGTTATTGATAAACTCTTTTGTTCGGAACCTACTAAAACTAAGACGAAATGATGTCCCCAGACTCAGGAGTAAACTTGTGTTGTAAATTCAGCATTGGGTAGTTCTAACTTTTGACACTGTTTAATTTTAAATTAAAAACCCTAACAAGGGAAGTATTTTTCAGCCATTTTTTTCTAAGAAACTATATGATGTTTACATATGAGAAGAAAGGTTTTTTTAATGCCTATCCATCGGTTGCATAACATTGTAAAAGTTCGGCTTTCTTAAATACTTTTTTCAGAAAAATGTGTAAATTTTGGGGGGTATTTATATGAAGACATAGACCTACGATGTCCATATGAATACGAAATAATCCTTATTAAATTTAAGTTAACACGTATTTTTGCCCTGTAGGATATTCTTATTAGTTCAGGAGTTATCGAAATTTTCCCGAAGGTCCACTTTGATGCATAAGGGGACAACGAAATTTTAAAACTCTGATATGGCCGATAAGCCGAGACACCCCAACCTTAAAATCGTTTCTTTTATATATATTTTAAGTTTCAGGCAAATCGGTTCATAAGGGTTGAGATACTTCCCTTGTAAGTTAAGTAATTGACACTCAATGTTGGATTTCTTTTCAACTCGCCTTTGTTGGCAATTATTTATATTTTTTATCATTTCGGAGTATGGCCCCAGCTTGGGCGCCATTTTTTTGGTAAACTTTTTTAGTTTTTATAATGTTCTGGACGTCCTTATTTTTTAACATTTTAACCAGAGTAAAAATCGAAACTGATCGGTTTTGGGAAAACCGAAATCGGTTTTAAAAAACCGAAAGCGATTAATTTTGTAAAACCAAAAACAATCGGTTTTAGAAAACAAAATTTTTGGAAAACCGAAACAATGGGTTTCACGCTTGTTAGTATGTGATAAAATCTTTATTTCGAAACCTACTAAAACAAAGTCGGAATGATGCCTCCAGACTCAGGAGATTTGTATGGTAGTGTTACAACGAATCGATGAATAAATGTGTGGTGATGCGAAGATGACAGACACTTCACGCCAAATCAATGGCTTAAAGCTTTTAATCACTCAGAATAACGTTCGCATATTTGTTATTCCTGTTTCATTTTCTGAGTAACCCAGCTTGTAAGAAGAAGAAACCAGCAATTTTTGTATCCTTGATGCTTTCAGAAAATTAAGGAGGCTAACACCGAACAATTCTCGACAATTTTTACAAGTAATGCAATTGAGGAATGTTCAATGTCAAAACTGTTTAATAAGTTTCTGTTAATATACGCCCATAAGTTGAAACACTTAACATAAACCAAAATATTGCCTGAGGGAGGAAACGAACCACAAACATTAAACTCACACTTCAACTGCCGCTTATCAACACCCACAAAGTGTCATTGAATACGTTCATAAAAGCTGTTTTAATAAAAAAAAGTGTCTGAATTTGATTGACTGTGATTCAAAGTACTTACATTGATTTCCACACAAAAATCATCCAAAATCTAACATTATATCTTTGTGAGTATTAAAAATACTTTAAAATCATTTTAAAACACCCTGCTTTCAAACAAAAAGTAAAACCGTATCAATTCATTCGTTTTATATTTAAAGAAAAAGAGTTATTTTCATCAATTCCTCACATTGTAATCAATGCCTGTCACATGTGTCACATACAAAAGTGTTATGATACAATCTCTGAAAAAAAGGAAAAAAAAATATATTTTTTTTAAACTCCTTCCTTATCAGGCCAGAATTTTTTTTCCTCTCTCTATCTCTTTTTGTCACTTTCAATTTTTTATGTATTTTTTTTTCTCCCACTATTATTTTGGATTATGCATGTTGGGGTTTTTTTTATTATCCTACTTCTTCTCCTGCTTCTTATTCCATTTTCTGTTTTTCATGTATGACAATATTGACACAAAGGATTCACAAGTTATTAATGTGGTGGATATTGAGGTAAAAGAAAACACACAAAATGATTTGTTATAGTTTGTTGACGATGGTAAAATAGGATGTTGCTGAGGATGAAGATGATGCTGACGATGATGATGCTACAAATACAAAAAAAATATATGGATAGATAACATGATTGATGGATAACAGCAAAAATATCATAAAAATCTTTGATATGATTATTAACTTAATATTAAATATTCAAGAGACAAAATTGTAGGAGATTAGAAAGAAAAAAAGTGATAGTAACAAATAATAGACTAATACCATTGACAAAAAAAAATTAATAAAGGAAATAGAATACTTTTTTTGTTGGATTTTAAATTTGTTTGAAGAGAATCAACAAATAGTAAATATTTAAAAAAAAGTTACATTTAAAAATTGTTGCTTTAAAACAGATTCATATATGTTTTTTAAGAAGGAGTGTTTCAAATTTTCAAAAATTAAGTCTGTTGATTATAGTAAATTTTATGAAATTCACCACACTCGAGGACAATTTTTTTGATATGGTTTAATACCAATTTTGTCTAAAGTTTTAAAAAATTAGCAGCTTCGTAAAATTTTTAAAATGTCTGTGCATGTAAACGATGTAAATAAATTTAATTGAAATTTAAGTACTTCAAGATCCAAGAACTAGACATATTTAAATTGGAAAAAAATCGGTCAGTGTTGTTGTTGATGGGGTGTCATCGCATAGGTTTCGACTTAACTCTGAAGTACCGCAAGATTCCGTTCTTTCTCCTACTCTTTTTCTTATCTTTATTAATGACCTTCTTAGTCAAACTTTCAACCCTATCTACTCTTTTGCAGACGACAGCAACATTTGTCATTCATTTTCCTTCGATCATAGGCCAAGCCTTGTAGAGGTTGGGCGCGTGCGGCAGATTATGAATGACACTCTCAATCAGGACCTGTTGACAATCTCTGAATGGGGTCTTGCGAATAGGGTCGATTTTAATGGACGTAAGACCCAATGTTGCATGTTGACCCATAGACGTATTGTGGAACCAACATTGTCGTCTGTATCTATTGGTGGTATCGATATTGAGGAATCAGATTCTCTTGATGTTCTGGGCATGAAAATCCAGTGTGATGTCCGTTGGAATAAACATGTTTTTCAAGTGTCGAAAGAAGCATTCAAGTGTCTTGGTTTCTTAAAACGGTGCAAGAACTACTTCACTCCTACTGATCTCCTTAATATTTATACCACCTATATCCGGCCGAAGATGGAATACAACTCCCATATATGGGCAGGGGCTTCAGAGTCTATTCTGAAGCTTCTGGACCGTGTTCAAAGGAGGGCGTCGAAGCTAATCAATGACAGTAGAGTATCCAACTCTATTGACTCTTTGGAGCATCGTCGGAATGTGGGTTATGTAACACTGTTCTATCGATATTATCATGGTAAGTGTTCTGCTGAGATAAGCGAACTTATCCCCCGAGCACGGGTTTTTGTTCGGAATACTCGCTTGTCTAGTAGGGCTCATCCATTTGTTATCGATTGCCCAGTGTACCGCACAACGCATTACAGAGAAAATTAATTTATAAGCCGAACTATCCGTATGTGGAATATACTTCCTGTAGAGGTCTTCCCTGTCAACTACAATTTGGAAAAGTTCAAATCAAATATCCACAAACACTACTCCCTCTATCCTCCCTCCCATAACCTATTTTCCTAATTATCAACACAATGCACTGCATTTATAGGGGACATCCCCTGAGTGTTGGTTAAGTCAAAAAAAAAGACCTATCCCATATAAACTAACCCATTGAAATTAAGCAATTTGACTGGTAATCATATTTTTTATTATCATAAATTTACTAGTTCCGCACGATATTTGCTAAGTTCTATCGATTTGCTATATGTCACATAATTTGTTGTGTTTGCTATCAACATTCTCTTTCCACTATTTCAAAATTTACAAAACAACAAAATTTTAGAAACTCACCACTTTCCTCGAAACTCACCACACTTTAAAAACTGGTTATTTTTATATAAAAATAACTAAAAAATTCTTTAAATTGTTAAATATAATTTAATCTAAGAAATTCACCATTGTCACAAAAACAGCTGTTTGTATGAAAAACACCGCTGATGTAATAACATACAGCCATTAAAAAAAAAATCATAAAAGCAAAAGTCTGTTTGGACTGTCAACAAAAACAGATAACACACGATTTTTTGACAAGTCTTAATATTCACAAGGGAAGTATCTCAACCCTTATGAACCGATTTGCCTGAAACTTAAAATATATATAAAAGAGACGATTTTAAGGGTGGGGTGTCTCGGCTTATCGGCCATATCAGAGTTTCAAAATTTTGTTGTCCCCTTATGAAACAATGTGGACCTCCGGGAAAATTTCGATAACTCCCGAACTAACAGGAATATCCTCTAGAGAAAAAATACGTTCGACTAAAATTTAATAAAGATTATTTCGTATTTATATGAACATCGTAGATCTATGTCTTCATATAAATACACCCCAAAATTTACACATTTTCATTAAAAAAAGTATTTAACGAAGCCGAACTTTTACAAGGTTATGCCACCGTTGGATAGGCATTAAAAAAACCTTTCTTCTCATATGTAAACATCATATAGTTTCTTAAAAAGAAATGGCTGAAAATCCAAAAAACGATTTTTACGCAATTTTTTGACACATGTTTTGAACCCCTAAATCCCTGATATGGCCGATAAGCCGAGACACCCCAACCTTAGAATTGTTTTTTTATATATATTTTACATGTCATGCAAATCGGTTCATAAGGGTTGAGATACTTCCCTTGTCAGTGGAATGATGTAAACAGGGCTTTAACAATACATGTAAACATATTTGTGTCAGATAAATTTGTTGTTTCTGATATCTATATTATCTTCGCACTATTCTTATATCAAAAAAACACTTCAAAATTTACAAAACAACAAAATTTAAAAAACTCACCACTTTCATCGAAACTCACCGCACTTAAAAAATTGATTATTTTTATATAAAAATAACTTAAAAGGTTAAATTTGGCTTAAACGAAGCTTTAAAAACTGTACAATATAAAAATTATGAAATATAGAGAAAAATTATTAGAATTACACTAACCAAGGCAACAAATTGTATTCATATCTATTATTATTTCGTTCTTTCTATTTTTAATTTTCAAAAATTCTTTAAATTGTAAAATATAATTTAATCTAAGAAATTCACCACAGTCCCAGAAACTCACCACCCTTTAAAAAAGGCAATATTCACTATTTTGCATACAAAAACAATTACAAAGTTAAATTTTGCTTGAATGAATCTTTAAAAATTCTCCGCAGTATCCAAAATATTTTTAAGAATGAACTTATAGTACGAAACTAAGAAATTTAGACTAACAGTGCTAAACGATTTCATTCCTAGCTATCATAATTCCGTTTGTACTATTTGTTTGTGCCCAAAAATACTTAAAAAATTTTTGCTAAACAAAATTTAAGAAATTCACCACTTTCATAAAAACTCACCACACATCAAAAATTAGCTATTTTTACCCAATTTTTAACAAAAACAACTAAAAACGTTAAAACGTTGTTGGGGGATATCTTTTCTCTCGCGTTTAATATTTACCAATTCATTTATTATGCTTTATTAATACAATTTTATCATTATTTAAATGGTTCTGAGACATTTTTTTCTATTTTTCTACTAGAAAAGTCTCAGATTTTGACATATTTTCTTGTAAAAAAGTTCTCGAATTCGGAAATATCTTTCCAATATAGAAAAAGTATCAGACTCTGAAAAAAAATTTCTATAGAAAATTCTTATATTCTGAGACATTTTGCCTAAAAAGGTCTCAGATTCTGAGACACTTTTTCGGATTTTAAATACTTCCTATAAAAAATTTAAGGATTCTGCAAAATTTTTGCTGTCTAAATGTCTCAGACTCTAAGAAACTCTAAATAATTATACCCTACACCACACTGTGGTACAGGGTATAATGAGTTTGTGCTGATGTTTGTAACTACCCGAAATATTGGTCCTAGACCCACCTTTAAGTATACCGATCGACTCAGAATCACTTTTTGAGTCGATTTAGCGATGTCCGTCCGTCCGTCCGTCTGTCCGTCCCTCCGTCTGTCTGTCTGTCCATGTAAACGGTGTAAACACGATACAGGTCGCAATTTTTAATCAATTGACTTGAAATTTGAAACTTTAGTCTCTCTTGGCCCAAGGACGAAGCCTATTGAAATTTGAAAAAATCGGTCCATATTTAGACCTAGCCCCCATACAAAGGTCCTCTTTAGTTTTGGCTCAAATGACTCTAATAACCGTATTGTAGAAGGTATCGCTTTGAAATTTGGATGGTAAACATGTTTTGTCTTCACATATCATCATTCCGAATTTCAAAGAAATCGGACCAGTTCTTCTTGTAGCCCCCATACAAACCACCTTCCCGATTTTCACATAAATGTCTCAAATTTCATGAAAATAGAAAATATTTTATTAAAATTTTGTTTGTGTATGTTAAACGCGTACTTAAATAACCTTATAAAACCTGATAATCATCGGACCAGTTTTGGACTCAGGCCCCTTGTGAAAATTTCGCCCGATATTCAGTTAAAGCGGTTTATTGTCAACAAATAGAAGCCTATTTCACTCAAATTTGATTTGTGAGTGTTTTCTTCACTTATTAAAGGTTTTACAGCATATAGATCTAATCGATCCATGGGACCCATTTTCCGGGAAACCTTGGTGTAGGGTATTATATGGTCGGTCTTGACCGACTATAATTTTCTTACTTGTTTTTTTTTTAAAAAGTCTCAGATTCTGTAGCATTTTTACTAAAGAAAAACTCCTAGACTCTGAGACAATTTTCATATATTTTTTTTTTACTTTGAGACATATTTCCTACAAAAAAATTCCAAGTGTCAGACAAATTTTCATATAAAAAAGTGTCAGATATTGAAACAGTTTTACAATACAATAAGTCTCAGATTCCGAAATATTTTGGCAGATTCAAAAACATGTCTCGTATAGAAGAGACTCAGATTCTAAGTAATTTTTCGTATAGAAAAAGGGTCAGATTCTGATATACTTTTTCTAAAAAAAAGTTCTCAGTCTCAGATTCTGTAACATTTTTACTGAAGAAAAACTCATAGTCTCTGAGAAAATTTTGTCATAAAATTTTTTAGTGCTGAGACATATATTATATATATATATATATAAAAGAGTAATGTGACTGACTGACTGACTGACTGACTGACTGACTTATTGACTGATTCATCATCGCCCAGCCCAAACCGCTGAAGCTAGAGACTTGAAATTTGGACTGTAGGTTCACCTCCTGGAATATAGATCCACTAAGGCTGGATTTTTGCCAGTGTTGATTCTAAGGGGGTAAAAAGGGTAAAAAACTGTACTTTTGGTACTTTTTATATCTCCTGAAATAATGGTCATAGAGACTTGAAACTTGGACTGTATGTTCACCTCCCGGAATATAGATCCAGTAAGGCTGGATTTTTGCCAATGTTGATTCTAAGGGGGTAAAAAGGGTAAAAAATGTACCTTTGGTACCTTTTATATTTCCTTAAATAATGGTCCTAGACCAGTGATACGCATTTTTGTAATTCCTATTCCCGCGGGAATAGGCGCTGCTTGTGCGCTGTCAACACACATACACTATAAAATACTGTTGCTTAAGCAAATTTGTTGACTTTTCGCTTGCTACTACCCACACAAGCATAAATGTTATAGTATGTGTCTGCGTATCGCTGTCCTAGACACTTGAAATCTTGAATGTAGGTTCAGCTCCCGGAATATAAATCTACTAAGGCTGGATTTTGCCAATGTTGATTCTAAGGGGTAAAAAGGGTAAAAAACTGTACTTTTGGTACCTTTTATATTTTCTTAAATAATGGTCCTAGAAACTTAAAATTTGCAATGTAGGTTCACCTCCCGGAAAAAATATTCACCAAGGCTGGGTTTTTGCCAATGTTGACTCTACGGGCGTAAAATGGAAAAAAGTGTACTTTTGGTACTTTTTTAATTTACTGAAATAATGGTACCTTTTATAAAAAGTACCCTTTATAAAAAGTACATTTTATAAAAAGTACCTCTTATAAAAAGTACCTTTTATAAAAAGTACCTTTTATGAAAAGTATCTTTTATAAAAAGTACCTTTTATAAAAAGTACTTTTTATAAAAAGTACCTTTTATAGAAATTATGAAAAGTACCTTTTAAAAAAAGTACATTTTTAAAAAGTACCTTTTATAAAAATTACCTTTTATCAAAAGCATCTTTTATCAAAAGCACCTTTTATAAAAAGTACCTTTTATAAAAATACCTTTTATAAAAAGTACCTTTTATAAAAAGTACGTTTTGTTAAAAGTACCGAAAGTACACTTTTTGGTACTTTTTTATTTCCTGAAATAATAAACATAGAAACTTGAAATTACTTTACCTTACCTTACCTTACCTTACCTTACCTTACCTTACCTTACCTTACCTTACCTTACCTTACCTTACCTTACCTTACCTTACCTTACCTTACCTTACCTTACCTTACCTTACCTTACCTTACCTTACCTTACCTTACCTTACCTTACCTTACCTTACCTTACCTTACCTTACCTTACCTTACCTTACCTTACCTTACCTTACCTTACCTTACCTTACCTTACCTTACCTTACCTTACCTTACCTTACCTTACCTTACCTTACCTTACCTTACCTTACCTTACCTTACCTTACCTTACCTTACCTTACCTTACCTTACCTTACCTTACCTTACCTTACCTTACCTTACCTTACCTTACCTTACCTTACCTTACCTTACCTTACCTTACCTTACCTTACCTTACCTTACCTTACCTTACCTTACCTTACCTTACCTTACCTTACCTTACCTTACCTTACCTTACCTTACCTTACCTTACCTTACCTTACCTTACCTTACCTTACCTTACCTTACCTTACCTTACCTTACCTTACCTTACCTTACCTTACCTTACCTTACCTTACCTTACCTTACCTTACCTTACCTTACCTTACCTTACCTTACCTTACCTTACCTTACCTTACCTTACCTTACCTTACCTTACCTTACCTTACCTTACCTTACCTTACCTTACCTTACCTTACCTTACCTTACCTTACCTTACCTTACCTTACCTTACCTTACCTTACCTTACCTTACCTTACCTTACCTTACCTTACCTTACCTTACCTTACCTTACCTTACCTTACCTTACCTTACCTTACCTTACCTTACCTTACCTTACCTTACCTTACCTTACCTTACCTTACCTTACCTTACCTTACCTTACCTTACCTTACCTTACCTTACCTTACCTTACCTTACCTTACCTTACCTTACCTTACCTTACCTTACCTTACCTTACCTTACCTTACCTTACCTTACCTTACCTTACCTTACCTTACCTTACCTTACCTTACCTTACCTTACCTTACCTTACCTTACCTTACCTTACCTTACCTTACCTTACCTTACCTTACCTTACCTTACCTTACCTTACCTTACCTTACCTTACCTTACCTTACCTTACCTTACCTTACCTTACCTTACCTTACCTTACCTTACCTTACCTTACCTTACTATCGCACATAACGGTATTTGGAGGGTCTATTCTCTAACAAATTGTAAAAAATACAACAAAAAAGGGGACATAATTTTTTTAAGAGCATATTTTTATTGTTTTTAGAGCATATTTTCCGTTTTTAAGGGCATTTTTTAAGCGCATAAAACGTGTTTTTTAGAGCATATTTTTGGTTTCCCTGATAATGACCTTAGAAGATGGGGAATTGGAATTGAAATGGCGTAGAACGGGGAACAATATGAAATGGAGCAGGGAGCAATATGGAATAATATTTTCAACTCAAATTTTTGGTGTTTAGCTTTTTTTACTCCATATTTTTTTTATTTTTATTCCAATTTCTTTTTTCACTGAAATATTTATTCACTCAAAATCCAAAATTCCGACATAAGGGCTCGAAAATTGTCATTATATTTTTCCCCCGGAACGAACATGATAACATACCAGCAAAGTTATTCAAATTTTATTGTTTAAATTATTCATTGAAATAATTTTATATGGAAGATTTAAACGTCCACACGTAAATAAAACAAAGACTACGTAGGGGAATTTTTTTGAAATCGATAGAATAATTCTGATCCTTCTATTATCCGGTATTCAATACAACCGGTAACGAAGTACCGGGATTGTAAGCTAGTTTCCTATAAAAAAGTCTCAGGTTCAGACAAATTTTTATATAAAAAAGATGTCAGATATTGAAACAGTTTTGCAATAGAAAAAGTCTCAGATTCTGAAACATTTTGACTGATTCTGAAACATTCTGGCAAATTCGGAAACATGTTTAATATAGAAAAGACTTAGATTCTGAGTAATTTTTTGTAAAGAAAAAAGGGTCAGATTCTGATTCTATAAAAAAGTTGTAAAATTTTTCTAAATAAAATTTTCATACCTTTCTTTTAGATTTTCAAGACAATTCTAAGGTAGAGATACCTCGGCTTATCGGTCATATCGAGGATTTAGAGGTTCAAAAAATGAGCCAAAAAATGGCAAAAAATTATTTTTTGGATTTTTCAAACTAATCTTTATTATATTAAAGTTGACACGTATTTTTTCTCTAGACGATATTCCTGTTCGGGAGTTATCGACATTTTCCCGACGGTTCACATTGTTTCATAAGGGAACAAAAAAATTTTTAAACACTGATGTGCCTTAGAACTGTCTCTTTTACATAGATTTTAAGTTGCATGCAAATCTGTTCATAAGGGTTGAGATACTACCCTTGTTAGACACTTTACAACTTACCACACTTTGAAAATCTCATGTTTCTAATCCATAAAATATTTTTTAATTTGGTTTTGTTTTTTTTTTAATAACTTCAATAATTTTAGAGCTAAAAAATAAAAAACGAAATTCACCACGATTTCAGAAACTCACCACACCTTAAAAATTATTTGTTTTAACTACCCGGTGAAAAATTGTACAAATATGATCATATATGCGTTCATACAGCGTCATGTATGTAAATATATGTAGCATATATGAATATATATGCCACTGTATGAAGGCATATATGATCATATTTGCAACATATATGTCCATATACGTAAAATGAGGGCATATGAACATATATGACATATATGCTCCATATATGTCCACATATGTCATATATGGGCATATGCCCTCATTTTACGTATATGGACATATATGTTGCAAATATGATCATATATGACTGCATACAATTTCATATATGACCATATATGATCATATATTTACATATATGCATCCATATATTTACATATATCTATACATATATGCTCATTTTTTACCGGGTATTGAAAACTTTTAAAGAATTTAGAAAATAAAAAATAAATAAAAACACAAACTGAAGAAACTCTAAGGCACTTTATAACTCACCACCCCTTTAAAATCTTAAATTTCTTATCTATAAAATATTTTTTATTTTTTTTCGATTTTTTGTAATAGTTTTAATAATTTTAAAGTTGCAAAATAAAAAAAAAAAACAAAATTCACCGCGATATCAGAAACTCACCACACCTTAAAAATGCTTCATTTACACTTATTAAAACTTTTACTGATAGAAATAGATACAAAATAACAAACTCGAGAAACTCAACTCACACTTTAAAACTCACCACACCTTTAAAATTGCAAATATAAAAAATATTTACATACATACAACATTTTTTTAAATACTTTTTTATTAATTTAATATATACTTCCATCCCCAAAACTCCTAAAATTTTAAATTCTTTATGTTCCAACTTGTGTTGCTTTAATTGTTATTTATGTTAAAAATAAAAATAATTTTAGTATTCATGCCAACTAATATTTGTATTTATTAATTTTTTGTGTGGCCTTTTGTTATATTCAATTCTAAAGAATTTTAAACAAAATCACTGTGATTTATTTCAATTATTTATATTATGTTACAATTCCCTTTTGGTAAAGCAGAGAAGGAAAAAAAATAAATTTATATAAATAAAAAAAAAAATATATAACAAGCAAAAAACAACAGCAATAACAACAACATAAACAACAACAACACAAACAACAACAACATCAGAAAATGTCAACCATCAATTGCAATCAATTTACTTGGTTTTATATGCACTCGATTGAACAAATTTATCCAACATGTTACATTATCTTTAACAAATTGAGTAAAATCCTTATAATAAAAAATTGAAAAAAAGAAGAAAAAAAAAGTAAAACAAATATTTTTTTTTTTTATATAAAAAAACATTGATTGTGGAAAGTAGAAGAAAATTCTTTTTTTTTAAACAACTAAGGACACACAAATAACATGAAAAAAAAAAAAAAATGTAGCTGTACGTACCAAAATACTTGCTGAGGTTTTTTATTGGCATTTCATTCGTTGTTTTCATCCTCGTCATCCAATTTTTTTTTTGTTATTATATATCAATGAAGTATAACAGAAAATGTCAATCAAAATTTGAAATATTACCAAGATTTTTGCAAATTTTATTTTTTTTTATTTTTTATTATAACTTTTCTGTTTTAGCTAAATAATGAATCTTAAATTTAGGTTTTTTGGCAACATTTTATTTAGATGTTTAGTAAAAAAAAAATGTTCTTTAAAAAGTTGTTTTGGAACGGAGTGGCGCATAATTGTAGGTGATGACATAGACCCACTTTTCAATACACTGATTAATAATAAAAAAAAAATAAAGCCCTAAAAAAAATAAAGCCCTGCAAAAAAAAAATGAAAAGGTTCTGGCCTGGAAATCGGCCCAACACGTTTTAAATGTATTTCTACCCCCTGAATCCGAATCTGACACCCAAAAAATTCTATCGTTGGGTTTTCTTGTAATCTTAGAAGGAAGTTCCCCAAAGAGACCATTTCTGTTTTCTTTTAAATGTATACAAAAAATAGAGAAAAAAAACTCTAAATACAATCTTGATGCATTTTGATCTCCTGAACTTGATTCCGCTCAGATAAGTCGATCTTAAATTTAAGTTTTTCTATAATGTGAATAATTTAAAAAAAAAAATCAGATAGTTTCACTCTGTGGACTTTCATGGTAAGTTGTGGGGCTGTGTTGTAAATATTTTTTTAAAATATATCTCTATCAAAAACCATAAGATATTTTGATGCTTAACGAAAAATTTATAATCAATTTTTTCATTAAGTGGATTTTTTAAAAATGGCTTGGAATCTAAGAATGTTCTTAAATGAACAATTTATACAGAATGGCATCTTTCTGTATGAAAATGTCTCAGACTCTGAGAACTTTTTTATATTAAAAATCTTACAGAAAATAAATTCACTCAAAAAATTATGTCATTAACTGTTTGTAGTTTATTTAAAAAGTTTTACATTTAGTCATTTTTTAAAGAAAAAACATTTGTTTGATGTTCAGTTTTTATTAATGACTACTTCTGTGGTTTATTTCAGAAATAACATCTTAAAAAATAAAGACTTTCATTAACATTTAATTTTTAAAGTCATTTATTTTTGTTCTGTAAGTAAAAACTACTGATTATTCTTTTTATTTTTTATGATTTGTGTAAGTATTTTTTTTTTTTAATTGTTAGTATTATTTAATGATATATCATTAATTTTTACCTACACTCAAAATATTTTGTAGGCAAAAGCAAATGAAAAACACACTTAAAACCAGTGAATAAACAATTGAAAACCATCCCAGTAATTATTCATTTGTTTTAACAAACATCAACATCAATTTTTTACTGTTGACAAAATTTTCTAAAATAAATAACATTAAACATTAAAAAATAACGTTTTTTCCTCTTTTTTACCAACAAATTTGAAAAAAATAACCAAATAAAACATTAAAAATTATTGATAGTTCTGTTATTATTACCAACAAATTTAAAAAAAATAACCTACGAAAACAATAAAAATTAATGATTTCGTAGGTAATTTTTTACAATTTTCTATTGAAATATTTTTTTAAAAATCTTTAATAAAATTTTTGGGAATCGATCCCGCAATCAACTACATTCTGGCCAGACACTCTACCCATCGCGCCAAAGTCACTTGATACAAACATGTTTTTATATTTCTATAAATAATTTTTTGATTTTTTTTTTCTACAAAAAAATAACTGACTTGTGTAGGTAAAAACTAATGATGTCATCTCATTAAAAAATACCAACAATTTAAAAAAAACCCTGCAAAAAAAGTCATTACCACTTCTCAGTGGAGTGCTTTAAAACTATAACAAATGTAATGAAATACAACAAAAATAACAAAAAACACAAGACAAAAACACACAAACAGTTTTTTCTACTCCAGAATACATAGATATTCAGCACTTAACTCATTACCTATCGCGACACCTCCATACAAATGTAAGTAGATATTCAGTAGAAAAGAACTACTCCGTGGAAGTAGTTGGAAGTTGTTTGAAAGCTCGGAGTACTTCTTATCTACTGAATATCTACTTACTTTTGTATGGGAGTGTCGCGGAAGGTAATGACTTAAGTGCTGAATAACAACTTTTTATGGAGTAGAAAAAACTGTTTGTGTGTTTTTTTCTTGTGTTTTTTGTTATTTTTGTTGTATTTCATTACATTTGTTTTAGTTTTAAAGCACTCCAAATAGAAGTACTCCGCACTTTTTTTGCTGGGAAATTACTTACACAAATCATTAAAAATCAAAGGAATAATCAGTAGTTTTTACATAAAGAACAAAAATAAATGACTTTAAAAATTAAATGTAATGAAAGTCTTTATTTTTTAGTGTGTTATTTTTGAAACAAAGGACTGAAGTACTTAGTCATTAACAAATGTTTTTTTCTTTTAAAAACGACTAAACGGAAAACTTTTTAAATATACTACAAACAGTTAATGACATAATTTTTTGAGTGTACTTTGTGGGTTTATTTATTTAGAAAAAAATTCAAAAAATTATTTATAGAAATATAAAAAGAAATGTAAAAACATGTTTGTATCAAGTGACTTTGGCACGATGGGTAGAGCGTGTGGCCAGAATGTAGTTGATTGCAGGATCGATGCCCCAAAATTTTTTTTTTAAAATTTTTAAAAAAAATATTTCAATGGAAAATTTTAAAAAATAATCTACAAAATCATTAATTTTTAATGTTGGTAAAAATATTTTTTTTGAATTTGTTGGTAAAAATAACAGAACTTTCATTAATTTTCAATGTTTTCGTATGTTATTTTTTTCAAATTTGTTGGTAAAAAAGAATGAAAGAACGTTATTTTTAAATGTTATTTATTTTAAAAAAATGTTGTCAACAGTAAAAAATAAATGTTGATGTTTGTTAAAACAAATGAATAATTACTGGAATGTTTTTCAATTGTTTATTCACTCGTTTTAAATGTGTTTTTCATTTGTTTTTGCCTACAGAATATTTTGAGTGTTGTTTCCATGTGAAATCAAAAAATCGGAGAACTTAGGAAAAATTTCTCAGACTCTGCCATTACATTGAAACAAATGGGTACAAAGAAACATATCAAACAAAAATTTTTGCTTTTTAACGTCGATAAATTTCATAGCAATTCCGTCTAGAAAACCTTTTTATAAATATTTTTTAACAAAATTTCTTTGTAATCCAAAAATGCTTAAAATTATTTATTTTAATTCAATTTTTTTAATCTTTTCTTTTCAGGTAAATTAAATATTATATATATGTGAGTCAAAAAATCAAATTGCTAATGGTATGTAATTTTTTTCCCGATTTGATGCATCCTTATATTTTTTGATCCTCTCTCTAATTTGTCCAAAAAGTTTCAAACCCAAAAATATTTTTTTGAATGCCCTAGTAAAATATTAAACTAAATCTAATTTGATCCGTGAAATGGCTGTATAAAAAAATCTCTAATTGTATTATTTTAGATCAAAAAATATAAAAATTGATAAAATTCGATACGGGATTTGATCAGATCTAATTATATCAAGTTGATCTAAAAATATATATAATTTATATAATTTGATGGAAAAAAAACAAAATACGGATTTAATCATATATGGGGCAATATCTTAACATATAAAGTAGATCAACCATACCAATTGATAGATATAATTTTATATAAATTTATACGGACACATATTTACTCATATAATATTGTTTCAAATTATACATTATGTCAGAAAATTTTTATTTGAGTGCCCATAAATATTTCTATTCATATCACAGAACTAGTATTTATTGTTAAAAATTTACAATTAAATAATTAATTAAAAGAAATTATTTTTGAAAAAAAAAATTTGCGTAAAAAAAAATTTTTCGTAAACAAATTTTTTTGGTAAAAAAAAAACATCGAAAAAATTATTTTGTGTAAAAAAATAAGTTTTTACTTGTTTAAATATCATTTGGTATCCAAATGGTATTTACATATGCCAACCAGCATCCGAATTATAGCGTTTTGTATTTTTAGGTTATGATGAATTTGTCAAATATTCTGAGGGTTCCTAACATATTAGTTCATAACTTTTGAGCCGCTGAGCAGATATCGCTCAAATGCAATACCAAACTTCTCGGGAGAACTTCCAATAAATATGTTAAGTTTCAGTCATCTCTGTGCAATATTTTGCCCGCGACAGCATTTTCCACAGACAGACAGACGGACAGACGGACATCGCTAGAATGTCTTAAAATCGATCGGGCATCATGAATATGTATACTTTATGGGGTCCCAGATCGATATTTCGATGAGTTACAAACGGAATGACAAACTTATATATACCCTCTATCACTAAGTGGAGGGTATAAAGACACAAAAAAAATTAAAACACATAAAGTGTTAAGTTTCATTCGGGACGTTAAGGGACACCTTCACCATCACGACAATTTTTTGAAAACTTTTTTATGATGCTTTTTGCATTTAAGTAACACAAGTTTATGGTTATTTAAATTATTATTTTTTAGTTCACGCCCAGAAAAAGAGGCTGGGAAAAACACATTTTGGAATCCTTTGGGTCCAAGTCAGGACTTTGAACTTCTTTCGTAAAAATTTTCTTTGTTTAACAAAAATACCAAAGAAATATGTAAAAAAAATCGTTTTTTACAGGTGATAGTTCAACTCCTTCCGTAATATAATGTAGAATATTTTTTTGAATGCATCTACTAGGATTTCTACATAATATATATAAAGGGCATTCCATGTCAAATAGGACACTTCGAACATTTTTTTTTTAGATTTTCCGAATTTTGCAGTTTTTAGTACTTTTCGAAAATACTTTCTAGTAAATTCTCTTTTTTCTGATGACCTGCTCAAAAGATATGGAATTTTAAAAAATTCGGTGGTTGTTCCATTAATCAAATTTCTTCAAAAATAGTCCAAATGTAATTTTTTAAATTCTCTTAAACGTGATTTTTATGTTTAAGAATTTAAATTTCATTATTAAAAATGTTTGTACTCTTGGATTTTTTTTGAATATTTGCAAAAATGATATTTAGATTTAAAAATCGAAAAATTGCATATTAGAGCACTTTAAAAATTTTTAAGTAATATTTTTCTATAAGTACGTAAAAAATCAAAAATTTAAAAAACAACCAACTTTTTTTTTTGAATTTGGACTGTTTTTGAAGAATTTTTAATAAAGGAAAAAGCTTCAAAATTTTGATAACTTGATATCTTTTGAACAGATCATCAAAACAATTTAAAAATTTTCCAGGAAAACGTGTTTTCGAAGGTAACTTAAAACTGTAAAAAAATTGGTAAAATTTTAAAAAGAAAATTTAAAAGTGTCCGATTTGGCCTGGAATACTCCATATACATTTAATATGCTGATTGTAATGTGTACTTTTAATTTATAATCATTTTATTGTTTAACTGTCATTATCAGTTGTATTTAATAATGCCTAAAGACAAAGTAAAATAATTGTCATATAATTAGATGGTAGAAGATTTTATAGATTCCATAATATCATACATGTATGTACTTGTACTTGTAGTTGCAGTTGTACTTGTAAGTGGAACAAACCGACAACCCCAACCACTGTACCTTAAGATTAAACAATCAAATGAAGGGGTGTATTGAAAACAGAAAAGGATTTGTATATCTACAAATAATAAATCAATAAGAGAAATACAAAGCAATACACAGGAGCGGAAGAAGCTCTTGGGTTTAAAGGGAGATTTTTTTTACCCTTAAGGGTCGAACCAGAATCAAATGCGTAGCGCAAGACGTAAAACAAAAACAAAAACAAACACATCAAATTTGAAATTTTTACGTCCGTTTGATTTAGGTAACTCACATTTAAATATTAGAAAGGAAAAATTATTGGGCGTTACGCCTTACGCGACGTAATTTGATTCAGGTTGGACGCTAAAATTTTAATTGTATAAATTAACAAAAATATTTAGAGTAATACATTTTTTTAAAAATACGTTTTTTATACCCTCCAATCTAGTGATAGAGAGTATATATAAGTTTGTCATTCCGTTTGTAACACCTCGAAATATTGGTCCAGTAACCCCATAAAGTATAAAGTATCCTCGATCGATTTAAAGACGATCTAGCGATGTCCGTCCTTCTGTCTGTCTGTTGAAAACATGCTAACTTTTGAAAGCCTTTACGGAGGCTCCTAAAGTTTGGCATATATGTTGGGCATTTACCTGGTCAGGTTGGTATTGCAATTCAGCGAAATCGGTCTAGCGGTTCAAAAGTTATAAACAAAAGACTGAATTTCCGCAAGGGTTTTTCGTGAATTTATGATATGAAAATCACACTAACTTTCGAAAGACAATTATGAGAATGCTTAAGCTTTTATTAGTCGTTCCTCCGGTCTGGTTCATATTATATTTCAGTCAAATCGGTCCAGTGGTTCAAAAGTTGTAAGCAAAACCATGAATTTCAGATTAGTTTCACCTTAAATTCACTTGTTGAACACCCGTTAAACATGTTTTGAAAACATTGGTTAGTCACAAAAATATTTTACAACGTATTTTTATCACTCAAAAATATTTTTACACTAAAAAAAATACACTCGACAAAAATTTTACACTCGAAAAAAATTTTTAAATTCAAAAAAATTTAGTAAATTATTTTTTTTTTTCAAACATTACTTAAAAAAAAAGTTTTTTTACACGTTTTTTTCACGTTAGAAAATTTACTATCACTTAAAAAAGGCATTGTGGAGGGTATTCATAGATTCGGCCAAGTAAAATTTAACTTTTCTTCTTGTTCTTTTTTTGTGATTTTGGAATTTCAAAGATAACATCCACAAAATTTTTTTTCAACGCCACATTAATGAAATTATATTTTCAAAATTTTCAATATCAATTAATTTTTAATTTAAGCCATTATTAAATTAATTAAATCAATAAAAAATGTAGGTGAATGAATAATAAAATTACTTGAATCAATAAAAAAATTAATTGAATTAATAAAACAATTTATTGAGTAAATTGAATTATATAAAAAATTAACTGCAATTATTAAAAAAAATAATTGAATCAATATTTTAACCAAAAAAATAACTTTACATAAAAAATTTCTGGGGAAAATTGTATATTGGATCAATTACAAATTTAATTGAATCAAGTAAATTTTTGTGTCGATATTTTTATCTGATATTTTTTGTAAAGTAAATTAATAAAAAACAGATTAAATTAATTAAAAAAATTAATTAATCAATTAAAAAATTTATTAAATTAATTGAATTTAAAATAATTTAATTAATTAAAAAATTAATTGATCCATATTTTAGGCAAAATATTTCAGCAAATTGATAACACAAAAATTTCTGGGAAAAAATCTATATTGGATCAATTATAAAATTAATTGAAGCAATTAAAAAATTTGTTAAATATTTTTTTATCTGAAATTTAGAACCAGGTTGACAAAAGTTGAACTTTTTCAATTTGCCTGACCTTTGACAACTGATTTGTATGGATTTTAGTGTGCTGATTCCGAATCTGTTATCCAATTTTTTTCAACATCTCGCGTTCGCGAGTAAATCGCTGTTAAAGAGTTGAAAAAGTGCGATTTTTACTAATTTTGCTTGGCTATAATTTCCAAAACTAATTTTGGAGCCTCAGTTTTAAGCACAAACTTAACTATATTGGATGCGAGGATTCCAAAACTGGTATTAGCTTTTTTCTGTCAGCTTCAGTTTTCGAGTTTTTAAAAAGGGCATAAGTATTCAGACAAAATTAAAAAGGGCATAAATTTAAAAATTTTATTTTAGCGATATTTCCAAAACTAAAGATGACTCAACAAAAGTAAGATCATTTTTGGCATCAGCATATCCAACATACTCAAAATCGTTATTCACTTTTTGAATGTAAAGTAATTATGGACTCACAAAGATGCCAAAAATAGCCTATTTTCAAAGATTCCTTAGGCTATATCTCGAAAACTAGAGCTGACCCAAAAAAAAACGATAGCCAGATTTGAAATCAGCGTACCCCAATTACCCAAAATTAGCTATCAGAATCCGGGCAAAAAAATTGTTGCCTTGTGTAATCAATATTTTAGATAAAAAAACCTTTGTATATTGATAACACAAAAATTTCTAAAAAAAAAAATGTTTATTGGATCAATTACAAAATTAATTAAATCAATTAAAAAAATTATTGAAAATATATATTTTTTTGAAAATTTAAAAACCTGATAGTTTTTTGTGGCCTCATAAAGTGGAAAATTCCGTAAGTCAGCTTACGCACAATTAGACAAAACTTTAGTTGATTTCAATTGAATCGCAAATAAAAATGGAATTGTTCATATATTAACGCTAACAGGAAAATGCGCATGCAAATACATACACATATGCTTGTTTTGTTTAACATATGCATATGTTAACGTATTAGAGTATTATGAAGTAAGTAATGGTATTAGGGATTCACTGTTTGTATCCTGTAAATAATCTAAAATAATTAAGAAATCAATTGGAACATAAGGGTTAATTTCGACTTAAAATTCCAGTGCAAAAGCACATTTAAAAATAAAAAAGTAAATTTAATTTTTTAACTTCATTTTTTAAAAATATTATTTCACCCTTAAGAATATTTATCCCCCTACTGTTCATACAATATCACTTTATTGCTTCAAATGATATTGTGTTTTGTGATATGAGCAATGATAACTAATTTGTATGTATGTAAACTAACAACTACTACAACACAAACACAAATAAATATAAATTATACTCAATACAAACATACAAATGCATTTTCTATTTGTATACAAATTGCAAATATTGAAGGTAAATTATGTGTATTTTCAATATTAAAACAATGGGCCAAACAACCAAAGAAAACTTTACCATAAATGTGAACATGTAAAGAATTTAGTTCATCATAAAAAAATTTCAAATTCTCAAAAGTCCTAAGAATCTTATAGGCGTATCACAGTGGGGAAAAATGGACTTTTTTTGTCCGATTTTGCCTACAGGTCGCAATTCTTAACCGATTTTAGTTTTTCTTCATTTGAATTTTAGCTAATAAAATTCCTCATCGGTCTGTCATGGTGGATTTCTAAAAATCGTTTTTGTTTTATTTGAATAATTTTTTAAAGTTCAGAAAATATTATTTTTTTTAGAATTTTTGCTCTAAAAAAATTAATAGCTAGGGGACGAATAAGCTGTATGGACAAAATTAAAGCTATTTGAACCCCTTATAAACGACATTAATAGAATTTGTTAATTTATTATTATTTTGGTTTTTATAAACATATGAAAACTTAAAAATGTTCACTTTTAAGTACCAATATTATTTTAAATAATATACCAATTTCAATGAAATTTTTTTTAGATTAAAGCTTATCATTTTCTTAATCATTATTGGTAAACAAACTATTTTTGCAAAATTGTTTAACTCCTTTTTTCGAATTTACAATGTAACAACTTTTTTTTTTTTTTAAACAGACTAAAAAATAATTTTAAAATTCCAAAAATCATAAGGTAAAATTTAAGCAAAAAATAAAATATTTTTTTAAAAAAATTTTGTGTACCAATTATGACTAAGCAAAACATAAGATTTAATCTTAAAAAGATTTCATTGAAATTGGTACATTACTTTTAAAGATATAGACTTTTAAAAGTGAAAATTCTTGAATTTTTGTCTGGTTATAAAAACCAAAATAATAATATATGTTCAAATACTAATCACGTCGTTGATAAAGGCTTACAATACCTTTAATTTAGTCTATAAAGCATATTCGTCCCATGCCTAATACATTTTTTATTGTAAAAATACTGAAAAAATGAAAATTTTTTGAACTTTAGGAAAATATAAAAAGTAATCCAAAATTTTTTTTCAAAAATCCACCACAACAGATCGATTCGGAATTTTATAAGCTAAAATACAAAAAAAGAAAGACCAAAATCGGTTAAGAATTGCGACCTGTAGGCAAAATTGGACAAAAAAAGTCCATTTTTCCCCACTGTGCGTATGAATAATATTTATTATGAACAATAACAAGTATACGTCACGTTGTAATTATAAATTCTTAAAAGTGCGTAGAAGCGTATGATTGATATTATTGGTGAAAATATAAAGTATTCGCCACTAGACCGGCATTATTTTATATGACAAAAAGTTTCTCTTCCAATAGAACATCCGGAAAAATTTTTATTTTCCTAAGCGTAAAACTTTTGTGGCACTAATTTGAGGCCAATTGGATTCGAATAACCCGTGGCGCTTGACGATCAAAGTTTTGGATTTTTAAAAATTATTGCGATACATAATACTTACTAAATTTAATGTGCTAAACACGAATGTCAAAAAAAAATTGAAACGGTCAAAAGGTTTTCGAGATATCGCTATTTGAAATTTGCAAAAATTAGGGCTTTTCCGAAAAGTGCATATTCTGTTCGTGTTCACGTGAAAAAATCAGTCAAACCCATATACCCGAGTAAAAATAAACATATATAACAATATATAACCCGATGCAAACATAATAAATCATATATGAATATACATCGCGTGAGATATTTTCTAAATTTGTTATATGCAGTCATATGTAGTTATATATAATTTAATCATGATTCGGATTAAAAGGTGTCAGGTAGATATAATTATAAAAAATTATATGAGGGTCAATACAAAATTTGGTTTTCTGTATAATTTAACATAAAAATATATATAGCTTATTCTGTTCCATATAAAACTATATATGTTTCCAATTAAACAAAAATTTTCTAAGTTTTTTAGGCAAAGTATAAGAAACTTTTTAAAATGTTCCTAAACATTTTCTTGTTAGGGTTATGTATATCACCTATCTGGTTCGAAGCGTACCCAAAAATTTTTTTGTTTTAGAAAATTATATGTTTGGTGAATGTATCGTTGACCTGTGGTGTATTTCAACCCAAACCAAAAAACACCAGGATTTTATATGTTTTTATGCAATTAGATCTAATTAAATCCACCAATATATGGCAATGTCTGGTCAAAACTCGGATGAAATCAAATCATATTTTATACAAGTTGATCTTTTTTAATGCAAAAACATCCACCATTATTCGGATCAAATTGCGTATAAATATATATTGTGTTACATATCATTATATATTGCATCGTATAAAAATTTTTACTCGGGTAAAAAAATATTTTTGGCAAGGGGGCTTTGTTGTGTTAACATCGTTCAAACGGATTTTAAGTATATAAAACCACATAAATTTTTCTATAAAATGGACATTTTAGATTTGTTATGATATTTTCTTTATTTTTAATATTTAAAAGTTTTTGTGTCTAATAGTTTTATTACGATTTTAGGCATTTCAAAAATTTTTACGTGAAAAACAACTTGCTTTAACTAATTTAAAATGAAATTTTGTCTTAGGTCAAGAATTTTTTTTTATTTTTTTATTTTTTTGCCTTAAGCTTAAGGTTTTTTTTTTTTGACAATTTTCAACAAATACTTTAAACTTTGGTCAAAGGGCGATATGGGTTAACACGGTCTGATTTAGCTCAAATTAAGTTTAAATGGAAATTTGTATCAGCTCAAAAAGTTGGACATTTTTTAAAAAAATTTCTTGAACGTAGAAAAAAATCTCCATTTTTGGAAATTTTCTGACATGTTTCAAATATCGATATCTCCAAAACTGTGACCTCCGGGCGCTACAAGTTAATTTAATGTGTTTGGTCGCGAATTTGTACCACATAAACTTAAGGTCTGGGAGAATCAAAATTTTCCCGGGCGTTTTAAATTGGAAGAAATTTTTTTTTAACGATTTACGCCTATTTAAACAAAATTAATATAAGCATGTGCGGTACCAGATTAAAGGTATTAAAAATTCCTATCTCGTGGTGCTAACAACGGGCCAAAGAAGTTAATAATTTTCGACTTATTAACAAAAATTTACTAAAATTTTGGTATTTTCTTCAATATGACGTAAAGTTGTGCATGTTTGGACACGTTCTTAGCACACGTAGATAGGTTTTCCAGGGACCTTTCATTTGGTATGTAACATGACTAGGTTTCTTTGCATAATATAGGAGATATACAAAAAAACTGAAAAATGGCCGTGTCTTCACCCTCCGTTTTACCCCCTAAATATGAATTTGGGCCGCTAAAAAAAAATACGTGTCCCTTTATTTTTTCTGATCTACAAAATAAAACCAATTCCATAAAGATCCGCGGGTGTCACTTGGGAGACTTCCCTTTTAAGTAAAATGCAACAGTGCTAAATTTTTGGTTTTTTTGTTTTTTTAACAGCGAATATCTCAAAAAACGGTACGTGCTGGAAAAATTTCGATGGCAGATTTGTAAACAAAAGAGCCAAATCTAAAAAAATCAATTTGATTTTTCACTTGAAGATTTTAGTTGTCGAACAGTTTAACGATTTTCTAACTCGAAAACAGGATCAGCTAGGATTTTCCTTTTAAAAATGTTTAAAGTTTAAAATAAAGTGGAATGAAATGCCATTACCCGATTTTTTCTCCATTTTTACAAAACCTTAACTGGCTTAAAGAGGGGTATGAAAAAGGACATTCTGAATTTCATCGTATGATATTTTGAAATTCAAATCAAGATCTATTTCTATGTTATTAGAGATGCCAGTGAAAACACACGTGTTTCGTTTATCACCGTCATAGAAAAAACAATTTTCGATTCTTCTCCATTTCGTCATAAAGGTACGTTCACACGAGAAAGAAATCTCGATAGAAAAATCGAAAATTTGTCAACTCTAGCCTTTTTAAATATCATCTCTAAAAAAAAATTTTGTTTACGTTATAATTTTTTTATTAAACAAAATACAGACTTCAAATCAAAAATAATAGCAATCTCTTCCAAAAATCTGTAACATTATCAAAAAAAAAAGGTAAGAAATAATTCGTTTTTGATGAATTTGATTTGACACAATTATTGATAAAGTCAAATTAACAGGTACACAGAGTCGTTTTTTGGTATTTGTCTAGCAGTTATCTCTCCCGTGTAAACGCGCCTTAAAGAGACACGTAAACCGAATTTTAAATAAAAAATTTAGAAATGTATAAGTTATTATCAATTAAAAAAAGTCCTATTTTATACAAGTCGCACCCTATTGTTGCATATTATACAACTTACTACACTTGGTGTAGTCATATAAAAGATTTACATAAGCAAATAATGTAACATTATATGCAAAAAAAGATAGTAGAGAATATACAATTTTATGCAAAATTAATTGAAAGTTAAACAAACACGTTGTAAAGCAAAAAGTTACTAATTACAATTTTTAAAAAGTCAAAAAATCTAGAAAAAAATTTGAAAATCTCTTTTATAATTAGCTTAAATAAAACAAAATGTAAAGAAAAAGAATCAAAAATTTCTGTTTCAAAAAATCACATTAAAAAATAAATAAAATTTTCACAAATTTAGTCTTATTTTGAATTTTTTTAATTTTTTCTCCTCCATGGACTTAGTCACTTTTACCACGACAACGGCTAAGTAAAGTTTATAACATGTACTACTCATTTATGTTCATATATACAAAAGACATCAACTTAACATTCATTTCTTTTGGGTTTTTTTTTTTGTGTTACAAAAATTTATTTTCTGAAATGAATTCATAAGTTAGAAGACAAACGCTTAATTGCAAGATAATCATAATATTTTAAATAAATATTGTACTCTGGAAATTAAGAAACATTTAATATAACAATGTGTACCAAAGTACTCGTTGTACAAAAAGTAAACATTTCAAAACAATTGTCATCAAGTTGGTCCTACAGATTTTTGGATTTGGAGAGATGAAAAAGGAAAAAATAAAAAACTAGGGATAGATAATGATAATGTAAATTACTCTAGTAGACCAATTACTCTAGTAGACCAATATTATATTTACATACAAAAAATTACAAAAAAAAAAAAGTATAGTGAAATAATGGAGCATGAAATTAGCTTAGATTTTAAGATGATTTACATGCATCAAAAGTGAATTGTTTAAATTTTAAATTCCCTGGGATATATAATACAGAGAAGTCCTAAAATGCTTTATCGATAAATCGATAACACAAAATTTACCAAAGAAAATTTTATGTAGTTATTGATAGCAAAAAAAAATTTCTATAGAAAACTATAGAATTTTCTATAGTTTTCGAGATATCGATAACACAAAACTTTATATAGACAATTTTTTTTAGTTATCGATAACACAATTTTTTTTTTTATAGTTATCGATACATCGATAACCTAAAATTTTCCATAAAAAATTTCGGACACGATATACCGATAACTTGAAATTTTCTTTAGAATAATTAATTTCGATAATCATTTTCGATAACACAAAATTTATAATTGAAAATTTGTTGTAGTTATCGATACATCGAAAACGCAAGATTTTCGATAGAAAATCTGTTATAGTTATCGATTACACAAAATTTTCTATAGAAAATTTTTTATAGTTATCGATGTATTGATAAGACAAAATTGTCTATAGAAAGTTTGTCGTAAAGTTATCGATAACACAAAATTTTCTATAGAAATTTTTTTATACTTATCGATATATCGATAACACAAAATTTTCTATGTAAAATTTTGTATAGTTATCGATTTATCGATGACACCAAATTTTGTTATAGAATATTTACATTTTCCTATAGTTCTCGATAACACAACATCTTCTATAGCAAATTTGTTATAGTTATCGATTTGTCGATAACACAAAACTTATTACATAAAATTCGTTGTAGTTATTGATAAAACAAAATTTTCTATAGAAAATTTGTTATAGTTATCGATACATCGATAAGACAAAATGTTGTATAGAAAATTTGTTATAGTTATCGATATATCGATAACACAAAATTTACTATAGAAAGTTTTATATAATTTTTTTTATAATTATCGATAACCTTCTTTTGAAAATTTGTTTTATCGATAACACAAAGTATTATTTAGAAAATTTGATTTATCGATAACACCAAATTTTCTACATAAAATTTGTTACAGTTATCGATACATATAAAAATTTCATGAAGTTATTGATAACAACAATTTTTCTATAGAAAACTATTGAATTTTCTATAGTTTTCGATATATCGATAACACAAAATTTTATATAGAAAATTTTTTTAGTTATCGATAACACAACATTTTTTATAGTTATCGACACATCGATAATATAAAATTTTCAGTAAAAAAATTGTTTTAGCTATATATCGATTACGATATACCGATAATATGAAATTTTCTTTAGAATAATTAATTTCGATAAACAATTTCGATAACAAAAAAATTTTAATTGAAAATTTGTTATAGTTATCGATACATCGATAACACAAAATTTTCAATAGAAAATTTGTTATAGTTATCGATAACACAAAATTTTCTATAGAAAACTTGTATAAGATATCGATATATCGATAACACAAAGTTTTCTATAGACAATTGTTTATAGTTATCGATGTATCGATGTATTGATTTGACAAAATTGTCTATAGAAAGTTTGTCGTAAAGTTATCGATGTATCAATAACACAAAATTTTCTATAGACAATTTTTTATATTTATCGATATATCGATAACACAAAATTTTCGATGTAAAATTTTTTATAGTTATCGATATATCGATGACGCCAAATAGATAGTAGAATATTTATATTTTCCTATAGTTCTCGATAACACAAAATTTTCTATAGAAAATTTCTAATAGTTATCGATTTGTCGATAACACAAAACTTTTTACATAAAATTCGTTGTAGTTATCATTAAAACAAAATTTTCTATAGAAAATTTGTTATAGTTATCGATACATCGATAAGACAAAATTTTGTATATAAAATTTGTTATAGTTATCGATATATAGATATAACAAAATTTACTATAGAAAATTTTATATAAATTTTTTTTATAATTATCGATAACCTTCTTTTGAAAATTTGTTTTATCGCTAACACAAAGTATTATTTAGGAAATTTGATTTATCGATAACACCAAATTTTCTATATAAAATTTGTTATAGTTATCGATAAATATAAGAATTTCATGTAGGTATTGATAACAAAAATTTTTCTATAGAAAACTATTGAATTTTCTATAGTTTTCGATATATCGATAACACAAAATTGTATATAGAATTTTTTTTTAGTTATCGATAACACAAAATTTTTTATAGTTATCGACACATCGATAATATATAATTTTCAGTAAAAAAAATTGTTGTAGCTATATATCGATTACGATCTACCGATAATATGAAATTTTCTTTAGAATAATTAATTTCGATAATCATTTTCAATAATACAAAATTTTTAATTGAAAATTTGTTATAGTTATTGATACATCGATAACACAAAATTTTCTATAGAAAATTTGTTATAGTTATCGATAAACAATAACACAAAATTTTCTTCAGAAAATTTGTTATAGTTATCGATAATCAATAACACAAAGATTTCTATAGATACTTTTTTATAGTTATCGGTGTATAGACAAGTCAAAACTGCTTAAATAGTTATCAATATATCGATAACACAAAATTTTCTATAGAAAATTTTTCATAATTATCTATATATCGAGAACACAAAATTTTCTATAGAAAATGTTCATAGTTATCGATATATCGATAGAACAAAATTGTTAATAGAAAATTTGTGGAAATGTTATCGATTTATCGATAACACAAAATTTTCTATAGAAAATTATTTTATTGTTATCGATAACACAAAATTTTCTAAAGAAAATTTTTTATAGCTATCGATATATCGATAACACAAAATTTTCTATAGAAAACTTTTTATAGCTATCGATTAGACAAAATGTTCTATAGAATTTTTTATAGTTATCGATATATCGATAACACAAGATTTTCTATAGAAAGTTTTTTATAGTTATCGATAATTTTCTTTAGAAAATTTGTTATAGTTATCGAAATATCGATAACGCAATATTTTCTATAGAAAACTTGAAATAGTTATCGATATAACAAAATTTTATATAGAAAATTTGTTATAGTTATCGATAACATGATATTTCGATAAAACATAATTTTCTATAGAGCATTTATAAAAGTTATCGATAACAAATAAATCTATAGGAAATTTTTTATAATTATCGATAAATTAAAAGCAAAATTTTCCAGAGAAAATTTGTTACATTCATCGATAACACAAAGTTTTCTATACAGAATTGATCGACATTGCATTTTAAATGAAAAATTAATTTTTCTATAGAAAATTTTTTAAAGTTATCGATAACACAAGAGTTTCTATAAACAACTGTTATGGTTATCGATGTATCAATAACACAAAAATTTCTATATAAAATGTAGATATTGTTATCAATATCTCGATAGTTATCGATTCAATAAATTTTCTATATAAAATTTTGTGTTATCAATAAATCAATAAATCTAACAAATTTTCTATAAAAAACACAAAATAGTTTATAAAAAATAATTTTCGATATATCAATAAACCAAAATTTTCTTTATAAATTTTTTTATAGTTATCGATATATCGATAACACAAAACTTTCTATAAAAAATTTTTGTTATAATTGAAAATAAAAAATTTTATAAAAAATTTGTTATTATCGAGTTATCGATCACACAACATTTTCTATAGAAAATTTGTTAAAGTTGTAGATGTTTCGATCACACAACATATTTTATAGAAAATTTGTAATAGTAATCGATGTACCAATAAAACAAAATTGTTTGTAGAAAATAACACAAAATTGTTTGTAGAAAATTTTCTACAGAAAATTTGTGATAGTTATCGATTTATCGATAGCAAAAAATTTCCATAAAAATTTTTTATAGTAGTCGATATATCGAGAACACAACATTAGAAGTTTGTTATAGTTATCGAAATATCGAAAATTTTCTATAGAAAATTTGTTATAGATATCTACGACTATATATCGATAGCACAAATTTTTTTTTATATAATTTTTTGCAGTTATATATCGACTATATATCGATAGCACAAATTTTTTTATAAAATCATATAAAGTTATCAATATATCGATAATGCAAAATTCTTTATAGAAAATTTGTTATAGTTATCGACATATCAAAAATGTTCTACAGAAAATTTGTTATAGATATCTACGACTATATATCGATAACACAATTTTTTATAGATTTTTTTTGTTGTTATCAATATATCGATAACACAAAATTTTTTATAGAAACTTTGTTGTAGTTATCGATAACACAAAAATTTTTTAGAATTATTAATATATCGATAATAGAAAATTTTGTTTAGCAAGTTTGTTATATTAATCGATAACAAAAAATTTTCTATAGAAAATTTGTTATAATTATCTACAACACAAAATTTTTTATAAAAAAAAATAATATTTATCGATATACATCGATAACACAAAATATTTTATAGAAAAGTTTGTTGTACTTGTCGTTCTATCGATAACACAAAATTTTTTATCGATAAATCGAAAACACAAATTGATTTATAGAAAATTGGTTGTAGTTTCCGATACATCGATAACACAAGACTTTCTATAGAAAATTTGTGTGATAACACAAAACTTTCTATAAAAAATTTGTGCGATATCAAAATATTTTATATATGTACATTAGACTGCCCAGAAAAAAAGCGAAGTTTTTATTTTCTTGGGGGATACCTGCAAATTTTGTTCCTTTTTGTGCAAAAAAATTTCGGTTTTTTTTTGGGATTTTTAAAATAATATCTAGAGGTCGCGATCTCGCGTTTTATAACGATTTATTTTTTTTTAGTTTTTTATTATTTTAAATTGTTAAATATGATTAATATGATAAAATATTAATAATTTCAGAAAAAAAAAAATTAAATTAAAAATTAAATATCGCTCATTCCATGAGATGTCTCCCAGCATCTAATCAAATGTTCCTTAATTTATTTGAAATTTTGCACACATGAACACTATGAAGCTATTAAAATAAATCAGTTGTTAGTTCCGAGAAAATCCGTGAATTCGCGAATATATTCGCGTTCGCGAATTCGTGGATTTTCGCGAAACTAAAAACGAATTTATTTTAATTGCTCCATAGTGTACCTGTGTGCGAAATTTCAAATAAATTAAAGAACATTTGATTAGATGCTGGGAGACATCTCATGGAATGAGCGATATTTAATTTTTAATTTATTTTTTTTTTGTCTGAAATTATTAATATTTTATCATATTAATCATATTTAACAATTTAAAATAATAAAAAACTCAAAAAAAATAAATCGTTATAAAACGCGAGATCGCGACCTCTAGATATTATTTTAAAAATCCCAAAAAAAAACCGAAATTTTTTTGCACAAAAAGGAACAAAATTCGCAGGTATCCCCCAAGAAAATAACAACTTTGTTTTTTTCTGGGCAGTCTAATGTACATATTTTTTTATAGTTATCGATATGTCGATAACACAAAATATTCCATAATTATTTTGATCGAGAAAAAAAATGTTTGTGTAGAAAATTTTCTCCAGTTATCGATGCATCAAAAACACAAAATATATCAGTGAGAATGGCTATTGTTATCGATATATCGATTACACAAAATTTTCTGTAGAAAATTCGTTATTTTGTCAATCATTTGTTAGATTGTCAATATTGACAATCAAAAAAAAATCCATTAGAAATTTTTTGTTATCGAAGTTAAGTTTTGCTACTCCTGTCAGAAGCATCTGGGTAGTACCACATTTACACCACACTTTATTTTACTATTTAATAAAATTTTCTAGCAGTCTAATCGCTTAATTTTTAAAAAACAAGGATATTTCTTAAAATTATGACAAATTGATGTATGTTTGAAGTATACACTAGGGTGGCTCGTTTTTGGGCTTTTCTCTCTGATCAAATTCTAATACCCGCCAAAAGTGTCGGTCCCCTAAGGGTAACTCACATGCAAAATATCACTCCGATCGGAGTTTATCTTCTGTCTCCACTTTGAGCCTCAAAATTGGGGTTTTTGGAAAATAGGACTTTTTTAAAAAAAAAAAAAAAAAAAATTAAGTTTTTTTATTAAAATAATGAAAAAATTTTTTTTGTATAATATTTGATCATAAATACTTAAATATGAAATTTAAAGATTTTACGGTATCATTAACCCGTTCAAACTTGCTACCAAAAAAATGGCATGATTTTGGGGGCGTTCTCAAAACACCTTTTTTCAAAATTTGAAAATTTTATTAAAAAAAAATTTTAAATATACCATTTTTTATTTCTGAATTCATTAAGAACACTTTGGAGAAGAAAAATGTGAAATATGGCGGTTATCCGTCGAGCCACTTTTTGGGAATCGCGGGTGGAAGTTAGCGGATTTCAAGGAAATGTTGGTTTTATCAATAATTTGGATTAATAAAATCTTATAAATTTAATTTTTGGGCAAATTAACTGTTTTTTGGTGTCGTGGCATTCAATTAGATAACTTTAAGTCTGTCATAAAATCTTACCGATCTAGGACGTCTTTAACCCACATTGGCGGGGGGTCAAAAATGACCCCCGCAGGAAATTTGAAGTTTAGAGCTTAAATTTTGTGCTATTAACAAGTATAAAACGGCTTTTGTGTTTTTTACCATAACTATTATTTCGTATTAATATATTATCTTTAAAAAAATCGTTAACCCTTCTTGGTAGGGGGTCAAAAATGGCCCATTCAATAAAAAGTATATATTTTTTACAGAAAATTAATTTGTGGCAGTCTATTAGATAACTTTAAATCAGCCCTGAAATTTCACCTGTTTAAGATATCTTTAACCCACATTGGCCAGGGGTCAAAAATGACCCCGGCAAAAACTTTTCGGCATAGTGCTTGAATTTTTTGATATCAACAAAATTTATATTTTTTATTGAATGGGTCATTTTTGACCCCCTACAAAGAAGGGTTAACGATTTTTTTAAAGATAATATATTAATATGATATAATAGTTGAGGTAAAACACACAAAAGCCGTTTTATACTTGTTTATAGCACAAAATTTAAGCTCTAAACTTCAAATTTCTTTTGGGGGTCATTTTTGACCCCCAGCCAATGTGGGTTAAAGACGTCCTAGATCGGTAAGATTTCATGACAGACTTAAAGTTATCTAATAGAATGCTACGACACCAAAAAACAGTTAATTTGCCCAAAAATTAAATTTATAAGATTTTATTAATCCAAATTATTGATAAAACCAACATTTCCTTGAAATCCGCTAACTCCCCCCCGCGATTCCCAAAAAGTGGCTCGACGGATATCCACCATATTTCACATTTTTCTTCTCCAAGGTGTTCTTAATGAATTCAGAAAGAAAAAATGGTATATTTAAAATTTTTTTTTAATAAAATTTTCAAATTTTGAAAAAAGGTGTTTTGAGAACGCCCCCAAAATCATGCCTTTTTTTTGGTATCAAGTTTGAACGGGTTAATGATACCGTAAAATCTTTATATTTCATATTTGAGTATTTATGATCAAATATTATACAAACAAATTTTTTTCATTATTTTAATAAAAAAACTTAATTTTTTTTTTTTTTTTTTAAAAAGTCCTTTTTTCCAAAAACCCCAATTTAGAGGCTCAAAGTGGAGACAGAAGATAAACTCCGATCGGAGTGATATTTTGCACGTGAGTTACCCTTAGGGGACCGACACTTTTGGCGGGTATTAGAATTTGATCACAGAGAAAAGTCCAAAAACGAGCCACCCTAGTATACACCCGTAAAGTTTTAGTTTTCTTTTCTTATCTTATTTATTTAATTTATTTTTTTGTGTTATATTCTTCAGTATGGTTTGTCAGAGTTGTTAAGCGTATTTGACGTTGTGTTTTAATATGAACGTATATTATTCCTGGAACACAATCAGATAGATTTGCCACTAATTAAGAAGATAAACTAAAACTTGTTCAAATAACACACACAAAAAAAAAACTTAAGTAAATTTTTAAGTTTTAGTTTGTGTGGGTTTTTCATTTCTTTTGTTTTTCTTTTATTCTGCTGCTTCCTGTACATCATTGTTTAAATAGTATCAGTACGATGATGATGATGATGATTATACTGATGATTAAGGGTTACCAGATCTAATGATGTTTGTACTGCTGATACAGATACTTAATTGATGTTTGGCTACACAAGAGGATTGTTGATGGTCTATCAATGTCTTTAATCAGCAAAAAACAAAAAAAACATGTTTTAAGTTTAAAGTTTTGGTGTAATTCAATTAAATTTGATTTACTTCCTGTTTGTTGATTTACTTTAAATGATGTTTTGGAATTCAAGAGAAAATTTGTTTATCTATCGGTAAATCGACAATTATACCAAATTTTCTTAAAACATTTCTTTTTATTAATGTATCGACAACTATACCAAATTTTCTAAAGAAAATTTTGGGTATTTGTTGTCGATGTATCGATAACTATAACAAATTTTCTATAGAAAATTTTGTGTTGTGGATATATCGATAACTATACAAATTTTGTATAGAAAATTTTCTGTTATCGGTATATCTATAATTGTTACAAATTTTCTATGGAAAATTTAACGTTATCGATATATCGATATATTATCAATAACTATAACAAACCTTCTATAGAAAATTTTGTGCTATCAATATATCGATAGCTTTAAAAATTTTCTGAAAACGATAATTTTCAAAAATTATAAAAATATAAAAAAAACTATTGAAAATTTTGTGATATCAATTCGATAATAATTAGAAATTTTCTATACAAAATTTTTTGCCACAGATAACTATCGCAAATTTTCTTGAAAACATTTTGTGTTAACGATGTATCGATAACTATAACAAATTTTCTTTTAGTAACGATAATTATACTAATTTTTTTATACAAACTTTGTGAGTTATCGATATATCAATAACTATAGCAAATTTTTTATAGAAAATTTTGTCTTATCGATAAATCGATAATGATAACAAATTTTTTTATAGAAAATTTCGTGTTATCAATGCATCGATAACTATCGCAAAATTTTCTTTAGAAAACGATGTTAATACTAAATTTTGCATAGAAATTTTGTGTGTTATCGATAAAGCGATAACTATACCAAATTTTGGATAGAGAATTTTGTGTTATCGATGTATCGATAACTATCGCAAATTTTTTATAAAAAATTTCGTGTTATCGATATATCGATAGCCGCAGCAAATTTTCGATAGCTTATTTTGTGTTGTCGATATCGATAACCATAGCAAATTTATTATAGAAAATTTTGTGTTATCGATGTATTGATAACTATTGCAAGTTTACCTCAGACGATATTGTGTTATCGATAACTATCGCAAATTTTCTTTAAATAACGATAACTATATTAAAATTTTTTATACAAACTTTGTGAGTTATCGATATATCAATAGCTATAGCAAATTTTCTATAGAAAATTTTGTCTTATCGATAAATCGATAACGATAGCATATTTTTTTATAGAACATTTCGTGTTATCGATGTATTGATAACTATCGCAAAATTTTCTTTAGAAAACATTATTAATACCAAATTTTGCATAGTAATTTTGTGTGTTATCGATAAATCGATAACTATAGAAAATTTTGGATAGACAATTGTGTGTTATCGATGTATTGATAGCTATCGAACATTTTCTTTAGAAAATTTCGTGTTATTGATATATCGATAGCTATAGCAAATTTTCGATAGATAATTTTGTGTTATCGATACATCGATAACTATAGAAAATTTTTTATAGAAAATTTTGTGTTATCGATGTATTGATAACTATTGCACATTTACCTCAGACGATTTTGTGTTACCGATATATCGATAACTGATATATCAAAAATCGTTTACCTAAGAAAAGTTTGTGTTATCGATACATCGATAACTATCGCAAATTTTCTTTACACAACTTTGTATAATCGATGCATCGTCAACTATCGCAAATTTTCCTTAGATAACGATAACTATAATAAATTTTGTGTGTAATCGATATACCGACAACCATAGCAAATTTTCTATAGAGTTTTGTGTTATCGATACATCGATAACTATAGCAAATTTTTTATAGAAACTTTCGTGTTATCGATAGCTATCGCAAATTTACTTTAGAAAATTTTGTGTTATCGATGTATTGGTAACTATCGCAAATTTTCTTGAGAAGATTTTATGCTATCGATAACTTATTTATCGATATATTGATTACTTTATAAAATTATTTTTTATCGATAACTATAGCAGATGTTTCATAGAAATTTCGTGTTATCGATGTATCGATAACTAGCAAATTTTCTTTAGACAATTTTATGTTATCGATGCATCCATAACTATAGCAAATTTTCTTTAGACAATTTTGTGTTATCGATGCATCCATAACTATCGCAAATATTCTTAAAATAACGATAACTATACAATATTTTGTATAGAAATTTTGTGTGTTATTAATGTATCGATAACTTTAGCAAATTTTCGACAGAGAATTTTGTATTATCGATAACTATAGCAATTTTTTTATAGAAAATTTCGTGTTATCGATATAACGATCGCTATCACAAATTTACTTTAGAAAAATTTGTTTTATCGATGCATTGATATCGATAAATTAAGATATCGATAAATTATTCATCGATTACCCTAGAAATTTTTGCTTTATTGATACATCGATAACTATCGCAAACTTTTTTTAGAAAATTTTGTGTTATCGACAACTATCGCAACATTTTCTTTTGACATTTTTGTGTTATCGATTCATCGATATCTCTACAAATATTTTATAGATAATTTTCTATTGGAAATTGTGTGTTATCGATATCTATTGCAAATTTCCTATAGAAAATTTTGTGATATCGATAACAATTATAAATTTTGCGATAGTTATCGATGTATCGATAACGCAAAATTTTCGAAGGTAATCGATACATCAACATATAAGTTATCAATATCTTAAATAAATCTGCGATAGTTATCAATGTATCGATAACACAAAATTTTCTAAAGTAAATTTGTATATCGATAACACGAAATTTTCTATAAAAAAATTGCTATAGTTATCGATAATAAAAAATTCTCTATCGAAAATCTGCTAAAGTTATCGATATATCGATAATACAAACATTTCTATAAAAAATTGTTATTGTTATCGATGTATGAATAACACAAAAATTTCTATGAATATGAATAACACAAAAATTTCTATAGAAAATGTTGATACAGTTATCGATAGCTACAATAAATTGTCTATAGAAAATTTTTTGTTATCAATAAATCGATAAATCTAACAAATTTTGTATGAAAAAACACAAAATTATCTATAAAAAATAATTGCTGATATATAAATAAACCAAAATTTTCTTTAGAATGTTTTTTAATATATATCGATATATCGATAACAAAAAACTTTCTATAAAAAATTTTATTATTGCAAAAAATTGTCTATAGAAAATTTGTTATTATCGATTAATCAATAACACAAAAATTTCTATAGAAAATTTGTCATAGTTATCGATATACCGATAAAACAACATATTCTTTAGAAAATTTGTTATAGTTATCGATTTATCGACAACACAAAATTTTCTACAGACAATTGTTATAGTTATCGATATATCAATAACAAAAAATGTTCTACAGAAAATTTGTTACAGTTATCGATAACACAAAATTGTCCATAAAAAATTGTTATAGTTATCGATATATCGAGAACAAAAAAATTTCTGTAGGAAATTTGTTATAGTTATTGATATATCGAAAGCTTTCTATAGAAAATTTGTTAAAGTTTTCTATATAATTTTGTGGTATCGATATGTCGGTAACAATACAAAATTTCCTATCGATTTTTATACCCTCCAACCACAGTATGGGGGTATACTCACTTTGTCATTCCGTGTATAACGCATCGAAATATCGGTCTAGGACCCCATAAAGTATATTTTTATTGATCAGTGATCGATTCTAAGACATTCTAGCGATGTCCGTCCGTCCGTCTGTCCGTCTGTCAGTCTGTAGAGGTCACGATACAGTCCAAAATAAAAGAGCTAGACTTCCGAAGTTTGGCACGAATATGTCTTATATTCCTAGGCAGGTTAAGTTCGGAAATGGGCAAAATCGGACCAAGGGAAAAAAAGTTCCTTCTTGGAGAACTAAACCAACCCAAGAAAAACCGCATTTTTTGCAGGGTTTTTTGTACTTTTGCCAAGCAAATGCAACATTCTTACCTCAGAAAAAATTAAAAATCGCAATGGGGAGGTGCCTCCTAACATCTCCCACCAACCCCCCCCCCCTCTCAAAAAAAAAGACGCCCCTGATTTTTTATATTGTTTTTTATGTAACACTCTCACTTGTTTTTTTTTGTGTTCGCAAATTTTCATAAGAAAATTGTGTGTTATATTCATATCGCTAACTCCAAATAAATTTTATAAAAAAAGTTTGTGTTATAGAAGTATCGATAACTATAAAACATTTGTTGTTATCGATGTAGCGATAACTCTAACTAATTTTCTATAGAAAACTTTGTTTTCGTTAAAACGATAACTTTACCAATTTCTTTTAGAAAATGTTGTGCTACCGATTTATATTTTATGAATCGATAACTGAACCAAATTTTCCTTTGAATGTTTTGTGTTATCGATATATTGAAAATAAAAAATTTCTACATATATTTCGTAGTTATCGTAGTTATAGCCATAGAAAATCTTCTGTTATCGATACATCGATAACTATCACAAATTTTCTTAAGAAAATTTTGTGTTATCGACAACTCTACAAACTTTCTCTAGAAATTTTTGTGTTATCGATATATCGATAACTCTACAAAATTTCTATTGACAATTTTGTGTTATGGATGTATCGATACCTATAAAAAATTATATGTTATCGATATATCAATAACTTTAGCAAATTTTCTGTAGAAAATTTTCTATTATCGATAACACAGTGATACAAAATCGAACTTTCGGAATAGGAATGGGATGAAACCAAAAGAAAATGAAAGCTGACGTTTTTCATAACAAAATCCTCAAGGCCTTCTTTTTTAGGTCAGAGCTTGATTTTTTTTACACGCATTTAAAACTGGTGATTTTAAAGCATTTTAAGTTTTTGTGTACTAAACATGTCCTACTTTAAGGGCCTCTGGTGGTGCCCTTATTGGACATGTAGGGTCCAGTATCTAAACTTAAGCTCAAAATTACTTTAGCTATAACTGGTATGAATTTTGCTGCAATCGGTACATTTACTGAATAGCCAAATTGTTAAAATAAACCACTGTACACTGTTGCGTATGATTGTTATTTAAAGGCAATTATTAAAATTAACCACTGGGCACCGTTGCGTATGATTGTTATTCAAAGGCAATTACAATATTAATCATACGCCACTAATACAGTTTTCAAGCGTTTATTATTATTAGGGATGAGATTTTCATGCACTAAAAAATCGAAAATATGCGCTTAAAATATGCGCTAAAAAATTCAAAATATGCACTAAAAAACCTAAAAATATGCACTAAAAAATAAAATGTGTGCAATAAAAATCTTTTTTTCATTGGAAAAACTTCTTAAAAAGCAAAAAGTAACGCTGGGTTTAAATAGTAACATTTAAAACTTTATATAAGCAAGATTTTTTAGAAACTAACACAACCTATAAAATAAAAATTTAAAGAAAAAAAATAATTTTTCTTATTCCCCAAATAAATTTTTAAAATTTAAAATAATTTTTAAAACAAATAAATTTCAATTTGGGTTTTTGCTAATTTATGCCAAAATATGCAATAATATGCACTTAAAAGTTGGAAATATGCACAAAATATGCATTTAAAACCAAAATATGCAAAAATATGCATTTTCACCAAAATATGCAATAATATGCAAAAACAAATCGATGCCATTTTAACGCAAATGTCTTGGTTCGGAAAGATAATTGCTCGATGTCGTTTTTAGACTTTCGACAGAAAACATGCATTTGCATGAAAATCTCATCCCTAATAATCATAATAAAAGTTCACTAACTTCAAATGCGTGTAAAAAAAAATCTAGCTCTGAACTACACCATTTACAGATGTAATTCGAAAAAGATCAATTGTAATTCGAAGATTCTATTTGTAATTCGAAGATTCTATTTGTAATTCGAAGATTCCATTTGTAATTCGAAGATTCCATTTGTAATTCGAATATTCCAATTGTAATTCGAAGATTCCAATTGTAATTCGAATACTCCAGTTGTAATTCGTAAAAGATCAATTGTAATTCGTAAAAGATCAATTGTAATTCGTAAAAGATCAATTGTAATTCGAAAAAGATCAATTGTAATTCGAAAAAGATCAATTGTAATTCGTAAAAGATCAATTGTAATTCGAAAAAGATCAATTGTAATTCGTAAAAGATCAATTGTAATTCGTAAAAGATCAATTGTAATTCGAAGATTCCATTTGTAATTCGTAAAAGATCAATTGTAATTCGTAAAAGATCAATTGTAATTCGAAAAAGATCAATTGTAATTCGAAAAAGTTCAATTGTAATTCGTAAAAGATCAATTGTAATTCGTAAAAGATCAATTGTAATTCGTAAAAGATCAATTGTAATTCGAAAAAGATCAATTGTAATTCGTAAAAGATCAATTGTAATTCGAAAAAGATCAATTGTAATTCGTAAAAGATCAATTGTAATTCGAAAAAGATCAATTGTAATTCGTAAAAGATCAATTGTAATTCGTAAAAGATCAATTGTAATTCGAAGATTCCAATTGTAATTCGAAAAACATCAACTGAATTTACATTGATAATTTACGAATTACAATTGGAATCTTCGAATTACAATTGATCTTTTACGAATTACAATTGATCTTTTACGAATTACAATTGATCTTTTTCGAATTACAATTGATCTTTTACGAATTACAATTGATCTTTTTCGAATTACAATTGATCTTTTACGAATTACAATTGATCTTTTTCGAATTACAATTGATCTTTTACGAATTACAATTGATCTTTTACGAATTACAATTGATCTTTTACGAATTACAATTGATCTTTTTCGAATTACAATTGATCTTTTTCGAATTACAATTGATCTTTTACGAATTACAATTGATCTTTTACGAATTACAAATGGAATCTTCGAATTACAATTGATCTTTTACGAATTACAATTGATCTTTTACGAATTACAATTGATCTTTTTCGAATTGCAATTGATCTTTTACGAATTACAATTGATCTTTTTCGAATTACAATTGATCTTTTACGAATTACAATTGATCTTTTACGAATTTCAATTGATCTTTTACGAATTACAATTGATCTTTTACGAATTACAATTGGAATCTTCGAATTACAAATGGAATCTTCGAATTACAATTGGAGTATTCGAATTACAAATGGAATCTTCGAATTACAAATGGAATCTTCGAATTACAAATGGAATCTTCGAATTACAAATAGAATCTTCGAATTACAATTGATCTTTTTCGAATTACATCTGTAAATGGTGTAGAAAAAAGCCTTGAGGGGTTTGTTATGGAATATGTCAACTTTCAATTGCTTTTGGTTTCATCCCATTCCGATTTTGGGTGTTGCACTGTGTAACTTTAGCATTGTCTTCAAAAAATGTTGATATTATCGAAGGGTATAGAAAATTTTCCATAGACATTTTGTTTTGTCGTTAATATACCAAATTTTTTTTTGGAAAATTTTGTGCTATCGGTACATCTACAACTTAACCAAATTTTTTATAGAAAATTTTTTTGTTATCTTTAAATCGTTAACTATACCAATTTGCTTTAAACCATGTTAGTATTATCGATTTATCTTTGTAATCTCTAGATTCTAGTGTTTGTTACTTTAGTTGCATTTAGAAAAAAAAACCCTAAAAGTTATGTTACGGTAGTTTGCGTTTGTGGAATTTTCTTCTTTAATTCTTCTTGTATTTTTTTTTTCTCTCCAGTTTTTTTTTTTGTACTTTCATATCTACAAGGTGTTGTTAGAAAATTTGTTTCATTTTTACACAGCAAAATCTTTTGAAATTGTTTAAACACAATACACTAACATTTAGTTTTTTCTTTTTTTTTTTTTACTTTTGTGTTTTGAGAATTCTTAATGCATTTGTGTGTCTGAAAGCATGAGAAAATAAAATGTTTGAAAATAAAATTGAAGAAAAAAAAATTTTTTTTTTAAAGAATAAATTTAGGAAATGTTAGAATTTAATTGGTATTTGAAGAATAGAAATTCTATAAAAAATATTTAATACTTCTAATTGTTAAAGAAATTGAGGTAATTGAATGGTATGAGTGGGCCACATCAAAACGAGAGAGTTTTTAAATAATGAAGGAAGGATAAAATGGGGCAACCCTGTCCTCTTATCGCAGATATTAGTCCATCATTGTTAAGAGTCCTGTTTAAGTCCACTTAGAAGAAAAAATTTGTCCAAAAATCTGGAATTAAAGTTAAAAAAAAAACAATTGAAGTTTCGAAAGGCCCATTTATACAATTTAAATTTAGACAACACTGTGCAACAAAAATTAAAGTATACCAATAGTAGACCAAACCCAACTAAGGGTTTTACAAACTTTACAATAAAATTTACAAATAAGTGATAGGGAAATATATCACCAGTATAATACCAATTACGGTATCCCCTTAAGTTAAAATTATGACACCATTTTCGACTTCTAGGCGATTTGCTATCATTCCTGGAAATTTCGATACCAAAAAAAATATCACATTTTCATATCGAAACCATATCGTTATCGCCTTGAACAACGATAATTTTTCGATAAATTATCGAAAGTGGCGATTTTACTAAATACTTTTTATTTTTCGTTAGTGAAAACGATATCATATATTTATCATATTACTATCGTTTTCGCATAATATGTGATAACACCGTCAAACAGCCAATATTAAAACTGAACCGCATAATGTACGTCTGAAAGTAGATATCAAATGGAGTAAAACTGCATTTACAGTTTTTCATTTCGTCATCCTGTTTCCTTTTAAAAGGACTTCAAAATTTTAAAGGATACATTTTGTAAAATATTTTGGAAACTTGTCCTAGAAAGACACTGGAGATGAAAAATTAAAAAGGAGAATCTCCATGAACTTTTCCATTTTTTTATTTTGCCATTTCAGGATAAAAAAGTAAAAAAGTTAAATTCGGCCTTGCCGAATGTAGTGATACCCTCCACAATTTCAAAAAGATTATTGCAAAAAACTTTATTAAAAGGAAATTACTTTGGAAAAAAAAAAAAAAAATTGAAAAAAAATTTCCGCGAAAAAAATTTTGGTAAATAAAAAAATCCGGGATTTTTTTTTGTTTTTGTCAAAAAATATGTTCGTACTTGTTTAAATACCATTTGGTGTTCAATTATGTCAACCAGAAGCCGAATTAAAGCATTTTGTATTTTTAGGTTATGTTGAATGTACTGAAATTTTTGAGGTGTTCTTACATTTTCGTTCATAACTTTTGAACCGCTGAACCGATATAGCTCAAATGCAATACCAAACTTCTCGGGAGAACTTCCAATAAATATGTTAAGTTTCAGTCATCTCTGTGCAATATTTTGTCCGCGACAGCATTTTCCACAGACAGACAGACAGACAGACGGACATCGCTAGAATGTCTTAAAATCGATCGGGCATCATGAATATATATATACTTTATGGGGTCCCAGATCGATATTTCGATGAGTTTCAAACAGAATGACAAACTTATATATACCCTCTATCACTAAGTGGAGGGTATAAAATTTTTTTTTGATTAATTGACTTTTTTTAAAAATGCAAAAATTTCAGAACTAATTCTGAAAATTTTCCAAAAAAAAAAAAAATTAATCGATGTTTGAGATTGTGGTGCATTCCGTTTTAATTTAATAAATATTTAAACAAAGTTTTGACCTCCTAAGTCAAGTTTTTGAAAAATTTTAAAACCAAAAACGCAATTTTCTTAGCTCCGTATAGGGCTATTCATACACCCAAAAAATTTCATAGTAGCATAGTTACCAAAATCCATAGTTGTTTTAAATAAATTTCAAATCAACTATTTATAATCAATAACAACTATGTACAAAGTTGGTCACAACGATTTATTTAAAATTTGAAAGTTTGAAACTGTTTGAAAACAGTTCAAAAAGAACAAAAAATTAAAATTGTAAAAGTGTCAGAAGTTAAAAAAAATTATGAAAAATTAAATAATTATAATTTTAAATTGGTAAAGTCCACCATGGAAGAGGAAATTAAATTGCATCCAACAAACTTTAAATAGGCATATCAAAAAACAGATTCAATGGACATCAAATTTATGGTATGATACAAGCGTATGACATTAATTGTGTTCATAATTTTAATAAATAAATTTTCAAAAATATAAACTAAAATATTGCATTTTTATTTAAAAAAGGGCATTTATAATAACTACTTCTAGTATTACATAGTAAATATCAACAATGTCTGATTTTTAATAAAAACAACGATTACATAGTAATTAGCTACTATTTTTACATTTTATGAAATACGTCGTTGTCAGTAACTTTTTCCATAGTTGATTTGTTTATTTGAAAGAAACATAGTTACCAACGACTATGTCACATCAACTATGGCATAGTTGGGGTTATTTCACCTATGACATAGTTGAAAAAATAGTAATCATCAACTATGTTATTTTTTGGGTGTACAACCTGTTCAGAAATTTACGGTACAAATGTTTTTTTTTTTGCTGGATATTTGGTGTGGAATGCCTCATACGTTTATTTATAAATAGGTAAAATTTCCATCAAATGATCCTACAAAAATGTTTGCGAACGTACAACTTTTTCTGTCATAAAAATGTTGCAGGTATTACTTTTCAAAAAAGATTTGTTACTTAAACGAGCCTATTTTCAATCTATTCTCAATATTTTTGTTTTTAAGAAGTAATACTCATATTTTTCAAACAAAACCAAAAAATTATAAATGGGATTTAGAAGCAACTGACACGCCCATTTTTTTTATTCCACTCACTCACAACGACGTGAGTAAAATTGATTTTCAATCACGCTCACTTGTGATCATGTGTCAATCACGCACAAATCTAATTATGTTACCATCTCTTGTTTATATGCATAGGCACATAAAATTACTACTAGCAATAAGATTTATGAATAATACCTGAATTACAAGCATTTCTGAAAAAAATTAAAAATGTCCTATGACAAAACTTAGCATAACTCATTCATTTTTTAACCGATTGTTATGTTTTTTGGTGTTTTGGAAAGCTACTTTACTATACTTTTATACAAAAATAAAACCAAAATTGTTTAATGATGCACTTTCAACTTAGAGTGTAAAGAACATGACAAATTTTTCAAAAAATTTGATCTTTTTTAACTTAAACGATCGTAGCTCAGCCAATTCTTGATCGATTTTTAATATTTTTGTTTTGTTTAAAAGGTAAGACTTCTACCTTTCAAAAAAATCCATAAAATCGAAAATCGGTTGCAAACTAACAAAGTAATAATTTTTTAAAGTTGTAATTTAAGAATTGCCGTTTTTCAACACATTTGCCAATAAAAAACGTACTTAACGAAGTGATCCAGAAAAACTATGAGTATATCAGTACTCTATGGACTCCAACCAACCCGAATTTTCATATGAGAACCCCTGCATATTTTATTTTTGGTCATTTGTAGCACAGTGATATTATCAAATCTATATATATAAAAATGGATGTGTGTATGTATGTGGGTATGTATGTATGTATGTATGTTCCGTATGGACTCGAAAACGGCTGGACCGATCTTGATGAAATTTTCAGGGAATATTCAGAATAGCCTGGGGAGTAACACTGTGCGGTCAGATTTTTGATTTTCTGCCTGTGGGCAGAGGGGCGTGGCAAAATCGAATTTTCACATTGCACGACTAATGACATTAATATATAAAAAACTGATAGACCGATTTTGATGAAATTTAAACCAAAGATAATACTAAACGAGTACTAACTATGTGCCAGATTTGAGCGTGATCGGACAAAGGAGCGTATTGCCATACCCCTTTGTATAAAATTGGAAGTTATTTCTGCAAGCTTTGCAATAATGCAAAAACGGCTGGATGTATGCTCCTTATGGACGCGAAAACGACTTGACCGATATTAATGTGATCTTTAGAGAATATTAAGAATTGCCTTGGGAGTAGCACTGTGTGGTCAGATTTTTGATCCTAAGTCTGTGGGCGTAGGGGCGTGGCAAAAGCGATTTTTTACATTCCACCCTTTTGACATCTGTATATAAAAAATTAATAACCCGATTTTGATGAAATTTAAACCAAAGATAGTACTAATTGAGTACTTACTACGTACCAAATTAGAGCGTTATCGGATAAAGGAAATAAAAAAACATGGCTCTTTGTATTGAGTTGAAAATATTTCTGCATGCTTTGCAAAAATAAAAGAAAACGGCTGATACGATTTTAATTAAATTTTTAGCACTGACAGTACCAACGGAGTGCGAAACTATAGGCCATGTTACACTACGATCGCAATTACGCAAAAACATTTGAACCGATTCTCTTGGCGTTTTTAATAAAGATAGTGCTAATCAATTGCATATGTAGGCCATATAATGTAAAAAGGCGCGAAAACACAATAAATTCGAAAACGGCTGGACCGATATTGATGAAATTTTCAGGGAATATTCAGTATAGTCTAGGGAGTAATACTACGCGGTCAGATTTTTAATTTTTTGTGTGTGGGCGGAGGGGCGTGGCAAAATCGAATTTTCACATTGCACCATTAATGACATCTATAGATAAAAAACGGATGGACCGATTTTATTGAAATTTAAACCAACGATAGTACTAACCAAGTACTAACTATGTGCCAAAGTGATCGGACTAATGGGCGTAAAATGCCATGCCCCTTTGTATTGAATTGAATGTTATTTCTGCATGCTCCGCAATAACGCAAAAACTGTTGATTCGATTTTAATTAAATTTTCAGCACTGATAGTGATTACCGATTGCGAACCTATAGACCATATTATACAACGATTGGAAAAAGGGGCGTAAAATGCCACGCCCCTTTGTACTATACTGGACGTTGTCTGCCTGTTTCGCAATCACGCAAAAACAGCTGAACCGATTCTCTTGAAATTTTCATACTGTGCTAACCAAGTGCATATGTAGGCCATATAAGATCGTTATTGGAAAAAGGCATCAAAATTGCAACGCCCTTTGTATTATACTGACCACGATTGAACAAAGAGGCGTAAATTGCCACGCCCCTTTGTTTTATACTGAACGTTATATCTGCCTGTTTTGAAATCACACAAAAACGGATAAGCCGAATCTGTCAATACTGATAGAACTAACCGAGCGGGAACTGTAGGTCATATGTAGAGCGCGATTCGGCAAAAGGGTATAAAATGTCACTCCCGTTTTTCATAAAAAAAAAGTTATTTCCTCCTTTTTCCAAATCATACAAAAACGTCAAAACTGATGTCAGTGAAGATAGTACTAATCGAGGAAGCAGTATGGAACTTTAGACTATCACGAATTGATAAAAATGCGTTAAACGACACGCCCCTTTGTACTATACTTAACGTTATGTCTGTCTGTTTGGAAATCATGCAAAAACGGCAGAACCGATTTTATTGAGATTTCCCTGTAGATAGTGCTAACCGAGGGTGGAACCAAAGGTTACTAGCTGGACCCGGACCCGTGCTTTGATTTTGTCCGAAACTACATATATTTAAATAAAGATGCAATATAAAACAGTTTTTTTCTTAGGGCCAGCAACGCGGACCGGGTAAAGCTAGTATTTTATAAAATTTAATCCTATAAAACTTTAAAGTCCTTTTAAAAGGAAACAGTATCACGAAAAGAAAAACTGTAAATGAAGTTTTACTACATTTAGTCTCTAGTTTTAAACGTATATTATCCAGTTCGTGTTTAACGACTTTTTTAATTTTGTCGGACGCACTGTGGGCCAGGATTTCAATTTTTTGGCCAATAAGGTCTGTAAGGCAACACATATTTAAAAATATTTTTTCGGAATGTCGACATCTTGAATTTTGTCCATCTTTAATATCTTTTTATTATAGCTTAAAGTTTTTTTTTTGCATGAGGTTAAAGTCAAAGTTTGAGATTTTTTTTTATATTTTTTATTTATAAAACACATCATTTTTTTTTTTTCGGCGAAGTTCTCCTAAACTGCCAAAAATTAAGCTATAAGCATATTTGTTTTAAATAAATTATGGAAATTCAGACTTTTGTTGAAATCCGACTTTTTTAACACCAAAGTCCAAAAAAGTCCAAACGATATTGACAAACCTCGAATTATGATATGTCTCTAACAATGTATTCTATTAACATTTGTGCGACCCTGTGCGACCGTTCATAAACTTTTGATCTAGGGGCAATAAACCAAAATATGACATTTAGAAATGCCCTAAAATGGACATTTTTTTGATATTTTTGTTTCTATTGATTTCTAATAAAAAATGTCCCACTTTGACAACATTGGCGTGATAACTGGAGAAGGACACGCGAGTGAATTTTGACTAACATTGACTCACGCTCACGCAAAAACAAATATAATTTACTCAATCGTTTTTTGTTTCTCACACTTACTCGCAATTTACGTGAGTAAACAAAACACCACTCATGTGTAACTTACGATCACTCGTAACTCACGGTAAACATTTAAAACACGAAAAAAATAAAACTTAGGCCTGTTAACACAAAGTCCAGTTAGTTAAATTTAACCTAAAAGTTATCTAACTTCCAGTTACACTAACCTAAACTCTTAACTCCAAGTTAACAAATTTCATTAACAAATGAAAAAAGTTAGTTAACTTCCGATTACGTGTTATTGTGAATTATTTTAAAACAGCAAAAGTCAAAATATTATGAAAATATTTTTAACAAAAAAAATTTAAATAAAAATGAAAAAATATTTAGGAATACAATGATGGCAAATTTTACAAATTATTTATAACCGCTCCGATGTCGCTGATGGACCGGAATTACAAAAGGCAATTTTTTTTAACATCAACAATTATTTTATAGTATGAAATTTGGTCAACATGGAACCTTTCTGCGTTAAAATAATAAAAAGGTCATCCAAACTTTGAGCAGCGGGAGGATAAATTAATCTTTAATAATAAAAATGTTACTGAAAGTGTTTTTTTATTTTTGAATAGACAGAAACAATCAGAATCTGAGACAATAGTTCAAATGTCTCTGCATCTAAGTAAGACTTTTTCCACGAATTAAATGTCTCTAAATCTAGGAATCTTTCTATAGAAAAAGTGTCTCAGAATCTGCGACTTTTCTATATGGAAAATTGCACGGAATCTGAGACTTTTTCTATAGATAAAATGTGTCAGAATATAAGACTTTTTGTATAGAAAAAATGTGTCAGAATCTGAGACTTTCTATAAAAAAAATGTCTCAGAACCCGAAATTTTATTTATAGAAAAAATGTCTCAGAATCTGAAACTTTTTTTATAGAAAAAATGTCTTAGAATCTGAGACTTTTTTTATAGAAAAAAATGTCTCAGAATCTGAGACTTTTTCTATAGAAAAAATGTCTCAGAATCTGAGACTTTTTCTATAGAAAAAATGTCTCAGAATCTGAGACTTTTTCTATAGAAAAAATGTCTCAGAATCTGAGACTTTTTCTATAGAAAAAATGTCTCAGAATCTGAGACTTTTTCTATAGAAAAAATGTCTCAGAATCTGAGACTTTTTCTATACAAAAAATGTCTCAGACCCTAAGACTTTTTCTATAGAAAAATTTCTCAGAATCTGAGACTTTTTCTATAGAAAAAAATGTCTCAGAATCTGCGACTTTTTTTAAAAAAAAAAGTGTTTTAGAATCTGAGACTATAGAAAATACGTCTCAGAATCTGAGACTTTTTCTATAGAAAAAATGTCTCATAATCTGAGACTTTTTCTTTAGAAAAAATGTATCAGAATCTGAGACTTTTTCTATAAAAAAAAAATGTCTCAGAATCTGAGACTTTTTCTATAGAAAAAAATGTCTCAGAATCTGAGACTTTTTCTATAGAAAAAAATGTCTCAGAATCTGAGACTTTTTCTATAGAAAAAATGTTTCAGAATTTGAGACTTTCTATAGAAAAATTGTCTCAGAATCTGAGACTTTTTCTATAGAAAAAATGTCTCAGAATCTGAGACTTTTTCTATAGAAAAAATGTCTCAGAATCTGAGACTTTTTCTATAGAAAAAATATCTCAGAATCTGAGACTTTTTCTATAGAAAAACAAAATGTCTCAGAATCTGATACTTTTTCTATAGAAAAAATGTCTCAGAATCTAATACTTTTTTTTATAAAAAAAAGTCTCAGAATCAGAGACTTTTTCTATAGAAAAATTGTTTCAGAATCTGAGACTTTCTATAGAAAAATTGTCTCAGAATCTGAGACTTTTTCTATAGAAAAAATGTCTCAGAATCTGAGACTTTTTCTATAGAAAAAATGTCTCAGAATCTGAGACTTTTTCTATAGAAAAAATGTCTCAGAATCTGAGACTTTTTCTATAGAAAAAATGTCTCAGAATCTGAGACTTTTTCTATAGAAAAAATGTCTCAGAATCTGAGACTTTTTCTATAGAAAAAATGTCTCAGAATCTGAGACTTTTTCTATAGAAAAAATGTCTCAGAAGCTGAGACTTTTTCTATAGAAAAAATGTCTCAGAATCTGAGACTTTTTCTGTAGAAAAAATGTCTCAGAATCTGAGACTTTTTCTATAGAAAAAATGTCTCAGAATCTGAGACTTTTTCTATAGAAAAAATGTCTCAGAATCTGAGACTTTTTCTATAGAAAAAATGTCTCAGAATCTGAGACTTTTTCTATAGAAAAAATGTCTCAGAATCTGAGACTTTTTCTATAGAAAAAATATCTCAGGATCTGAGACTTTTTCTATAGAAAAACAAAATGTCTCAGAATCTGATACTTTTTCTATAGAAAAACAAAATGTCTCAGAATCTGATACTTTTTCTACAGAAAAAATGTCTCAGAATCTAATACTTTTTTTTATAAAAAAAAGTCTCAGAATCAGAGACTTTTTCTATAGAAAAATTGTCTCAGAATCTGAGACTTCTTCTATAGAAAAAATGTCTCAGAATCTGATACTTTTTCTATACAAAAAATGTCTCAGAATCTGATACTTTTTTTATACAAAAAATGTCTCTAAGGCCTTTTTTTCAGAAAAAATTCCTTAGAATCTAAGACATTTTCTAAAAAAAAAAATCAGAATCTGAGACTTCTTCCAGATTCTCTCTCATTAGATTATCTCTAAAGGAAAAATATTTTAGATGCTGAGATATTTTTCCTATTATTTCCATATTAAAATTGTAGTTAAAATAGGTTTAGAAGCGAATATTTTTCGAAATACACAACTTGTTTCTGACTAAATATTAAATAAATGAGATTCAGCCATTTATTTGTTAAGCTATTTCTCTATTTTCAATAATTTTTTAATATTTACTTAACTTTAATATTTACTTATGCAAACAAAACTTCCACTTATATATTTAACCACAAGATTTTTTTGGATTAAATTAACCAGAAATATTGACATTAATAACTGGAAGTTACTGCTAACCCGAACATTGAGTTAACGATTTTTGTTTTAACCTTCGGTTAAAGTGCATGTTAGTGCTAACCCCAGGTTAATTTTTTTAATGTTAACGGGCCTTAGAAATGTAAACATTGTCCTTTTTTTAAAAGCTATGTCCTTAATTTTGGATCCGCAATTTTGGATCCGCGATTTTGATCGTGCTGCGCAACCATTTCATAGTGATATTTTGAAACATTAATCAATAATTTAAATATCTTGTCCGCCATATTGGATCCGCTATTTTGAATATTTGATTCTAAAATCAGATTTGGCATTCAAAAAACCATCAAAATCAGACAACATAGAAAAAAAAATATATTTTATTTGACGCCATATTGGATCCGCCATTTTGAATTTAAAAAATCGGAGTTCGTTATTACCAGGGACAGGACCTTGATGCACTGAAAAACTATGTTTCAGGCGCCTAAAAAATGCACTAAAAAGTCTTGAAATATGCACTTAAAATCATAAATATCCACTTGTTTTTTTACATTTATTAAAAAAAAAAAACATAAAATTTGAATTCAGTCTGGCATTTTAAGCTTGATATACATTAGACCACCCAAATTTGCAAAAGTATTTTTTTGTTCGCTCCACCGGCAGTTTCTGATAGATTGGCCATATAAAATAATATCTGTGCAAGAACTGGATCTCTCGGTTGCATACAGGCCAGTCGATTTGAACTTTTGACCCCAAAAGTGACCTAAAAGCACTACAAAGCTTTTAAGTGCCATAACTCTTAAAATATGCGTTTTTCCAAAAAATACTATATAAGTTTTATTTTGCAGAATAAGAAAGCAAACATTTCCTTCATACAAATTTTTGGCCTAAGTCTAAGACATCGTGGTGTTTTTGGCGGTTAAAATAAAAATTTATGTGAAGACTTCATTTAAAACGACCCTCGTTAAAATTTGGACGGAGACTCAAATAGTCGGTATCCATTATTTTGTAGAGTAAGATATGCAGTTTTCATAAACCAATTACATTTGGAATTTATATGGGTAATTTTATTACAGAAGAGCCCAAAGCTGACTTTGAAGTTTTGATTATCCAAATGCTGTATACAAATTTGTAAAATTACTTTATTTTAAACGACCCTCGTTAAAATTTTAATGGATTACAATCGGTTTCCATGATTTTGAAGAGTTAAAAATGCAGATTTCAAACAAGTGTTGAAAAGTACAGGCATTTTTAGCATTAATTGAAAACATGTTAGCAAAATACTATATGAAAAATACTTGGCATCTTATTACTTTTGAACTTGAAGAATAAAAAAATGTTATTACAGTAGAAAATTTCAATGAATTTCATGATTCGGATTGTATTCAAGTGGTCTGCCACACGTTAGATGCCTGGGGAAGTTTTAATAACTTGGCTGATTTTCAACCGATTTTAGTTTTTAGTACCTTATTAGAGAGGCATTTTACTCCAAATAAAAATTCTTTAACCACCTGAATTCAAATTTAACTTAAAATACAAAAAAAATGAGAAAACAGAAAAAAATCATATTTTTCCTTGTAATCCGTTTTTTAAAATTCAAGGCCGATGCGGGACGCCTTACCCATGTCCAAAAAACCTAAATTTTTATGAGACATATTTTTACCAATAAATGAATGTATCTAGGGTAAGTTATGGTTAATGTCTTCCAATTTAATTATTTTGGAGCACCATATAAAATACACCAGTCTAAAAAAAAACTGCAGTTTTCAAAATTTGGAAAAAAAATAGAACTAATTGTGCACACATCTCAAATTATGGATTAAAAATTGTGTAATTTAGAGTAGAATTTTTAGACTTTAAAAAAAAAATCGAAGGTTTCGGACTTTTTCAAAAATTCGATTTTAATTTTATACGTTAGAAAATAAGTGATAATTAATTCGAATAATTTTTAAATATTTTTTTTCTAAAACTACATTTAAATACCAACAAAACGTCGTCCAACTTATTGTAAGATATCTATATTTTTTACTGGTCAAAATTAATGGAAAATTTCAATTTTTTATTTTTTTTTTTGAAAAAAAACGCCATTTTAAAAAATTGATTACTCAACATCAACTTGGTATAAAAGTCTGAAAATTTGAGTGGAAGTTGCATTTAATACGTACTAAAATATATCCAAAAAAATTAATCGAAGGGGGTCGGGTCTAAAAGTGGGTGATTTGGCCTGGAATTCCCCAAATATTTTCCAAAAAGTACATATCTAACTCTTCAAAATCATGGAAACCGATTGTATCCACTAAAATTTTAACGAGGGTCGTTTAAAATAAAGTAATTTTACAAATTTGTATACAGCATTTGGATAATCAAAACTTCAAAGTCAGCTTTGGGCTCTTCTGTAATAAAATTACCCATATAAATTCCAAATGTAATTGGTTTATGAAAACTGCATATCTTACTCTACAAAATAATGGATACCGACTATTTGAGTCTCCGTCCAAATTTTAACGAGGGTCGTTTTAAATGAAGTCTTCACATAAATTTTTATTTTAACCGCCAAAAACACCACGATGTCTTAGACTTAGGCCAAAAATTTGTATGAAGGAAATGTTTGCTTTCTTATTCTGCAAAATAAAACTTATATAGTATTTTTTGGAAAAACGCATATTTTAAGAGTTATGGCACTTAAAAGCTTTGTAGTGCTTTTAGGTCACTTTTGGGGTCAAAAGTTCAAATCGACTGGCCTGTATGCAACCGAGAGATCCAGTTCTTGCACAGATATTATTTTATATGGCCAATCTATCAGAAACTGCCGGTGGAGCGAACAAAAAAATACTTTTGCAAATCCCATACATTTTTTGGGTGGTCTAATATACATGTATACAGTGTGTATAAAATGTTATTAAAAAATAAAAATTATTTAAAAAAATTAATAATTGCTTTAATGCAAAAAAAAAAAATATCATAAAAAAATCTTCAAAATAGCTAAAAATACTAAAAAACTAAAATTTATACAAAATATGACCTAAAAATATGCATTTATAGCGAAATAATAGCAAAATATGCAAAAGTATGTATTTTAAGCTAAATATGAACTAACGAATCGATGCCATTTTAAAGCAAATTCTTTGATTCGCAAAGATATCTTGTTTATGCTGTTCTATGACCAAAGGAGAAAAACATGAATTTGCATGAAAGTCCTCTCCTTGGTTATTACTGACCCTAAATACATTAAAAATGATTAATTTAAGTACAATTAGCTAAGAATCACAAAAGCATATTCGCCATATTTAATCCGCCATTTTGAATTTCAGATCTTTATTTCCAAAATCAATTTTAACAAACCATTAAAATCGAAGTTTTTGGCCAAAAGTGGCAACATATAAAAAATTTTAAATTTAAATTTGTCGCCATATTGGATCCGCCATTTGGAATTTTAAAAGTCTGAGCTCATATTCATTATTAACCACCCCAAATACATCTATAATGATTATATTAAACACAATAAACAAATAATTAAAAAATCATGTCCCCATTTTGGATCCGCCATTTTGAATTTTGAATTTTTTTTTCCAGAATCGTGATCAGCGATTCTTTAACACCCATATGACATATAGGTTAAGCGGTCTATTTATGGCCAAAATTTAGGGATGCTGGCCCACAGTGGAACGGTGTTATTAGGTTATATTGGAATGGGCCAGAAAAAAAAAACTCGAGCAAAATTTTCAAAACCCTTTCAAAGATTTGCTGCTTAGTGAAATTTAAGTGAAATTTAGACAACTCCAAAAAAATTTCAATTGGTATATACATATTCGGAAATGCGATTATTTTATAAACAAATTAAAGTCAAATGTTAAACAATTTCTTTTTCTAAATTTTCAACACAATTTTTAAATTTCAAAAATTGAAAACACAAATGAAACATAAAAGATTTAAACCTATAACTTCAAAAAAAAACATGCATAAATATAAGAGTGGGCTGAAACTTGATAGCTAAAGAGTTTTTTAAGTCTCAAAATAAAAAGTTTCTCGACAAAAATCTTAATCGATTATTATAATTATAACCATGTCTTGAAATGGTGATATTTTTTTTCTCCCTGGTCCCGACTTTGACCGTTTACAAACTTAAGCTGCTTACGACCAAAAGACTTACACGTGCCAAACTTCAGAGGTCTAGATCTTGTTGATTGGACCATATCGTGATTTCTACAGACAGATGGAAATTTAAAAGTTGCTTTTAAAAACACCCCATCTCTAAATAACTTTAAAAATTTCTAATTTGTAAAACTTCCACCTTTCCTCTAATTCTCATACATTTTCTTAACCTTAATTTTGTTATAATAAATTTTTTGTTTTCTTGAAAAAAGCCAAAAAAAAGAAATATAAAATTCTTTATAAAAAATATAAATAAAAATGCCATACTGCAGCTATATCAAGAACTAGCAGAGTACCCGGCGTTGCCCGAGGAATAAAAATTCGAAATTTTAATCAATAATTATGAAATTTGTGTTAATTTTTTTTTCTAAGAACAATTAAAAAAATCTATTTTTATTGAACAAAATTGAAACATTGAAGAAAATTGTTATCCCCAAAATCGAATGTTAAAAATTTTATTAATCTTTGTAAATGAATCAAAGTATTTTGATTTGGATTGGATATTTTATTTTAATAAAAATTTATTTCCACGGTTAATATTTTTCAGAACAGAAAATATTTTTATTATTTTGAACATAAGTAGTAAAGATTTTTCAAAAGGGAAAGTCTCAAATCCTTAAAATATTTCTATTATCAAAGAAAAATTTTAACACGGAATGTGTTAAACTGAGACTTGTCAAGTTGACCCCAGTGTTTTTGTTAACTTGACCCTACGTATGTGGATCATTCTCCCATCAGACCTTTAAGTTATCTGGAAGGGGAAAAGTAAAAAAAACATAATATTGTTATGTATTCATTTCTGAATTATTTTGATTTAATGCCTTTTAATTCAAAAACCCCCATGATATTTAGTTGTCCAAACCCAATGGTTCTTTTTGGTCTATAAATCTTATGTTTAAACTTTTAGACAAATCTGACAAAATTAACCTGTGCCTTTGGGTGGTTAAATTTTTGGCCCAAAAAAAAAATTTTGCCATACAAACTAATTTTTTTTTCAACTTTTTAATTTATTTATTTTTTTTTAATAATGCTTTACTTGATTAAGCTTAATATTGACTAAAAATTTCATTTTGGAGGGATAACCCCTTCCTCTTCAAAATTTGCTTCGAAAAAAAATGTAGGTTGTTGGAGTCCTACTCTAAGAATTTTTAATTTTTTTTTTTCTTAATTTTGACTTGAAAGGATTTTAGCTGAGATGTATTCACATAAAAATATTATTCTTATCTGTGGCATTTTATCGTGTTCTTAAATGTATAAAAAAATTATGAAAAATGCGTTTACACTTTTTTCAAATTTTATGTATTGTCAAAAAAAATTAATTTTGTAGATAGCCTGGCAAATTATCGTTCGTTTTGGTGTAAAAGCTATATGTTAAAATTTTTAGCCAAATCGGACAATTTTAACCCGTGCCTCTAGGTGGTTTAAATTTTTTGTGAAAATAAAAAAAAAAAAATTTAGGGTTAAACTTTTGCACTTCAGCGGCACATGTTAAAATTGTCCGATTTGGCTAAAAACTTAAATATAGAGTTCTTAGGCAAAAAGCAACCATAATTTGCCCAGCATTTGACGAAATTCGACAAAAGCCATTTTTTGTGATAATAAAATGTGAGAAAGGTAAAAAGTGAATTTTTTGCTATATTTTAGAACGTGATAAAGACGTTACAGAAAGAAATAAGATTTTTGTGTTGATATGTATCATTAAGAGCAACATCTCAAAGAAAAATTCTTTCGAGTCAAAAGTTTTGACTCAAAACTAAATAATTTTTTTTTTAATTTTTTAGAGTATGACTGCAACGGCCATAAATTTTTTTTCGGAGTCAATTTTGAAGCGTTTATTCTACGAAAATTAAAGTAAAGTAAAATAGTAATTAAAAAAAAAAATAAAAAATCGAAAAAAAATGTTGTTTGGTTTGTATGGAAAAAACGGTCTAGTTTTGTCCGATTTGGCTAAAAATTTTAACATAGAGTTTTTAGACCAAAACTAACCATAATTTGCCCGGCGATCGACAAAATTCAAAAAAAGTCATTGTTCGTGCCACCCTAATATACATAAATGGAATATCGGTAGTCAAAATTGAATTCGATCGACATAACTGGTTTTAAACTGAAAACTTTTTTATTAAACGTTTGGCTGTAAAAACATCAATTTACAGTTAATTCTCTTCTTCCAAAAAATCTTCTTCCAAAAAGTGGTCCCTAACAATGTTCAATACGGAAATAAATTCTTTCGAATAGTGTTTTTTATTTTAAATTTGAAATATCGAACCGTGAGTTTTATAATATATGAGGTACAGATCCCCGAACAGTGATAAAACTGAATGCCCAAGACGTGTTAATGAACTAATTTAAAAAACTGAAAAGGCTAAGTTGTTTGTTAAAAAAAGAGATTTCCAATAGTGCCATTCACATTAAAATCTGACTTATTGTGTCTTTTTAAAAGCGGAAAAACTGATTTTTTTTTCATATTTTGGCATTTTCAAAAGTCCCTCTTAAACGATATCAAAACATTCTATAGCCTATAATCTTAGTTGGAATGAAAGCTTTATTATGGTTTTTATCTCATCAAAATCGGTTCAGTAGTTTCTTCAAACACCGGTGACAAAGAAAATTTTCGCGAAAAGTGCGTTTTATAATATAGTATAGATATACATAAATATATATGAAAAACCCCAAAACAAAACATAACAAAAAAAAAAAAAATAGCAACAACAATTTGAAGAAAATACTATATTTATAAAATAAAAAAACTAAAGAAGAAAAAAAAATTGTAACATGTTGGCGTCTCAAAACTTTTTCAAACATGACATTAAATGTTACTGCATGTCTGCTTAAAAATTTATACCAAATATTTTCTAGAGGTAAAACTTGTATAAATGTGTTGTACACAAGGATAAAGGATAAGCAAGCAGCAAAAAAAATAAGGAAACAAAATACTGCTTACATACTTTTTTTTTAAGAAACCAACAAGCAAGGATTTACATTAAGGTTAGGCAAAGTCGAAAGTCGAATTTTGTGGTTCCGAACACGAATATCAAAAAATATTAAAATTGGTTGAACGGTTTTCGAGATATCGCTTTTTGAAATTTGCAGGATTTTTCCTACGTTCAATAATGTTTTTTTAAGAAAATCTCTAAATCTTTCCCTTGACCCTTTCGAAAAACTTTCATATACAAAATTTTCACCAAAAACACTTAATCGAAGGTCGCCATGAATACAAGTGAGAGTGCTAAATTCGATTTTGCCGAATCTTTTATACCCTCCAACATATGAAAAAAATCCAGGGGTGTGTTGTTTTGGGGGGAGGGGCGGGTGTTGTTTGGAGGGGGCTGGGGAGATACCTTCCCTCTCACCATAAATTATAGCTAATTCTCATATACCGAATTTTGAACTTCAGTAATCATTTTAATGATTTTCTTTACATACACGCCCACAAAAGGGGCAGCCCAAAAAAAAAAACATTTTATAACCAGCAACAGGACTTTGTATTTCTTTTTCCATTAAAATTAATTATTTGCTTAACAAAATAAAAAAAAAACTTGTTAAAAAAATTGAGAGGTTGGTTTAGTTTTTTAAGGGAAAACTTTTTTCCCTCTGATCTGATTTTTCTTGTTCACGAACTTAACCTGGCTATGACCATAAGACATATTCGTGCCAAACTTCAGGATCCTAACTCTTTTATTTTGGACTGTGTTGTGTTATCTACAGACAGCAGACGGACAGACAGGCATTCATAGAGTGTCTTAGAATTGATCATACTTAGATCAATAATATATACACTGTATGGGGTCCCCGACCGATATTTCGATGCGTTACAAACGGAATGACAAAGTGAGTATACCGCCTTACTGTGGTTGGAGGGTATAAAAAAATATCAAAATCCAAAAAAAAAAAAACGTAAAAAACTAAGTTTTAATATGAGGAAAAAAATTTGTCAAATCGGTCCAGTCGGTCTCCGATTTGAGACAAATTAAAAAAAGTATTAGTGGTAGTGGATAATTTTTATTTCCGTTAAAAGGACGTAAAAGTGGGAGTGGCCAATTCTTCTTTATGTAAAATGACACAAACAGACTTTAACGAACATTAAAAAAAAATGGGCGTGGTCAATTTTTTTTTTTTTTTCGTAAAAACCTGAGTTCGACTATGGCGAATATTTAGAAAAACAATAAAACGAATAACCAAATCAGTCCAACCCTTCTCCGATTTTAGATAAATCGAAAAAAAATGGCCGTAAAAGTAGAAAATACCAGTGTTTTCCGGAAATGGGTCCCAAGTCCAAACATGGACCGATTGGGTCTATCTTTTGTCAAATCTTTAATAAGTGTAGAAAACACTCACAAGCCAAATTAAAGTGAAATTTATTGCCAAAAACCGCTTTCACTGTACATCGGGCGAACTGTACATCGGGCGAAATTTTCATATGGAGCCTAAGTCTAAAAATGGTGACTAATAATCAGATTTGATTGGTTTATTAAAGTACGCGTTAAACACACACACAAACAAAATTTTAATACAGCATTTTCTATTTTCATGAAATTTTAGAGATTTATGTTAATATAGGGTGGGTGGTTTGTATGGGGGCTACAGAAAGAATTGGTCCGATTCGTATAAAATTTGGAAAGGTGATTTGTGAATAGGAAAGGATACATATTAAATTACGGTTGTTAGGATCATTTGACCCATTTTTAAAGGCGAAGTTTGTATGGGGGCTAGGTCAAAACACGAAATGACTTTTTCCAATTTAAATAGTGTTCGACCTTGGATCAAAAGAAGTTTAAGTTTCAAATTTCAGACAAATCGGTTACAAATTGCGACCTGTATCATGCACACAACGTTTACATGGACGGGCGTACGTACTGACAGACGGACAGAGGGACGGATATCACTAAATCGACTCAAAAAAAGATTCTGAGTCGATCGGTATACTTGAAAGTGGGTCTAGGACCAATATTTCGGGTGGTTACAAACATCAGCACAAACTCATTATACCCTGTACCACAGAGTGGTGTAGGGTATAAAAATAGCCGTAAAAACTATGTTTCACTATGGGGAATATTTAAAAAAATAGTCAAATCGGTCCAATTTTAGATTCTCTAATTTTTGATAAATCGAAAAAATGGGCGCGGTCAATTTTTCATTACGTAAAAACATAACGTCGCTGCGCCTAAAAATGGAGTCATGTGTAGTTTTTAAATTTTTTTTATTACATCTTCATGATATTGGTCATACGTTTACTCACTAAACCGTTTTTTGATATCTTGATTGGTTCAAAAGTTAGTAAAAGGAGCAATGTGTTCGTCATACTAAAAAAGGTTTGAAAAGGAGTTACATATGTGTTAAGCTACACATAACTTTTTTGATAAAAAAGTACAGAACGTGACAAAATGGACCACTATTTTAGTAATATGAGGTTCACACATAGCATCTAAGTATTTTGAAGGAATTTGTCAAGATTTTAGGAAAAGGCTTGCATATTTTCATGCTGTTATCTAAATCCTAACTGGCAGGTAATCAAGCCTTGTGAAAGCAATTAAATCATTTGACGGTGGAAAATTTTAGAATCTAAAGTACAGAATCTTTCACAGATGTCAATTTATGTCGAAGCTCTTGAATAGTTACAAGAAAAAACAAAAATATCACCAGTTTTGCGAAAAATCTGTTGTTCGCTGTATAATGAAGAGCTTTATAATATCAAAATTTCAAAGACCTTGTTTAACTTATGTCGCTTTAAACCACCAACAAACTTTATTTAGTCTTTGCTCCTCTTGAAAAGAAATTAACAAGAAGAATGGTTTCATGAACAAAAGGAGTTATGTGTAAAAAATATTTCCATTTTATTTAAATTTTGTTCCAAAAAGTACTTAAAAAAGGAGTTATGCGTATGTTTTTTGAAAATTTCTGCACCACTGGAAAACCGTTAAATGTTTCATACTTTTTTTGTAGTATTAGGATAGCATATCGGTACAAGAATTTTTTATAGAACAAACTTTAAAAAAAAATCGCGAAGGGACGAAAATAAACAGTTTTTTTCTCTCCTGAACACTTGCCCCAAAACACATGACTCCATTTTTAGCGCAGCTACGATAAGTTTGGCTATGATGGACATTTAAAAATTGAAAAAATTACCGTAAAAATGGGCGTGGTCATTTTTTTTTCCTGTAAAAACCTAAGTTGGACCATGACGAAAATTAAAAAAAAAATGCCAAATTGATCCAGCTGTTGTCTTATTTTTGATAAATCGAGAAAAATGGGAGTAAAATTGGGCGTGATCAATTTTTCTTTCTGTAAAAACTTACGGGGACTTTTTAAGAAAATTTTTAAGCTTTTCATTAATAACCCTGACTTTAATTTCAAAGTGCCCACCAGGCACTTTGAAATTAAAGTCCTTGAACGGAGCGCGTGGTCAAACATGACCTGGGACCCTAAACCTAATTCCATGATATGGTATACGGACTGGTCCAAGCAAACAAACAAGGATACAGGAACAGGTATCTTCGGACCCAACTTTCAACGTGCATTGCCCATGGGCAAATATCCATCAGAACTGTGTGCCATTTACATATGCTAGACCAAATGTCTTCGTAGAAGAGCAAAAGGTTCACGCATATACATAATGTCCGACAGTGAGGCTGCACTGAAAGCTCCCATAGCTTATGATGTGTTATCCGGACTGGTCATGAACTGTGTTGAATCCCTTAAAAATTAGGACGAGATAGCGAGATAACCTGACATGGTTATAGATTCCGGGTCACGAAGGTCATACGGGGAATGAAATTGCCGACTGTCTGGCAAACCGTGGTGCCCGTAGACCATTCATAAGTCCGGAAATATTCTTTGGTCTGCCACTGGGACATGTTAGGAAAAAACTCAAAATATGGAGTGAATCTAAGTTCAAGAAACATTGAAACTTTTGTGTTGGCTAAAGGCAGGCGATGAGATTAATAACTCTATCTAGCTCGGCAAAAATTATCTCCGGATTCTTACGTCCTACCTAACTGGGCATTGCAACTTACACTACTACCTTAGAAAAAGAAATCTATCTGACACGAAAACGTGCAGATTCTGCGAGATAAAAAAGGAGACAGCAGAACAGATTCTTTGTACATGCCCAAGACTAGATGGCTTCGACATCTGGGGGACACCTTTTATATCCAACTGACGTACAGAACACCCTACCAAACAACATTTTAAAATACTTTATAAATTTTCCCACAATTTAGTTAAATTTAACTAAAAGTTGGGAAATTTTCTCACCTATTAGGAACAAATTTTAGTTCATGTACTGCTTATTAGTCCATAATTTTCCTTAAATGGAATTCCCAAATACATGAAAGACATTCTTACCGCAAAAGAAATTTTCCCTAAATACATGACAAAAAATCTTTATTTTTAAGACATATTCCTCTTCTTTAGTTTTAGGATGTAATTTTTTATCAATTAGTTAATTTTCTTAGATTTGAAGAAGATTTTTCCACTATTTTAGTAAAATTATTATAACGCGGGCAAAATTTTTTTTTCAATGTCGATATCTCGAAACCAAAGAGGATAAAGAAAGAGATGGTAGTGGAGACTTTTTCAATTCTTGGAGAAATCTCAAATCTCGGACCAACATTTTTTGTCATAAAATGTTCTAAAATGCGACAGTATTAGTGATTCATATTAGATTTTGTTATTATTCTAATTTAAATATGTGATAGTATTAGTGAAATTTTTGTATACAAATGGAAAATGTTGGTCCAATTTTTGAGCCCATAAAAAAGCCATATAATAACTTTATAACTTTTAGCTGCTGCATACCCATTGTCGAAAACTAAGCCAGATAGAGCAAAATGGACTTTGGATTTTAAACAGTTGGCATTTCCGAAAATTTTTAAATGCTCATATCTCGGTAAATACTGCCAACACAACAAAAAGTTCAAAAGCATTTTGGTAGCTCTTAACTCGGAGAACAAGACCGCCAAACACAGAAAAGCTCTCCGAGTAATAATTTTAAAGTGTCGAGTTTTTAAAATTCACGTATCCCCTAAATTCACGTATCTAAAAAACTAAGCAAGGTAGAGCGAAACGAACAAAAATTTTGGATTAAAAAAATATGACGATTTTTAAGCAACCTAACTGGGTCTGGGCCCATTGGAGTCTAAACCTATCGGGTCCAAACCCAATGGGGTCTTCGCCAAATCGGGTCCTCAAATGTGTATGAACTACACCATTTCCAATTGAAATTGAGAGCTTTCTATATGAAATTGGGAAAATTCCAAATGAAATTGAGAATTTATATTTGATATTGGGAAAATTCCATTTGAAATTAAGATTTTCCATTTGAAATTGAGAATATTTCAAATGAAATTGAGACTTTCCATTTGAAATTAGGAAAATTTCAAATGAAATTGAGATTTTTTATTTGAAATTGAAAAAATTCCAAATGAAATTGAGAATATCTATTTGAAATTGAGAAAATTTCATATGAAATTGAAAATTTTTATTTGAAATTAAGAAAATTTCAAATGAAATTGAGAAAATTTCAAATGAAATTGAAAAAGTTTCAAATGATATTGAGAAATTTTCATATGAAATTGAGATTTTACATTTGAAATTTAGATATTTACATATGAAATTGGGAATTGTACAATTGAAATTGAGAAAATTTTCAATTGAAATTGAGAATTTCCATTTGAAATTGAGAAAACTTTAAGCGAAACTAACACTTTCCAGTTGAAATTGAAAAATTTCAAATGAATTTGAGATATTTCCAATTGAAATTGAAAAAATTTCAAATGAAATTGAGAAAATTTCAAATGAAATTAAGAAAATTTCAAATGAAATTAAGAAAATTTCAAATGAAATTGGGAAAATCTCCATAGTTTTTAATTTGAAAATTTCTCAATTTCATTTGAAATTTTTTCAATTTCATTCAAAATTTTCTCAATTTCATTTGAATTTTTCTCAATTTCATTTGAAATTTTCTCAATTTCAATTGAAAATATCTCAATTTCTTTTGAAATTTTCTCAATTTCAAATGAAAAGTGTTAGTTTCGTTTAAAGTATTCTCAATTTCAAATGGAAATTCTCAATTTCAATTGAAAATTTTCTCAATTTCAATTGTACTTTTCCCAATTTCATATGTAAATTTCTCAATTTCAAATATAAAGTCTCAATTTCATATAAAAATTTTCTCAATTTCATTTGAAATTTTTTCAATTTCATTTGAAATTTTCTCAATTTCATATAAAATTTTCTCAATTGCAAATGAAATTTTCTCAATTTAAAATGGAAAGTCTCAATTTAAAATGAAGTTTTCTCAATTTCAAATGAAAAATCTCAATTTCATTTGAAATTTTCTCAATTTCAAATGGAAAGCTCCATTTTCATTTGAAATTTTCTCAATTTCAAATAGAATTTCTCAATTTCATATGGAATTTTATCAATTTCAAATGGAAATTTTCATTTTCATTTGGAATTTTCTCAATTTCAAATAGAAGTTCTCAATTTCATTTGGAATCTTCTCAATTTCAATTAAAAATGGTGTAAACTGAAATAAAATTTTTCCCATTTTTTAGTTCAAATTGGCATAATAATAAAACTTTTTTTCTTTCCTTATTTTTAAGAAAAATATGAAGTTAAAAGAAGGAAAACATGGCAATGGAGCTAAATATGTAAATATCAATATTCCTTCAATTTAGTTAGTTTTCCCATTTTTTAAGTAAATTTTTTTCTGATTGTAGGATTCTCGCTTTTTTAAAAGCCTGAACATTTATGGCACCCTTTCAGGCTGCACCAAAGATCATTCTGGTCGCAGTGCCTCTTTAATCTAATTTCTAATCTGAGTTTGACTACGACGAACATTTAGCTAAATCGGTTCAGCTTCCGATTTTTTAACAATCGAAAAAAGTTTTTTATTTCGTAAAAACCTAATTTGATGATTTTACCAACGATAATTTTTTTATTTTTTTATTTTTCAAAAATATTGGTGGAAATTTTTCAAAAATCCAAAACTTTGATCGAAGGGTGCCACAGGTTAAAATGATCTGATTTGTCTCAAATTGAGTTTAAATGAAAGATTAACTCAAGCTTAATTAAATCATCAAGGTAAAGAAATTTTAAGATTTTTTTTTTTAAATTCTTGAACGTAATAAGGAACCGACTGTTTTTGTAAATTTCAAATAGCGAGGTCTCAAAAACCGTTTAACCGATTTCACCTTTTTTTGGAAAGGAACAAGCTTCAATATTTTTAAAATTTGATATCTATTGAACAGGTCATTAAATTTTCCAATCCTAGGACTTTTTTTGTAACAAAAGATTTTTAATTTCGTATAAAAAAATTTCAAATTTCGACACAATTTTTGCAAAAAAAAATATCTGTTAGAATACTCAAGCCGTTTTCCTGCATATTTTTTTGCTAATCATATTTCCAGAACTTTTACTCATTCAAATGCTATTTTTTTTGCTAAAGATATTTTCAGAACTTTTACTATTTTAAATGATATTTTTTTGTTATCTTTAAAACATCATTTCCAAAATTCATCGCCTTCATTTACCAAATAAATCTCCTGTAGGGTATCCTTAAAACAAAAATAAAATTGTGGACAATTTTTTATTTCTTTTCACTCTTCCTCTCCCAAGAATATCCATCATTCCAGCCAGGTTTAGAATATTGGGTGGCATACAATATACTATGTAATAGTAAAAATATTTTGCAATTGTATAGTTTTAACATAATACTTGATGTCGCATTTGTTACGGCAGTTTTCTGTGGCGGAAGTAAATGACGCAAACACTACATGATGGGTGGAATGTTTCTTTAGCCTTAAGATTGAAGTGATGGCTGGTTGGATGACTGACGACTGGATGGTCTGGTTGGTTGGTTGCTTTAAAACAGTTTGGTTTGGGGTTATTTTGTTTAGGAATTTTTAGTTTTTTTATATATTATTTTATACAAAATTAAACTACAATGAATTTGGGGTTTTGGTTAAAGTTTAATTTTTTTTTTAAATTTAATAAAAAAAATTTTAGCAATTTTTAGACAATTGGAATTGTGAGGTTTTTAATTAACATTTTTTTTAAAGAAATTGTACGATTTCTGAAAATGGGATCATCCTACTATCTACATAAACCAGAGAATAATCATATTTATCCAAATATCATACGGATCTATGCTATAAGTCGGCTGTGAATGATTTACTTATGATTAGGGAAACTACTTTTACCAAGAAAATGGGAAGTCGCCATGTGGGCGCCAACTTCTAACACAAAGTTGGAGTCATTCTACTTTCCAAATACACCAGAGGGTTGGCAGTTGTAAATTATTTTCTAAAGATTAGCTACAAAAAATATACTAAATTAAGAAAATGCACCAAGTTAGTGCTGGCCCCCTCATGGGCGCCACCTTCTAACACAAAGTTAGATTTTCTAAATAATAAGACATCCTGATTGTTGGCAGTTGTGAATTATTTTATAAAGATTAGCTACATAAATTATACTAAATCAGAAAAATACACCAAGTGAGTGCCGGCCCCCTCTTGGGCGCCACCTTCTAATATATAGTTAGATTTTCTAAATAATAAGACATCCTTGAATATTTTACCCAGCCTTAAGTTTAAATTCCTTAACTAATTGTTATTTTGTGGTTATCTGATATATAATGTTTTAGGCTTTCTCTGGCTGTAAGTTTTCGTAGTATCACATTTAAGTTTTCCTTATATTGCATATTGTTTTTAACTAAATGACAGTATTTGAAAATTCTTCCTATCACTTTTATATATAAAAAAAAAACTCTGACTAAACATGCATGAATGTCTTTACCTATATTTGCCTGTATGTGTTTAATTGAATTTATTTAAAATATGCGATTTTGTTAATCATATATCATGGAATTTTCTTTAGAAAATTGCAAAAAAAAATGTAAGAAACTTTCTAAAGATTTTCATATAACTCCTAACATACATATTAAATTGCAGGCACAAATGTGTGTGGGTACGCCAGCCACCAAAACATTCAAAGTTTTATAAGGAAAACTTTACATTCAAAAATTCTTGAAAGAAGAAATTTGGGAAACTTAAGCTTACAATGATTCTATAGTGGAAATTTAGCCGAATTTTTTTTCGCAAATTTTAAATAGCGATATCTCGAAAGTCGTTCAACTGATTTTAACATTTTTCGAAGTGATCAGCTGTAGAAATTGAACCTCAAGTTTAGGTTAGGTGAGGTTGACGTCCTTTGTGATACTACGGGACCGTAATAGGCTCGCCTACCAGTCCCTGCCGCTTAACAAATTCCAGCTTCTTACGAAACTCCTATGATATTCGACTTCAACATCCGTAAGATCGTGCAGCTCCCTAGATCCCAGTAAAGCAAGTCTCTGACCACAATGTGCAGGGTAATGGCAAAAAAAGTGTTCGATAGGTTCCAATTCGTCCTCATCCATGCAAATCTGGCAAAAGTAATTTGACGACACATTTAACCACTCTGCGTGCTTTCCTATAAGACAGTTTCCGGTAATTACAGCAACCACCATCGAAATCTCCTATCTTGGAAGCGATATCAGTTCACTTGTACGCTTCTGATTAAAAGAAGGACAAACCTGTCGTATTATCTTACACGTCCATGCATTTTCCAATCTCTTATTAGTCTCCGTCGCGAAACAAAGTCGTAGACTTTGCTTCCAAGTTTCTAGAGACATACCAACATATTCCAATTCTGTTGGAACCTGTAAGGTAGTTCCCAGTATTGCAAGCTTATCGGCTTTGCAATTCCCTGGAATGTCTCTGTGCCCTGGGACCCATATGAGTCATATGTCAAACTGCTTGCCCATCTCACTTAATGACTTGCGGCAGTTAAGGGCAGATCATGTTTTCAAAAACATTGACTCCAGGGATTTGACCGCGGTTTGACTGCCAGAATAGGTGTTGACTGCAGTTGTAGACAATACATTGCAGCTCAACCAGTCGCCACTTTCTTTATTGCCAGCATCTCTGCCTGGTAAACACTGCACTGATCCGGCAATCTTCAAGCCAGGCTCAACCAAAACTCCTCCGAATAGACTCCAAAGCCCACTTGTTCGTGAAGCCTCGATCCATCCGTGAAAAAGTTTGTGAAGGCTCCACTACCCGGAATTCCCCTCATACAAGACTCCCTGGATGGTCATAGTAGTAAAGTGTCGCTCAAAAAGGCTCATAGAGGGAGCACATTCTACGATTTAAGGTATTGTTATCCTTTTCAATATCGCGCTATGCCCGACATCGCAACTCCTCCATATCAGTGTGCGCCGGCGTTGCCGTATACTGCTTACCCAATATGTCCAATGTTATCAGGTGAAGGAGGATTTATAATGCAGCTGTAGCACCAGTAATGCACATCGCCGCCACCCTCTATACTTTCGTGATAAAGACACAGTTCCATATTGTCTCTAAAGCAGGCCACCAGACAATGATTCCATACAGCAGAACTGGACGCACCACTGCTGTATAAATCCAATAAACGACTTTAAAACTAAAGTTCCATGGTCTTCCAATGGCTCTTTAACAGGAATATAAAGCAATCGTTGCTTTTATCACCCGTTCCTCAATATTATGCCTGAAATTCAACTTCCTATCTAGAAATACTGCAAGATACTTGGATCCACCTGAGAAGGCGACTTCAGTGCCGTCCAGAGAAATCAAATCAAAGAAGGAATCTTATTTTTCCTTGTAAATAAGACAAGCTCTGTTTTACTTAGATTAACTTCTAGACCACAGTCTCTTGCCAAAGAAAAGAACTGTTAGCAGGTGCTTTCCCTTTACCGCTATTGCGATATCATCAGCATATGCGACAACATGATAACCACTTCCTTCTAGATTCCTTGATTTCAGTGCCAGGTTCCCAAGAAGTGACGAAAGAACACCTCCCTGTAGTGTGCATCTTTTGACAAATCGAGATTTGATAGACGTTCCCAAGTCAGACGTTACACGTCTATTGGCAAGTACATTTTCCACCATTGAAATGATCTCTAGCTTCACTCCCAGACTAGACAATGCCACAATGATTGAGTCTGGGATGACATTATTAAAAGCTCCCTCTATATCAAGAAAGACCAGGATTACACTATGTACTCCTTTACCTAAAGCGATCTCTCGATCGTACCAACGTGCTCATGACGACCTGTTTCTGTTGATCTACCTTGTATGCATGTTGACTTGCCAAAAGCAACCTCGTGTCAACCACTCTTGGCAAATATGGGTCTATCATTCATTCCATCCTCTTTAAGAAAATAAAAAGCAGGCTAATCGGTCTGAAATCCTTCGTAGCTATATGGGGACTTTTCCCCGCCTTGGGAATAAAAACGTCTCTGGTATCCCTCCATTTTATACTCCAACACTTGCAGCATCTTATCCGGCATTATACCATCAGGTCCAGGGTATTTATAGGGCCTGAAGCTTTTAATCGTCCATATTAATGTTAGCATATTTATTATTTCCGAAGCAATTGCTGCCGCTTGGGCATCAGAACGTTCCAAAGCCTGAAACAGTGTCATGAAATTGTTCGGAAAATTCGTGTTTATAAGAAGATCCAACGACACCCGATTAGGATCCTTTAGATATCCCAGGGTGCAAGGAACAGAAGCCAGAACTTTGCACAGCCTGGATGCCTCAGGAACATCTTCTATGTTTCCACAGAGAAGAAGAACCGAATTTGCAATTCTGATCATCTTCTTATAACTCTTAAATTGCCGACCAGTCCTCGTCTGTTCTTGAAGATTAAGCCTAATTAAAGTGCTTTCTGCTGGAATCTCTACTCGTCTGAAACTCATTTGATTACCAAGGTGGCTTTTTTGCCTCTAGGCTTTGCGAAAGGGCAAGACTCAACCAAGGACCCATTACAAACATTTGTTGTATGGCCAACCAGGCAGTTAATTTCCGCCAAACTATGCGTTTAAGATAAGGGCACCAAAAGCGCAGAAAAGTCTCCCTATATTTCACCCAGTTTGTTCGCTTCAGATTTCTTGAGACTGTCTCAACTGGGCCACGGTCCCTGAGTATAAACTCATTGTAGCAATGATCTGAGAAACAACGTTCTTCAAAAACTCTTCAGTCGTCAATCCTATCAGATAATTTATCTGATACAAGTGGTACATCAAGAACCTTTTGCCGCCTACTTGTATCGAAAGTTGGTTCACAACCCCTGTTACAAATAAACAGGTTAGTGCTTAACAAAAACTCCAAAAGTATCTCGCCTCTATCGTTTGTGTCTGTACTTCCCCACATCGAATGATGGTCATTAATATCACAGTACTCTAGATTCAGACTCCCGAATCAGACCGCTCACCTTCTCCGGGGGTATTGGCCCCGGATTGGAAAATATTCAGAAGCGAGCCAAATAGACTTCGCATTAAGCTACAACCTCAAGTTTGGTGCATCAGATCTTTCAGTAACGATTGAGTTATGCAGGATCGCCAAATTTATCAATTTTGCGAACCTCTATTACTCTTTAAGTTTCTTTGAAGTCCTCCCAGGACTTTGTGTCTCCCAACGTTCCCTTATGATTTCAAAAATGTTCATCGTTAAATACATGTACATTTTCGTTGTATGTGCAGAGAAGTAGTAGTAGTATTAAGTGCATTTTGTATATGTGTATGCGGAATAGTTTAATACGATGTTTAGTTTGCTGATGTAAATATAAGTTTGTTGAGGTTTCTTTTTATTTTTTTCCTCTTCTTCGTCGTCTTTTCTTCGTTTAAGTAGTTTGGTTTTTTTTTGTCTGAATTGACGGAATCTTAAATAATTTTATGAAATTTGTTTACAACAAAATTTAAATTTGTTAAAGTCGTATAATAGGAACTAATTAGAGAAGTTGGTATTTAAATTTATTTTTTTTTTGTGTTTGAGTTAAAGAAAAATTTGAGTATTATTGAAAATTTAAACTTAACATATCGCAATTTATGCAGAAAGTAGTATAAGATTTTTTCTATAGCAAAAATGTTTCATGATCTCAAAATCTTTAGAATAAATTCTTTTTCAGGATCTGAGAACTTTAAGGTGTCCCACACCGCCTCCGCATCGAAATATCGGTCTAGGACCCAACAAAGTATATGGGGGTTTTCGTGTCAACTGACACAACTTTTGAAACCGATATCTTCCGATCGGGATGAAATTTGCACCAAAGTTAGTCCCATTGGATAGTAGTTAGAGGGGGTCGAAATTTGACATTTTGGCCAAAGAGGTGTATATTCTCATCCATGTAACTTCTTACCTATTGTTTTTTGAAAAATATGTCCCAAATAGTTTAGATAGATATTCCTTCAGTCTTTCGAAAAAAAATTTGATTTTTTTTCTTAAACATCCAAAACTTTTTTGACTTTTTCCTCAAATTGGGCCCTTTGGCATATCTATGAAAAATTAACTTTGGAACACAAAAAACGGTTCTTCAATTTGCACTATTAAGGCCCAGGCACTTGAGCGGTGCTGTAGCGTGACGGGCTGTTGTATCGTTTTAAAGTTCGGCCGCTACACCACCGTAACGTATTCGTTTAAGTACCTATTTCCATTTATTTTAATACAAGCTAACGTATCAGCTGACACGTCTCCGAACCGTATTCGCTCAAGTAATTATGCCTTTAGGCATGGGATAGCTAACAAGTTTTCGATTTCAATCCGCGATACCCTCTAATTTTTATAGGTTCGAAAAAGAAAGTACGAGCCAAAAAATGAGGGCTGTGGGGTGGGGCGATATGGCCCCTCATCGGGGTCAAAGTTGGGCGTAAAGAGGTAAAAATCCTCAAAAAGCCCCAAACTGCCCTAGAAACGCACCTGGAGGGGTGCAATGTGAGACGAACCTCCAATTATTATCTGCCCCCAACATTTTTCTTCAACATACCTTACCCCTATTTCCACTTCCTAAGGAGAACCCATACAAAACATTTTTAAAAATTTGATACTACCATTCTAACTTACCCTATAGTGCCCCTAGCGGAGCCAAATGTATGACCGACCTCCATTATTTTATTAATTCCAACATTTTTTGCAAACATACCTACAATGTATCTTTAACCCTTAAGGTGGTCCCCATACATTTCTTTTATTTTTTATAAATTTGTTTTATTAACCCTTTGGCGACCACGATTCTTCTGCCGAGGCGATTTTGATTTTCTGTTGATTGTCTTAATCTTTGACCTAATAAAAGTAACTAAACAAAAAATTGGACCCCTAACCACTCTCCTTACCCTTCATTTTTCATGGGGAAAAATTTTGCCCTTTGACAATTACGCAGTTCTGGCCAAAGCTATTTGCTATTCGCTGTGATTTTTAAGATCTGCAACTCTATTGTAGTTATTCTACAAGAATTTGGACCTATGAACCCCCTTCTTGACCCCAATTTTGCTTGACAAGCATAGATCCTTTTGTCCCTAAAATAGAGATTTTTATTTTACAAAATTTGGGGTTTTACAATGAGTAAGTGGATAAAGTTAAAGACTAACTGAAAACTAGACTTTTATTGCCATAATACTCTTCTACAATTCACCTTTTAGCACAATTCACCTTTTAGCACATTTGAACCAAAATAATCGCCAAAAACGATTTGGCAAGTATACTTGCCTGTGGTCGTCAAAGGGTTAAACCAGCTCCTACCGTGCCTACCGTGCCTCCTAGAGAGGCAAAAATTACGACCAACCCCCATTATTTTTTAGTTACCAACATTTTGTCCGAACATAATAACACCCTATCTCCACTCCCTAAGGGGCTCCCATACATTATAAAAACATGTATTTTTAAAAACTAATTGAAAAATGTATGGGGAACCCCTGTAGAGTTGAAAATAAAGGGTAGGTATATTCTGAGAAAATGTTGGAGTTGATAAAATATTGGGGGTCGGTCATACATTTTACTTCTCTAGGGGCACCCTATGGACAGTTAGAGCGGTATTAGCAAATTTTATAAAAATGTCATTTTGTATGGGAGCCCCCTTAGGAAGTGGAAATAGGGGTTAAGTAAATTCAAGAAAAATGTTGGGGGCAGAAAATTAATGGAGGTCGATCTCACATTGCACCCCTCCATGGGCAGTTCTAGGGCTTTTTTAGGATTTTAACCTCTTTACGCCAAATTTGGACCCCGATGAGGAGCCATATGGTCCCACCCCACCGATTTTATTTTTCGGCTCATGCTTTCTTTTTCGAACCTATCATAATTAAAGGGTGTCCCCAATCGAAATCGAAAACTGGTGAGCTATCCCACGCCTAATTGTACAAATGGAAGAACCATTTTTTGTGTTCCAAAGTTAACAAAAAAATTTTTCATAGATATCCCACTCGCATCCCACTAAGCGACCCCATAGCTCTTAAAGGAAATTACCTAAGCTTTCTTTTGAATCAAAAAAAGGGCCCAATTTGAGGAAAAAGTCAAAAAAGTTTTGGATTTTTAAGAAAAAAAAAATCAGTATTTTTTATTTTTTTATAATTTTTTTTGAAAGACTGAAGAAATAGCTATCTAAACTATTTGGAACACATTATGCTAAAAACAATAGGTAAGAAGTTACATGGATGAGAATCAACACCTATATGGCCAAAATGTCAAATTTCGACCCCCTATAACTCAGAGAGTCCTTGACAATAATAAGACTACTGAAGCTTGGCATGTATCTTTGCCGTTTCCCGGGTCTGTTTGGTTTTAAATTTCAGCTCAATCGGTCCAGTGGTTCGAAAGTTATAAGCGAAACCATGAATTTCAGATTAATTGCATCTAAAATGCCACGTGTTTTAACAAGTTTTAAAAGCATTGGTGGTAACTAAACAATGCTTTTCAAACTTGTTTAATTTTAAAGCAATGCTTTTTAAACTTGTTTAGTTTTAAAAGCATTGGTAACTTAAAAATTACTCTCGAAAAAAATTTTACACTCAAAAAAAATTTTACACTCAAAAAAAAATTTATACAAAAAAAATTTTGTTTTTTTTTTTACAAAAATGGCAATATTTTGTGTACATACTTACGTGCATTCACTCAGAAATATTTTTACAGTAAAAAAAACATTACACTCGAAAAAAATTAGTAATTTTTCTTTTTTTTAAATGACAAAAAAAAGAGTTTTTTACTCAAAATAAAATATTTCTAATTAAAATTTTTAATTTTTTCACGTTAAAAAATGTACTACCGTTTAAAAAAAATGCATTGTGGAGGGTATTCATAGATTCGGCAAAGTCGAATTTAACTTTTCTACTTGTTTTATTTAATTTTTTGGGTTGTTTACATGTTGGAAAGTATAAAAGATTCGGCACAGCCGAATTTAACACCCTCACTTGTTGTAAAAACTTTGATAGCCGGGTTCCACAGGTTTATTTAAGAATAAACGCGAGTAGTACTGAATATTATCAGTTTCTGCTGAAGTTCTTAACTATACCAAATATTTAGTGTCCGACCGAACGCACTTTTTCAGACCGTACCCGAACCCGACCTTCGGTCAATTTTGCAAAGTTCGGCAGAACCCGAACCCGTAACCGAACTTTTTTTATTTAAAAACAGTTATTTTTGCATATAATTATGAAAAAAAAAAACAACTAAAAAACTGTTTTTTCTTAATTGTTCTAATTTAAAGTAACAAAATAAATATTTTGTTCTTTTGTATACTTAAAAAAAGTGAAAAAATATGGCTCAAGTTGATTTTTTTGGAAAAAAAATATATTTCTTTTTAACAATAGTCTGATTTGAGGTGTAAAGTAGTTGCACTGTTAGTATGGCTTAGTTTTAGGACGATAAAAAGCAATAAAACAAAAGTTCGGTCAAAATTTGGCCGAACACCGAACAGTGGCCGAACGCCACTTTTTACCGAACTCCGTAACCAAACCGAATTTAACACCCTCACTTGTTGTAAAAACTTTGATAGCCGGGTTCCACAGGTTTATTTAAGAATAAACGCGAGTAGTACTGAATATTATCAGTTTCTGCTGAAGTTCTTAACTATACCAAATATTTAGTGTCCGACCGAACGCACTTTTTCAGACCGTACCCGAACCCGACCTTCGGTCAATTTTGCAAAGTTCGGCAGAACCCGAACCCGTAACCGAACTTTTTTTATTTAAAAACAGTTATTTTTGCATATAATTATGAAAAAAAAAACAACTAAAAAACTGTTTTTTCTTAATTGTTCTAATTTAAAGTAACAAAATAAATATTTTGTTCTTTTGTATACTTAAAAAAAGTGAAAAAATATGGCTCAAGTTGATTTTTTTGGAAAAAAAATATATTTCTTTTTAACAATAGTCTGATTTGAGGTGTAAAGTAGTTGCACTGTTAGTATGGCTTAGTTTTAGGACGATAAAAAGCAATAAAACAAAAGTTCGGTCAAAATTTGGCCGAACACCGAACAGTGGCCGAACGCCACTTTTTACCGAACTCCGTAACCAAACCCGAACGTTCGGTCGGACACTACAAATAGTGCTTCAAGTATCACTTTTCAAGGATTTACACTTGCAAAAGTGCAAATTTGCACTTACAATTTTAAAAATTCTCTTAATAACTCAGCACAAAATCTAAAAAATATTATAAAATTTTCTCTGTGAAAAGTGTTATAAATCCAAAAATTTCCTGCTTGTTAATTCTACCAACTTTACTCAAGTACTTTTCAAAATTACACTAGCACAAAGTTACTGTTAGAACTTTTGTTTTCTACACAAGTTCTCCTAAAGATTATCAGTTAATTTTACTGTATTTTGTTATCATTTGCTGCTAAATTTACTTTTACAGATGTTACTTACTAAAACCAGCTATGAGGTTTAAACATTGTAAGTTTTAGTAAAAGTATATTTGTAATTTCATAAGAAATTATAGAGTAGAAGTAAAAAAATAAAAAAAAATTATTATGATGTAAACATGAATGAGCATGAAGTGTAAAATAAAACAAAACAAGTATGAAGTAAAAAGCGGTCTAGACGAATTTTTGAAAACCTACACAATTTTTAAGTGGAAACATTGTTTTATGTGAAGAAAACACTATATTTACCGTTTCTGTGGCTCACTGCTGCTTAATTACAAGATTATTTGCAATTTTCTTGGTGTCCTTACATTACTACTAATAACTTTTTAACCACTTGACCGATTTTGCTAAAATTTAATACCAAACTACTTCAAACATTGATAAATATATATGTTAAAAATCCGCCATCTATATAGGCAAGTTTTACCGTGATCGATATAATAACAGACAGGTCGGACAAACATCGCTTAATAGACTTTCAATAGATCGAGAACCAATATCACAAAATAATAATTTGCGTTCTTGTCCGAAATTTCGATCCAGTTACAAATGGATTGTCTTACTTATATAAGCCCCCTTTTGCAAAATGTAGTTTATAAAAATTCCAACAAAATGAAAAGTCGTTTTTCTCTTAGGCCAAGTTAATGATTTCCTTTTGGTTTTCTTTTAAAACACAAAAAAAAATATCATTTCCCCACTAACTTAGTTAAAAAGCTAAAAGACGTTAATTAACCACAGCATAATTTATAATTTTTTCTTTCTTTTTTTTTAAACGACGGTTTTTGACGTAACTGGGCCTTTGTTTAATTATATAATAAAAAATTATTTACACAATTGTGATCAGTGGAAATGTGTGTTTAACTCGTGTTTTTTATTGTTGCAATTTGAAAAAATACAGTTTTGATTTGTGTTATTTTTTTTTTGTTGCCACAAATCTAGACATGGATAATTACAATTGCATCAGTTTGTTAGACAATCCATCAATCCATATTGGCAGGTATTTCTGTATTTTTTATATATTTTTTTTCATTTTCTTCTTTTATCTTGAATTTATGGCTTTTGTTAAGAGCTTTGAAGTGTGGTAATTGTAACTTTTACTTTTTTTAATGAAATGAGAAGGAATGCCATTATTTATTTTTGAATGTTTTAAATAATTCCACTTTAATTGATAAGAAACATTTTTTTAATGGTGTTTTGTAAGGAATTATCATATTGCAAATTTGCAATTTTGCTACACTAAAGTTTTTACTATTTTTTCTGTAGTTTTGAAGTGAATCGCAAAAGTGCGACCTGTACAGAGTTTTTTTTTAAAGAGTGCCAAAGTGCAAAATAGTTTTTCACACAATTTGCACTTTTAAAATTTAAAACAAAAAATTGTGAAAAATTTTAATAAGTATATAAAAAAATTTTTGGAAAATTCAACATTTAGTAAAACATTTTTTTTATTTTTTTAACGAATTACCATATTGCAATTTTGCAAATATTAAATTTTGCTACAGTAAAGTTTTTTACAATTTTTATATTTTTGCAACAAATCGTAACTACAATAATGTATTAAAGGTTGTTAAAAATGATTTGCTAACATATTGCAATTTTGCTACATCAAAGTTTTCAAAATTTTCCAACGTATCGTAAAAGTGCTAGATATTAACCAAGGTGTTTGTAGAAAATGTGTTTTTTTTTTTGCCTGTATGAACGTTTTATGGCTCTTTTTTTTGCTATAATTGCAAAACTGGAAACAAAATCTCACAAAAATTCTTGCGAATTTACACTTTTCCAACTGTAATTTTTTTTCCGCAAATATATTTAAAATTTTTTATTTTGCAAAAGTAAATTTTTGCTATAATATTATGTTTTGGAATCGTGAATGTCATGATTTTAAACTTTGCACTTTTTTATCTTTATGGCAAATTCACACTTTTGCAACGGTTGCTAATATAGTAATTTTGTAAATTTTTATTATTTCCGTTACACTTTTTCCCCATATGTTCAATATTATAAAAGTGCATTAAAAATTTATAAATTCCTTAGATTTGTTTTTCAAAATTATAGAAAATAAAAATAAAAATACTTTGACGCTGCGTTGCAATTCTGTTAATTGACATTTCATAAGTTATGACTGCAACTCTAACATATGAGTATATAAACTGCCAGAATCCCAAATATTATTTCTATTCCTCTATGGCATTTTATAATGTAGAAGATTTGTATTTTTTTTTTGTAAAAAAATTTTTGTTTGTCAAGTTTTCATTTTGGTTTGTATGACAGCACATGTCTAATAAGTTGTACATTATAAACTATTTTCAATCCTGAGCCATATACAATGTGTGTATACTATACGTTTACGAAATAAAAATCTAAAAACTATATATACACACATTTAGGGTATTCACGAAGGGCAGAGGGGTCTTACAAAAAATGCCAGATAGAATTAAATATAAGTAGCATTGGAGTAAGCATATATTTTTCAAAATTTGTTTGTGACAATTTCAAAAATGCAAATTTGCAACAGACAAAATTTTGCACTTTTAACAAGAATATTGTATGAAACTCTAAGGAAAATGTAAAAAAAACATAAATGTTTGCCTTGGAAAAAGCAAATATTTTTAAAAAATTGCATGTATAAATGACAATTTACCATAATGCAAACTCTTAACAAACTTGCAACAACAAATTTCGCACTATTAACAGTCGGTGCAAATTCGCAAGAGTTAAATTTGGATAATTTTGCAGTGACGTAGACATTTTAGCAAAGAACAACTTACAATTAACTAAAAAGTGACAACAAATTTTGCTAAAATTGATGAAAAAATTTAATTTGAAAAAAAAAAAATTAAAAAAAAAATTGTAAAATAAAATTTTTTGAAAAAAAATTATTTTGTCAAAAAATATCCGCGAAAAAATTGTATTGTATAAAAAAATATGTTTGTACTGGATTAAACACCATTCAATATAAAATTCCACCAGAAACAGAATTAAAGCATTTTGTATTTTAAGGTTATGTGGAATGTACCAAAATTATCGAGGATTTTCTACATTTTAGTGCATAATTTTTGAACCACTGAACCGATAACGCTCAAATGAAATATCAAACTTCAATGGACAACAATAAGTAATTATTTTAAGTCTCAGTCATATCAAGGCAATACTTGGGTAGTGATCTCCATTTCAACATGCGGACAGACGGACATCGCTAAAATATTTCAGAATCGATTACTGATCAATTACTTTATGGAGTCTAGACTTATGTTTCGATGAGTTACAAACACAATGATAAACTTAAAAATACCCTCTTTCACTAACTGGAGGGTATAAAAATATCGCACTATAATATAATAATAGTTTTAATCACATGATCAATTATTTTAATTTATTCTTTCTATTTATTTACAACTCATTTTTAATAAATTCAACCTAACCGAGAACTGGTAACAATGACCTTCGTCTCGTTGTAGCGAAAAAACCAAGGGCTCTGGTGGGAATAGAACCCACGACCCCCACGTTGAAAGGCTAGCACGCTACCAACTAGCCTACGGGGGCTAGTCGCACTATTTAAAACGTTGAAAAATTTCATATTCGCAAATGTTAGTTATCGGGTATTTTAGCCGATATTTTTGCAAAAAACTTCTGACTATGTGCAAAAAAAGCACAACGTTGTATGGCAAAACTTACACATTATACTAATTCAAAATTTGCTTTAAAAATTGGTATTTTTTTTTGTTGCAAAATTTACAATTTTAAAAATGTAAATTTGCCACAAACATATTCGCCATATTTTCGCACCATTAACACCCGTTTCAAATTTGCATTTTCACAAATGTAAGTTATGGCTAACTTTATACACGTACTTGCATTATCAAATCTTCAATATGAGCAATACTGATATTGAGTTCGGAAGTGCTAAATGGCACATTGCATATGTTACAAATTATTTAAATCATATATTTTTCCAATTTTGCAAGCGATACAATACAAATTTACACTTGCAAAATTTCAAATTTACAAAAGTGCATTTACAAAAGTGAAAATTTGCAAAAGTGAAAATTTGCACTTTTGCAAGTGTAAATTTGAATTGTATCGCTTGCACTTTATACTATTGCACGTGTAAATTTTTAATACTGTTAGTGTAATATAAATTTTTTCAATGACAAAAGCCCAAAATTTGCAAAAATTCAAATTTGCAAAAGTGCAAATTTGCCCGTTTGTAAATTTGCACTTTTGCAACTGTAAATTTGAATTGTATTGCTTGCATTTTATACTTTTGCAAGTGTAAATTTTGAATGCTTTTAGTGTAATAGAAATTTTTTGCAATAACGAAAGTCCAAAATTTCTTCTTATTCGTTCATTGCAAATTTGCACTTACGATAAAATATAATATTTTTTATAAAATTGAGAAACCTTAAGACTTTGTTTTTTCACTGACGAAAATAATCACTCCGAAACCTTCAGGGAAAATTTGCACTTTAGTTACCTTAAATTTGAATTAAACATCTTACACTTTGCACTTTTGCAAGGGTAAATTAAAAAAAAAACTTACTGTAATAAAGACACTTTTTTTTGTAAACGACAAAAGTTAAAATCAGCATTTTTGCTAATATTACTAAAGATAGTTTTTCAAAGTACTATTGACAATTAGTTAAAAGTGCAAAATGGATCATCACAAAAGTAAAAAAATGTTCTTAATAATTTGTTGCAAATTCGAATTTTTTAAATGCCATTTTGTTGCTAATAAAAAATTTTTAAAAATGTTACTAAAGATAGTTTTGCAAAATGCTATTGACAATTAGTTAAAAAGTGCAAAATGGATCATTACAAAAGTAAAAAAAAAATTCTCAATTAGTTGTTGCAAAGTCGCATTTTTATAAATGTCATTTTCCAACAAGTTTTCATTGTGTTTCAGAAAAAAAAAAAAACAATTATAAAAATGCAAAACCGCAACAATCCAATTAATAATAGCTTTGCAACTTTCCTTTTTTGAAATTGTTTTCAATTTGCAATTTTTCAAAATTTTCAAAAATTCAACATTGCAACATACCCATTAGAAATATTTTTGCACTATTCGTTGCAAAATTTGCATTTTCAAAATTTTGCAGCACTAAAGACAAACGAAAAAACAATTATTTCAAAAATTCACAATTGCAACAATCACTAAAATAAATTTGTACTATTAACAGTCGTTGCAAATTTTGATTTTTGCGCTAGTTTCATTTTGAATTTTTCCAAAATTTTCAAAAATGAAAAATTGCAAAAAAAAAACCTTAAGAAATACTTTCACACTATTACTAGTCGTTGCAAATTTGCCAATTATTCATCACTAGCTACCGCCTTGTAAAGTGCTAAAGACAATTGCTAGAAACTGCAAAATGTTGCATTGCAAAAGCCAAGTACCATTTACATTAATTTATTGCAAATATGCATTTTTGTCATTAAATTTTGATTTTGTTTTTTAAATTTGTATTTTTTCTAATTTGCATTTTTGCAAAATTTTCAAATATCCATAATTGCAACATACCCATTAGAAATAAATTCGCACTATTAATGGTCGTTGCAAATTTGCAATACTTAAGATATTGACAATACGCTTAAAATTACAAATTGTTGCTTTGTAAAAGCCCAAAATTATTCCAATTTATTTATTGAAAATTTGTTTTTATTATAAATGTCACTATTCCGAAGTGAATGACCTTAATATTAAACTACCATACAACAAATGAATGAAGTCTTTTGACTTTCTTTACAACTAAACTGCAGTACAGACAATATGAGTGAATGGTTATAGTATTACGCTTCCACATGGTAGTACATTAGGGTGGCAAATACCTATGATAAAATATTTTTTAATATGCGCCGAAATTTTTACAAAAATGTAATTAATTTGAATGATAAAATTTTGTGAAGGCCTCAAAACAGTGTCATAATTTCATGATTTGATCAAAAATTTCTTAAAATATGTGTAACTCAAAAAATCCTTTAAAAAAACCTGCCACTCTAATTCATCCTTTTGTATTATTCCTTCCAAAAAACATTTTTAACACAACAAAAAAAAATAAAACCTAACGCCTAGCACTCTTGCACTTTCGCTGAAACTACAACAGTATAAAATAGCAACAACAGCATTTTATTATAACAATTCGCAACAAAAAAAAAAAAATAGTATCATTTTGATGCGTTTGTTTGTAACAGTAGTAAACAATAAGTTTTTTTGAAAGAAACAAAACAAAAAAAAATAATAACTACAGAATCAAAAATGTTGAAAGATTAAGTTTAAGGCATTTTCTTTACAAGATTCAATCATACAATGAAAAAAAAAAGTTGCAATAAAAAATGAATGAACAGAAAAGAAACTTGATGCACTTTGAAAACAATTTTTATACAAAAATGCGTATGAATTATTAAAATAAATATGTAGAATTGCAAACAATTCTACTCAATCAAAAAGATTTTCTAAGGATTGCCAAAAATATTTTTTTAACTCATGAAAATGTCTTACGAGAATGAAAACTTTAACAATAGGAACAAATTCGCAGAATCTGATACTGGAAGTTTTTTTAACAACTTTGAGATTATTTTTTTAATGCAAAGAAAAATATATTCCAAAATTATTATGTTGCAAATTTGCACTTTTCTAAATTTACACTTTTGTAAATTTTCACTTTTGCAAATTTGCACTTTTGTAAATTTGCACTTTTGTAAATTTGCACTTTTGTAAATTTGTATTTTTGGAAATTTGCATTTTTGCAAATTTCGACTTTTGTAAATTTGCAACTTTTTTAAATTTGCACTTTTGTAAATTTGCACTTTTGTAAATTTTTATTTTCAGAAATTTGCATTTTTGCAAATTTGCACTTTTGTAAATTTGCACTTTTGCAAATTTCAACTTTTGTAAATTTGCACTTTTGCAAATTTTCACTTGTGGAACTTTAAATTTGAATTGTATTGCTTGCACTTTATACTTTTGCAAGTGTAAATTTTTAATAATTTTAGTGTAATTGAATTTTTTTTCAATGACAAAAGTCCAAAATTATTTCTCATTCGTTCATTGCAAATTTGCACTTACGATAAAATATAAATTTTGTTATGAAATTACAAATTTTTTAGACATTATTTATACACTAACGAAAATAAACACTCCGAAATTATGTTCATGAAAAATTTGCACTTTAGCTAGCGTAAATTTGAATTGAGGATCATGCATAAATTCAGCAGGTTTGGGTGCGCTCCTTGACTCGAGTTTCCTTTCCAAAAGCTGCTGCCAGTTCAGAAAAATTTCCGCTGGTATACTTTATAAATTTGTACTTCTGTAAATTTTCATTTTTGGAAATTTGGACTTTTTCAAATTTTCACTTTTGTAATTTTGCACTTTTGCAAGTGTAAATTTGAATTGTATCGCTTGCACTATATACTTTTGCAAGTGAACATTTTTAATAATTTTGGTGTAATAGAAATTTTTTTCAATGACAAGAGTCCAAAATTATTTCTCATTCGTTCATTGCAAATTTGCACTTACGATAAAATATAAATTTTGTTTTAAAATTGTGAAACCTTGAGATTTGGTTTATTATCTAAAGAAAATAAGCACTCTGAAATTATGTTCATGAAAAATTTGCAATTTAGCTAGCGTAAATTTGAATTGAACATCTTGCACTTTACACCTTTGCAAGTGTAAATTAATAATGGAATTCACGTCAGAAATTTTAGTCTTGCAAAATTGCGCAATGTCAAAATTGGAAATTTATTTGATTGTTTCTTTGTGAATAAAAGCAATTGTATTACTATTTAAATAAATTGCGAATCTTTTCTTGCATCATAAAAAAGGTTACAGAAAATTACAAATTTTAGTCAAATTTTTTTTTTTTTTTTAAATGTAGCAATATTGCAATTTTGCAAGGGTAAAAAAGTTCTGAAGTGAATACCCTAAATAAAAAATAAAACAAACCTTCTGTAATAGACTTTTTTTGGCGGCAAAATTCAAAATTTACTTGTCATTTGTTCATTGCAAATATGCACTTTTGATTAAATATGCATACATTTTCTTATCAAATTATAAAAAATTCAAATTATTTTATTTAAGTTGGTTGCAAATTCGCACTTTCGATAGAATAAAATTATAAAACCTACATCCAATAATTTGGATGGTCAAAATTTCTTAAGTACTTTAAGTTTGTTGCAAATTTGCACAAATATATTTTTGCCTATAACACAAATATTTTTACACAGAGCCACCAATTCAAAAAGTTCAATTTAGTGAACAGCAAACAAAATTCTCACTTTTGCTAGATTAAAATAATAATTTTGCATTTTTTTATAACGAAATCGAACAATTTTAAAATAAAAAGTCTTTAAACAAAATATCCACACAAAAACCTTAATTATCTTTCACACAAAATAACAAAAGGTAATTCACAGCAAACAAAGGTGCTCTTGCAAAAATGCAATTTTACTACAATTGATTTACTACAGTGACCTCGAGGTGAAGTAATGTTTCTCAATAGCAAAATATACAATTTTACAAGTATTTAGTTTATTAAAACAAAAATTTTATATTTGTAAAATTTCACAAAATTTTGCACTTTTCAAAATAAAAACCATTTGCTAAAATATCTGTATAAAAACCTGAATTATCTTTTAAACCAAATAATAAGAGATAATATACAATCAAAGCTCTTGCAAATGTGCGAATTTACTCCAATTTCTATTTGCCAGAATATTAATCTCTTTTATTCCCATAGATTCCCAAAAACACTTTAAGATTCTGAACAAAATTACTACAATGTTTTTGCAAATTTACAATTTTGCAAGGCTAATACAATAGCAAATTTTTAGCCGACCAAAGTCTGAAATGCGAAATATTTATATAAAACACAAATGATGTAATCAACCAAAAGAATAATTTCGAGGTAAATGTTGCATTTCGCACTTTTCAAGGCAAAAAATGCTGAAGTGAATACTGTCACTTTAATTTAACTGTTTCTTAACTCGAAATTCTAAACTTTTTAAAGTTTTTAATATTTTGCAAAAAAAAAAGCAAAGCCAATGCAAATGTTTTACATTAGTTTTGAAAATATTTTGAAAAGTGCAAAATGAATATTGCAAATTTACACTTACACTAGTGTCAATCTCGAAACTTTTCGCATTATTACAAATATTTTTTCAATTAGTCACAACATTAAAAAAAAGCAAGATGATAAAGTGGTATATTTTTTGCTATATTGCAAATTTGCAAGTATTGAACTTTTTTAAACAAAAATTTCATATCTCCATTTTGTTGCAGAATCTGTAAGTTTTTCTAAACAAAAAAATGTAGAAAAAATCAAAATCTTTTTATTAGCTATCCCTCCCCATTTCGCAAACCAAATATACAAAAAAAAAAAACACACGCACAGTATGTTCGATCAGTCAAAAATAACATATATTATAATTTATACATCATAATTGTATCTGACCATTATAATTTTCATTTCAATTTGATCATTATGACTTATTATTAACACAAAACAAAAACTTGATTAACGGGCAGGCGCACATGTGAGTGTCTATAATCGCTTTAACCAACATGCAATTTTTCTATAGTTTTATTGTTTTTCATCATATCATTAAAGAAGAAAACATAGAAATGCTTTTTTAGACACTTATAAAAAAACAATTTTCATTTAAGTGCTGAAAGAAAAATATTTTGAAAGATATGGATGGTTTAAAATGATTTTATGGTACCCTACAGTGCTTTTATGAAATTGAAGGAAAGTCACATTAATCGGAAAATATGATGAACAGAACTGGACAAATTTACAAACATTTTTAATTGCAAATTTGCAACTTTCATTTCACATTTTTAAAAAATTTCTAACAGACATTATAGTAATAATTATCAACGAAAAAAGTTACGATAAAAAATTAAAAAAGATATAGCAAATTTGCAATATGGCAAAAAATTTATTATTTTTAATTGCAAATTTGCAACATAAAAAAAATCGCATTTTTAAATATTTTAGATCACAAATAATAGTATTGACTGTCAACGAAAAAAATTACGATCAAAAATTAATAAAAAAAAAAGAATTGCAAATTTGCAACATGACAAAAAATTATAATTTTTGTAGCTTTTTATCATTTTTCACATTGATTAGGTATTTTTATACATAAATTTGCAAAAAATTTAAATGAATATGAATAGTACTGCAAAAATTTACAAACATTTTAAATTGCAAATTTGCAACATTACAAATAATTTCACATTTTTGATCAGACATTATAGTATTGAGTATAACAAAATATATTCCAATAAAAAACTAAAAAAATGCAAATTTGCAACATGACAAAAAATTTATAATTTTAAATTGCAAATTTGCAACATCAAAAAAATCGAATTTTTAACGCTTTCGATCACTAATGGTGCAATGACAGACATCGAAAAAAAAAAATTATGATTAAAAATTACATAAAAAAGAATTGCAAATTTGCAACATGACAAATAATTTCGTAATGTTTCACATTTTTGATCAAACATTATACTAATGATTATATCGAAAAATATTACAATAAAAAACTAAAAAAAAAAATGTAAATTTGCAACATGACAAAAAAATTATTATTTCAAATTGCAAATTTGCAACATAATAATTACATTGCATTTATAAATTGATGGAAAGCCACGTCAACCGGAAAATATTATACATTACTGAAAAAATTTACAAAAATTTTAAATTTAAAATTTGCAACATGTCAAATAATTTGCATTTTTTTTTTAATTTTAAATCAGACATTATAGTAAAAATGATTAACAACGAAAAAAAATGATAATTAAAAATCAAAAAAAAAAAAATTGCAAATTTGCGACATGACTAAAAATTTATAGTTTTAAATTGCAAATTTGCAACAAAAAAATTCGCATTTTTGAAAAAAAAAAATTTCGATCTCAAATTATAGTAATGACTGTCAACGAAATAATGATCATCATAAATTAACAAAAAACAAGTATTGCAAATTTGCAACATGACAAAAAAAATATAATTTATGCAGTTTTTTTTATCATTTTTGACATTGGTCAGTTATTTTTACACATAAAGTTGCAAAAAAAATTAAATTGCAAATTTGCAACACCATGATTTTTTTTTTTGTTTTGCCAATTTTTCTATCAGACATTCTTTCATGAATAAGATATTGCTACAGAATTAAAAAAAATCCATTTATCTCAAATTTGCATTTTTCTAGTGTAATTAACACAATTTATGCGTTTGTTGCAAATTTGCAATTTTAAAGTTTGGACGTCACCGCTTATAAAACCGATTTTAAATTATATTGACCATTTCTGTACCCTCCCCTAACACCCATTGTAGGGTAAAAATTTTGAAAACCTCAAAAAAAAACTGTTGTCTTACTCCATCTAACCCCAGTCAACAACATGCAATGCATGTACAACAAACACTCTGTGTTTAAACAAGCGTTACAACAAATATTTGTTGCATTGCATTTTCTTCGGTTGTATTTACGTTGATGTTGCGTGTAGTATTAATTGTTTAAATAAATACAAAAGAAGTGCATTGCAAACATATATTATTTTACAGAAAAAATGACATAATGACATCATTGGTTACCACTCAAAATCCAAATGATTGATGTCCAACTGAAAAGTGTTGAATTTTTAAAAAAATTAAAAAAAAAAAATTATCGATTAAGTGTCATAATTTTGAATAGTTAATGTTAGTAATGAAAATAAAAAATAAAATTATAATTATGTTCGCGAAAATATGTATTGGAGCCTTTGACCTTAAAGGGCAGCTGGCGTTTTCCGAAACAGTGAAGCCACAAATCCAAATGCAGCATTACTTCGTTTAGGTAGGACCTGTAAAAGGGTACAGTTTTTGCAATTTTGATTTAAAAATTTTTCAAATCCTGTTTATTAATTAACTTTAACTTCCATGCATTTGATTACTACCAATTTTTGTTTTTTAATAAATGGCGCCCAACATGGGGCAACGACGATTTTGGTCAGTTGTGATTCAAATGTAACCTTAATTTCGTCACTTTTTTAACTATGATATCTCTTAAACTAATTAACCTCTCGTGCATTCGATTACTATTAATAATTTTTCTAAATGATTGGCGCCCAAAGCAGGCCACAGTGGTTATGGACAGTTTTCTGGTTAGCATGAAAACCATTTTTCAACTGCTGATGTTTGTTAAACAACTTTAACTTTCGTGAATTATGATAAGCACCAAGTTTTGTTTCGAATTAAATGACGCCCAACTAGGGCACTCGGCGATTTGGATCCGTTCAGGTTCATATATAACTTTAATTTTGTTACTTTTCTTACTATGCTAATATCTCTCAATTAAATGCAACTTCCGTGGAATTATTACTATCAATATCAAGTCGTTATGGTCAGTTTTCTGCATAGCATTAAACTTTGATTTCACAATTTTGTTACTGCTGATGTGTACTAAAAACCAATGTGTACTAAAAACCAATTTTTGTTTCTAAATAAATGGCGCCCACCATCGGGCCTCAGCGGGTTTGATCAGTTCTGGTTCATATTTGACTTAAACTTCGTTAAATTTTTAACTTTTCTGATATCTCTGAAACTAGTTCAACTTCCAGTTTTGTTTAGTTTTATTTATTTGCTTACATTACATACACTCAGAGAAAAAGCTTCTTCATATTGATGAAAAGTTACATCAATATGATGAAATGTTACATCATTTTTCGTCCAATGTAACTTGTCATCAATATGATGAAGCGGTATCATCAATAACATTTTTTTTTATTTGAAAAATAAGAAAAAAAAATTAATTCAATTTTTTTTTGTTATTTATTTTAATTTACTTACAATTGTTTGCTATTTTCTATTTTGAAAATTTGAAAAACTTACATCTTTTTTTCGTATCCACCAAGGTTTGAACGCCGGACCTCTTGTTCGTTGGGCTTAGCCTCTAGCCTCTGACCTACAGCATAACAATACATTATCGCACTAAAAAACCCTTTTGTTTGTTGTGTGCTAATAATAACGCTAAAAGTTTGTATGTAACTATGCTTTGCTAAAAGCTGCGAGAGGAAAAGAGAGGCATATTGTACATTCATAAAATATTTGAGTCTTTACAAATTCCCATAAACAAACGTTTAAAAACATGTATATGATACATTGTATATAACAAAAGATTTTGAGACTTCACATATACATATTAGAAAACGTTATCTAACTAAGAAGTGGTGTGAGATTTGCGTCTATAGTTGGCTGAACTAGCTAAGGCGTCGACGAAAAACACTGCAACTTGGGGACCGTGGGTTCAAGTACCAGCCGGGGCTGGATTTTTTTTTTATTTTTTATATTTTTTTAATATATTTATTTAATATTTTTATTTATTTTAATATTTATTTTTTTATTATTATAAAAAAAAACATTTGAAAGGCATATTGATGACACTTTTTTATGACATGATGAAATGTGTCATCACTTGTTTTTTCAATTTGGATGATATGTTTCATCATATTGAAGAAAATCTTCATCAATATGACGAAATTTGTCATCAAAATTGATGACGGCAAGTGATGGAACCGTATCTTCAATATGATGAAGCATTTTTCTTTGAGTGTATAACATGGATTTCCATTTTTGTTATCACTCTTATGCCTTTAAAACTAATTCAGTTTGCATGCATTTCATAATCATAATTTTTTGTTTCTGAATTAATGGCGCCCAACGTGGGACAACAGCTGTTTTGTTAAGATTTTTGCACACCATTTTACCTTGATTTCTTTTTTTTTCTACTATGCTGATGTCTGCCAAAGTAATTCCACTTCCTTGTTTTCAATTACTGTCAATCTTTGTAAATTAATGGCGCCCAACGTGGGGAAAATCGGTACATTTAATTACTTTAAATTTTTATTTATAAACAAGTAGAAAATTTAAATTAGACTCCCACAGTAAGTCCATTTTCTTGTATTCAATTACTATGAATTTTTATTTGTTAATTAATGGCGCCCAACGTGGGGCCAAATCGGAGCATTTAATTACTTTAAATTTGTATTTACAAAAAACCTACTGACCTACTGCTGACTTGTCCTTGGGAATATTTGTAAAAGTTGTATGGGAGACCTCCACAGTGCCGAATACATTTAAATAATTTTTAGGAATTGTATTTTTTATATATAAAAAAATTATTTATCTGATTAAACCAGAAATGCGATTAATTGAATATCCTAGATTTTATTAACATTAGCTTTATTTTTCCAACCTACTAATGTGATGCCAATCAAACTAATTCCACATCACTGAATTCGAATACTATCCCTTTTTATTAAAAAAAAAATGGCGCCCAACATGGGGCAACATTAGTTTTGTTTATTTTCTTTGCATTTGGTTGCAAGTTATATCTATATCGGATTTCTGAGCTTATTATATAGAAATAATGCTAGTTATTATCTATTTCTAAAGCCAAAGATTTCGGCGATAAACTAAACTACCATGAACCTTTTGTTGCCCCAGTTTATAGTTCCTTTAAGGGAGTTAGAGGACATACAGGGGTTTTGTATTAGACTACTATTGATGGTGAATCAATCAGCAACATTAAGCAATCCATAATTGCTGGTATCTTTGCCTGGTGTACGCTAAATTGTCGAGTATTCTTTAAGATTAGCAAAGTTTGAGCTATTTTAAGTAGATTCCGTAGTGTTTATTTTTGATCCGTACTTGTAAAACTTTTTGTAGGATTTTCTGTAAAATTCTCTGATTTCTTTATTTAGGACTTAGTTTAGAAAGTTATGTTACTAGTAAATATCCTCTACAAGAAATTGGTTCTCAAATATTTTGTATTCTGTAAAAATTAGCGGATTTCTCAAGAACCGTCTTAAGCTTTATGAAATAAAACCTTTTAAATTAAAATTTAAGCTATTTTAAAATACATAACACGAAATATTTTATTAATATTTTTATTTTTTTCTCTTTCTAGGTATGTTGAATCACAAATCACTATGTATTTTTAAGAGTAAGTGCAATTATTTTAAGAAATATTCTTGTAATTATTTTATTTAAATCATTTAGAGTCCTGTCACAGAGTGAATTCCGTTTAAAAGTGAAAAACACTTTCGTGCAAGTCACAATTCCACTTTGATTTTTCAAAGTGATTTCATCCCGAAAGAAAATTTGTTTTGCGTTTTACGAGTAACTATTCAATTTCCCTTCCACACAGAATTGAGTGTGTGGCATGCTCCCTAGTCTTCGAAATTATTTTTTAAAGTACTATTTCCATTACACCGTCCAAAAGCCAATATTAAACATGAACCGGATGATATATGTCTTAATGTAGATATAAAACGGAGTAAAACTCCATTAACAGTTATTCATTTTGTGATCCTGTTTTCTTTTTAACAGGACTTTAAAAGGACTTTCAAAGTTTTAAAGAATCCCATTTTGTAAAATATTTTTTTATTATTTGTAATTGTTCTAGGATGCTACTGGTGATGGCAAATGAAATTTGCCCTAATTTTCCGATTTTTATTTTGCCATTTCAGGATAAAGGATGTGAATAACGTGCTTTGAAAACATAATCAAAATATTTTGTTGAAAATTTTGAATGACATAGTAGGATACATTTTTGAAAGGACGTAGCTTACCTTCTTTTTCCTGATATGTAAAAATTAAAATAGGAAAATTAGTGGAGATCCTCCTCTTTCATTTGGCATCACTAGTGGCATACTACGACCAATACAAATATTAAACAAATATTTTATAAAATTTAATCGTCTAAAACTTCGAAGTCCTTTTAAAAGGAAACAGGATCAGGAAATGAAAAACTGTGAATGCAGTTTTACTACATTTAGTCTCTAGTTTTAAAAGTGTACTATCCATTTTGTGTTTATCGATTCCTTTTTTGTTGGACGGTGTTAACAGATCTTTAAAATTTGTTTTCTTCTGAATACAATAGTTTTTTATCATTGTTTTTCTTTTGCTAAAAAAACACAAACAAACTCTGGTCCCTTTTGCAATTAATCGAAAAATAATATTTATTCATGCTCTGGTCATAACTATTACCAAAATAATTTATGCTTTAACTGAAGTATGAAATTACTTTAGCAGTACTCACTCCTGATATTATTTTCTCATATGTTCATATACACTTCTCGAGTACATAACTATTTGATCATAAATTATGAACATCTTTGTTGACTCCCATATTTTTGTTGTTACAAATAATTCATTTCTATTTGCATGTTGTTTTTCTGCTGCTGGTGTAGTTGTTGTTATTGTACATATTTGTTTTTCCATGTCATATACATTAGTATCTCTTCAACAATCATCATCATCATCGTCAGCATCAACATTCTCAGGCTCATCCTTTAACTCAAAATGCACAGCATACCTATGATGAATGAATTGAAAGTACAATGGGGCAAACATTTTAAGTAATAAAAATTAATAAATTTAAAAATTATTTAAGGTATTTTTCAAGAAGTTATCAGGGGAAATTTTTAAAGCCTCAACTTACCAGGTTGTATCAAATATTGGTCAAAAATTGCATGATTTATATCTAATTTAGAAAACATTTAGTATTTACGTATTGATGTCTTCGATTCAAATATGGGTGAACACCACAAGGAGAAATTTTGTCACCACTTCTTTACAACATGTTTTTTACTCCTTTGCTTTCTTTAGAGATGCATCATTGCTACGGGATTGATTTTGAAATTATATTCAAATTATTTAAAAAAAAATGTGAAAACAGGAACACAAAATTTCAATTTCATGTTACTTTGAAAGTATATTTGGATCCGAAAGTTGTGAATAAATAACTAAATATCTTTCTATAAAATCCGGTTTAAATAACTATGAAAAACATAGGCATAGTTGGACAAATATCGAAATTTAAGTAACATGTTAATCAAAAAACTGCTTTAAAAATAACAAGTAACCAAAAGATCCGATAAAAAATATGAAAATTAATCTACAGTGATGAAGAAATAAAACCAAAATTAGTTTAAAAGATACCGGCATTGTTGGAAAACTATTGTAGTTAAAGTTTATCAGAAAACCAAACTAAATCACAGTGGCCCCATGTTGGGCGCCATTTATTTAATGACTTCATACCTTATATAAAAATAAATATTGACCGTTATCCAATTATGTAGGGTAAATTAGTTTGCAAAAATTCATTCAATGTTAATCAGAAAACTAAACAGAATCCATTTTGTCCCAAGTTTGACACATTAAGTTTAGGACGAACTGCTCAAAGGTTAAACTTTTTGAAAGACACCTGAATAGTGAACAAGTGAGAGTGTTCGGCTGTGCCGAATCTTTTATACCAACGAATGTACAAAACAATATAAAAAATCCAGGGGGGTCGTTAGGGGGCACCTTTCCCTTGCGATTTTGAACTTCTTCTGAGATAAGAATGTTGCATTTGCTTAGCAAAAGTACAAAAAACCATGCAAAAAATACGGGTTTTCTTAGGTTGGTTTAGTTTTACAAGGGGGAACTTTTTTCCCCTTGGTCCGATTTTGCCCGATTTTTCCGAACTTAACCTGCCTAGGAATATAAGACATATTCGTGCCAAACTTCGGAAGTCTAGCTCTTTTATTTTGGAATGTATCGTGTCCTCTACAGACGGACAGACGGACGGACGCACATCGCTAAAATGTCTTAGAATCGATCACTGATCATATATACTTTATGGGGTCATACACTGATATTTCGATGCGTTACACACGGAATGACAAAGTGAGTATACCCCCATACTGTGGTTGGAGGCTATAAAAATAATAAAGTTAATGTTACGTGTTAATTAGAAAATGGTGAATCAGCGTTGCCTACGCTAACTCATAGAATCAGTGCTTAAGTTACTCTCGACGTGGGCAACAGACAAAGATAGACAAGTCTGTGTCTGTGGGTATGATCCTTGACTCAAAACTTTCTTGGAAATGGAATACAGAGGAAAGTATGCATTATGTTCTTTTTACACCTTTAGGAGATTTTTTGGAAGAAGAGGGTGTCTAAAACCGACTATTATTCACTGGATGTATTATATCATATTTCAGAACCTTATAGAAGGTAAAACGACTGTCGTCAGTGAGTATCACTGGCGCTATTATGTCGGCACCCCAGGCCGGCCTGAAAGTGATATTTAACATTCAGCCTGTGGATGTATTCGTCAAGAGTACTGTAGTAAATTCGGTTCTCAGATTAAGAGAATCCCAAATGCTTTTGCAACACTCGTAGTATTAAGTATGGTGGGTGGGAAGGAACTGGAATACAGATACGACTATATCTTACCAAAGACGAACTTTGACAGAACCTTCGAAGTCCAAATACCAACTAGGGAAGACTGGGCGGAAAACGATGTTATAACAGAGAATCCGATTTTAATCTTTAAGGACGGATCGAAGATGAAGATGAGTTCTGGAGTATATTCTAAATGCTTTAAAATCGGGGCCTAATTGAGACTTTCGGATAAGTGTAGTGTTTTCCAGGCTGAGGTACTTGCAATTGATGAAGGAAATTATAATGACAAGAGACCTTCGTCCTTGCGCCATAAACAATTTCGTGGATAGTCTTGCAGCTCTAAAGGCCTTAAAATCAAACACTGTTAAATTGGGAATCGTTGGGAATTGTAAACAATACCTTCGTTGAATCAATCAAGCTAATCTGGGTTCCTGGACATAGAGGGGTCGCTGGGAACGAGTTGGTTGACGAATGTGCGAGAAATTGATACGAATCGGTGGGGAAGGGGTGGAACCTGACATATCGGTTCTGATAGCGAAATTGATAGGATACCAGAAAAAAAATTAAGGGTAGCTGGATATCACTGACTTCGTGCAGAATATTGCAAAGCCTGTGGCCACTGCCAAATCCTAAGGGAACAAAAAGTCTTTTTACTTTTGGCAAATGCACGGTTGTGGGGGTTACTGACAGGACACTGTATAATTGGCCAAATAACCGTGCGTATGAAAATTCTGATATGGACTATTGTAGAAGTTGGGGGAAAGTGGAGGAGGAGGAGTCAGTGAAGCAATTGTTATGTGAATGTCCGGGTCTGATGAGGAGCCATCTTAAGCATTTGGGGCAAAATTTTTCGATGAACTCAATTGCCTAAACTTTGTCTCATTGACGTCTCTGTCAGAATATTTTAGGGAATCTGTGTGGTTTAAGAAGTAGAACTTTATATCAGAGGGGGAGTAGGGAAACAACAATTAAGGAAATCACAATGGGCCTTATGGCCTCTTGAGTGAATTCGGCAAATGTGTGAACGCCCATACAACCTAACCTTTTTACAACGTTGGGCGCTATTTATATAACTAACTAAAATCACTGCAGCCCCACGTTGGGCGCCAATTATTTTAGGACTTATTTCCACAACAATGAAAAAACTTTAAAGCGACTGATCAAATGAGTTAGGAATCTCAAAGAGCAATGTTTAAAGTTTATTCTTGACTTATTTTTAAGTCGTTAGTACATCGGATTCATGTGATATGAGTTGTTAAATATGTCGAAAAACGCGATTTTTTGGAATTTCAAATTTCTCAAAAACTTGATGTAATGGACAAGTTTGGAGATCGGATTTTTGACCAGAAGAATAATAATAATCATGTGTATGAAGTCGTCAAGGTTTTTTATATGATTAGTAGATGAAAAAAAAAGTTTTTGGGTAAAAAGACATCCTTGGAAGATAATTAGATTAAGTTGACCGACCAAATGAGTTCTGCTTCCTTAAGAGCAATATCCAAGCTTTATTCCTGACTTGTTTTACGGTCCCCATCAAATCGGATTCATTCGCTATGAGTTGTCAAAAATGCCCAAAACTTTTTGCCCAAAACTTTTGAACTTTGACCTCAATTTTCTCAAAAACCTGATGTGATGGAAAAGTTTGGAAACCATATTTGTGACCACAAGAACGTCTTAGACGCATCAAGTTTTTTGTTTAATGTTTTGAATGTTTAGTAGTGTTTTTTTTAAACTCCCTCCCATTATGCACAAAACACATATATAATGTATAGTAGTAGTGAGTGCATGTGTATGAAATGATGCTTTTTGGTTTTAATACTTTACGAGCATCACACATACATCTGCAAAAGCATTGTACATGTTGTATGTTGTGACTGATGCACTCAATGATGAAGTTCATGTTGTTACTACTAGACATTTCATACACATGTGTAGGTGTGTGTGTGTGTGTGTACGTCAGTGTGTGTGTTTGTTTGTAAATATTGCGTCATTTAAATACTTTTTGCATACAAATGGTACATTTTGGTACTTATACAATGACAATTTATTTGTTGCATAAAAATCTTTTTGTTGTTGTTGCTGTTGATTTTTTGCACTCTGTAGAGATATTGCATGATGTTGTTGTTGTTTTTGCATTAATTTGTTGTATATGCAAATGAAATTAACACCTTTTTTGTCATCTCTGTCGCCATCCTACTCCCGCTCGTATCTCAGCTATTTAATCGGTACTTGTAAATTATGTATTGTTTATACACGTAAATGTTAGTGTACACATCGATGCAGAGGTTTGAAATGATGAATACCATGCGTTCTTTTAGAAATGCTATAGCCAGCAAAAAATGCTATGTCGACTTAGCATGTTTTTAGAACAGAAACATTATGAAAACCCACAAAGAGGTCAAACCGTGTACTTTTTCTTTCAGAAATGGTATTTTAAGCAAAATGTGATATGTCGACTTAGCATGTTTTAGAATCGAATCGTCACTAAAACGGTTTAACGACACGGAAAATAGATCTACTAAGAATGGTTTTTTTTATTCCTGTTTTAAGGGGGTTAAAGTGGTAAAAAAGTGTACTTTGCACTCTTTATATTTCCTGATATAAAGGTCCTAGAATCTGGAAAATTAAAATCACGTGATTGTGAGTGAGTGCGAGTGGAAAAAATATGTTCGTGGGTGAGTGTGCGTGATTCAAAAATTCTACGAAAGCCATATTGTTGATGGCATAGAAGTGAATAAGACTCTCGATAGTTCACAAGATGGAAGTTGAATATGCTCTCCATATCCTTCGAGAGCGCAGAGCAAATTGCAAGTGGGCGGTAATTGTCTGGGTTGGTGGCCTTACCGTTTTAAGGGATGGGCTGAACATTGGCCTCCTTTTACTAAGAGGGAAGACCCCTTCACAGTAGGAAAAGCTAAAATGTTTTGCCAATGGACGAGTGAGCGGCGAAAAACACTATTTCAGAAACAGAGCTTCCAGTTGAAATGTCGAAAGAAATCATTGAGGTCAACCCAACGAGCCTTTTCGTAGGCAAATACCGAGCGTTACGGCGCTGAATGAAAAGCCCTTCGAATAATCGAATATGAAAAGGATGCAGAAATGATAACGTATATTGCCGAGAGGCGAAGTGAAGAAAACGTCATTCACTACTTGCACAAGCTGGTTGTATGCAACAAGGAGCGAAGACATTCAGAAAAATTTACTTTTTTTTTGGAAATTCCGACGAGTAAAAAGGGTTAAAAAAATTAATTGCGTTGGTACTTTTTTTTTCTCTTGAAATAATGGTAAAATAAATTTAAAAGATTTCTAAATAAATTAACATTTTGAAATTCCGATTTTAATGGTGTAGAAAATTCAAAAAGTGGTACTTTGGCACTTTTTCTGTATTCTCAAATAATCAAGGATCATCCAGAAAAAAAAACATTCTGAGCAAAGCTGCTTTTAGAAAGCTTTCAATCTTGATCGAGCTTTTGAGTTGTAGAATTTATTTGATTTAGGTTTAAACTGACAAGTATCTCAACTATTATGAACCAATTTTCCTAAAACTTAAAATATATATAAGAGTGACGATATTAAGGTTGGGGTGTCTCGGCTCATCAACCCAATTAGTGGAATGTGGACCTCCAAGAAAATTTCGATAACTCCCGAACAAACAGGAATATCATCCAGAGCAAAAATACCTGTCGACTTAAATTTAATAAAGATTATTTCGTATTCATATGGATATCTTTGGTCTATATATTTACATAAATACCCACAAAAAACTCAGCCTTAGAGTGCAATAATTTGAAATTTTGAATCTATGTTCTTCCAGTATACAAAAATCATTCTGAAACAAACTTTTTAACAACTATTGAAGTAAAGACTGAAGTTGTACCACTGACCAACAAAATTTTCCGTTCTGCTTACTCGAAGAATTAATTATTTTAATTGCCTTGTCAAATGTAAATATTAACTCCAATTTACTTAACAACATGTAGTTGACATTTTCTACAGGTCTTTAAATGTTTTGAAATATATTACTTTAATGTTAAAAATGGCAATTCATGTAGATAAATAACATTAAATTGTGGTCAAATAACACTGTGCAACAAGAAAAATGAGCCTCAATGGCTTCAACGCCATATGAAAGTAGACCATCAAATGGACAAAATCACCAAAGGGTTTTGCAAAGTCAGTTCGGATTTCTTTTTTATAGCCCACTGAAGTTTTTATTTTTTTATCAAAGGCGTTTGGAAAACGTCAAAAATACTATAATAAGAACACATCTGAGCTTCAAAATATGATTTGATGTCTTCAATAAAATTTTATGGCGGTTCTTTTCTTAGAACATTTTAACCCTCTAACTGCCATTTTAAGGGGTCATTTTAGTCCTTTTTCAAAAACTAAACACAGAAGTCTAATAAAACGTCCATTTAGAGGGTTAAAATGTTCTACAAATATTTTCCTCATAAAATTTCACTAGGGGTTGTCGTATGTTCAAAGATTGTGCGACATGCGCAAAGTGCTTAAAAAGGGTCAAGTATAAATAATCAATGTTTGTTATTTATTTTTACCAAAGCAGTGTTAAAAAATATCGACTAAAAACAGTGCAAATATACTTTTGAGCTAAAAATTATGTTCTGATGTGTTTTATAAAATTTTAAGATGATTCTTTTCTATGACCAAATTAACCCTCTAGCTCCCGTTTTAAAGGGTCATTTTTGTCCTTTTTTAAAAGAAATACAAAAAAGTCTATAAAAAAGGCAGTTAAAGGGTTAAAAGGTTTTACAAATATTTTCTGCGTCAAATTTTACTAGGGCACGTCTAAGACAGAAAGTTCGTCCAGCATAAAGAAAATGCTTAAAAATTTTAAAGTATTCAAATTTTTTTTTATATTTTTTTTTTTTTGGCCGAAATATAAAAAATGCAAGTAAAAAAGTTAAATTCGTCTTTGTCGAATGTATTAATACCTTCCACGATGTAAAAAAGTTTATTTGCAAAACAAAAATAAACAAAAAAAAAAAATTAAAAAAAAATCCGCGAAAAAAATTTTTTGGTAAAAAAAATTCGAAGAAAATGTTTTTTTTTTTTAAATATGTTTGGATTTGTTTAAATACCATTCGGTGATCGATTCTGTTCACATGTGTCAACCAGCCGCCGAATTAAAGCATTTGTGTTTTTAGCTTATATTGAATGTACCACAACTTTCGAGGTGTTCTTACATTTTCGTTCATAACTTTTGAACCGCTGAACCGATTTCGTTCAAATGCAATACCAAACTGCTTAGGGCAACAACAAGTAAATACGATAAGTCTTTGTTATATCTGTTTAATACTTTGGCCGTGATCACCATTTCCACAGACGGACAGGCATCGCTAGAATGTCTCGCTAGAATGTCTCGCTAGAATGTCTTAAAATCGATCACTGATCAATAATATAATTGGGGGTTTTCGTGTCAACTGACACAACTTTTGATCCCTATCTACTATCCTATTGGATAATAGAGCAGACACAATTTTTCAACGAGATCGGTCAAGGACTCTCTGGGTTAGAGGGGTTCGAAGTTGATATTTTGGCCAAAGAGGTGTTTTTTCTCATCCATGTAACTTCTTACCAATTGTTTTTAAAAATGTGTCCCAAATAGTTTACAAAGCTATTTCTTCAAACATATTAAAAAAAAAAAACATTTTCGTCAAATTTTTTTTTTACCAAAAAATTTTTTTTTGCAAATAATCTTTTTTACATTGTGGAAGGTATTAATACATTCGACAAAGACGCATTTAACTTTTTTACTTGCTTTTTTTATATTTCGGCCAAAAAATAAATATAAAAAAAATTTGAATACTTTAAAATTTTTAAGCATTTTCTTTATGCTGGACGAACTTTCTGTCTTAGACGTGCCCTAGTAAAATTTGACGCAGAAAATATTTGTAAAACTTTTTAACCCTTTAACTGCCTTTTTATAGACTTTTTTGTATTTCTTTTAAAAAAGGACAAAAATGACCATTTAAAACGGGAGCTAGAGGGTTAATTTGGTCAATGAAAAGAATCATCATAAAATTTTATAAAACGCATCAGAACATAATTTTTAGCTCAAAAGTATATTTGCACTGTTTTTTGTCGATATTTTTTAACACTGCTTTGGTAAAAATAAATAACAAACATTGATTATTTATACTCGACCCTTTTTAAGCACTTTGCGCATGTCGCACAATCTTTGAACATTCGACAACCCCTAGTGAAATTTTATGAGGAAAATATTTGTAAAACATTTTAACCCTCTAAATGGACGTTTTATTAGACTTCTGTGTTTAGTTTTTGAAAAAGGACTAAAATGACCCATTAAAATGGCAGTTAGAGGGTTAAAATGTTCTAAGAAAAGAACCGCCATAAAATTTCACTGAAGACATCACATCATATTTTGAAGCTCAGATGTGTTCTTATTATAGTATTTTTGACGTTTTCCAAACGCCTTTGATAAAAAAATAAAAACTTCAGTGGGCTATAAAAAAGAAATCCGAACTGACTTTGCAAAACCCTTTGGTGATTTTGTCCATCTGATGGTCTACTTTCATATGGCGTTGAAGGCATTGAGGCTCAATGCGATGACCCAAAATTTGTTGCACAGTGTAATTAAACAATAGTATTAAGTCAATGTGTAATAAATATTTTAAAAGTTTTCCAAATTGTGATCAAATAGTTAAACAATAATATTAAGTCACTGTGTAAAAAAAATATTTTAAAAACTTTCCGAATTGGCACACAGATTTTAAATATTTGCAAAATGAAATATAGGATTTTATTTTGCACTTTTCGGGTTTTTTCTAAGTTATTTGAAAATTTTTAATATTTTCTTTTATTTCGACTCTAAATTACGCTGCAAACCTATATAACTTTTTAAATTTTTTATTAAAAAAAATCCACTCCATATTTTAAATAAACTTTTACTTCCAAAATCCATGTAGGTACTCCTAAAACGATGAATTTTCTATAAGAGATATATTAAATATAATATAAATATATAAGTTGAAAATAAAATCTTTGAAATCTTTATACAACATCGCATTATTATACCTTTACTAAATTTAACAAACAATGAAAACTTAAGCATTCCCCTGGGCCAATAATTCACCAACAATTGTTACATTAAAATAACAAAAACGAGTGAAGGAATTTTTGAAACCATATAAATATCTGCAGTTAAGATAACTTTTCCTTTAACAGGAATAAAAGGAATCTTTTCTCTAAACTTACGATATCTAATACTTACACAAACCTTATTGCTTAAAGTTGTAAACCATGTAAGAAAACTTAAATTATTCACACATATATAGAAGAGATACCAATACACACGTATGCTTAAGTTTTAGTGAATGTTAGGGAGGCATTAATGTAACGGATTTTTTACAGACGCAAAAACTTTTTTTTTTGGAAGACGACATTTGTAATGTGGCGAAATTCTCCAAAAAACTCAAAATTTCCAATAAAAATTTAAAAAAATTTCAGTCAACATAATATGTTTGTGGAATTAACCGAAAAATCTACAAAGACCGCGGAAATGTACATAGATTTTCTTTAGGAAACAAACAAGTTACTAGAAAATAGCGCCCAAGTAGGGGCCCGATTTAAAAAAAGTGAAGAAAGAAAAACACAGAAACAACTGCTAATTAGTGAACATTTCACGTCACAACACGTAGATTCTAAGGTCCGATTGCCATTTGCTCTGCGCTCTCTAAGGTTATGGAAAGTATGGTGAACTTCCATCTTGTCAACTATCTAGAGATTAATGGTCTGCTGAATGATCGTCAGTATGGTTTCCGTAGGGGTCGTTCAACTGGGGACTTGATGGCTTTTCTTTCAGAACGTTGGAGTCAATCCATTCATCGTCTTGGTGAAAGCAAGGTTGTTGCCTTGGACATTTCTAAGGCATTTGATCGTGTTTGGCACCGTGCACTCATCGCAAAGATACAGGCGTTTGGCGTTGGTGACACTTTCGCTCGTTTTATTATGAGTTTTCTCAGTAATCGCACCATTCGTGTTGTCATAGATGGTTTCTATTCCAGGGACTTTTTACTGAACGCTGGGGTACCACAGGGCTCTGTACTTTCTCCATCTCTTTTCCTAATGTTTATTAACGACCTACTCGGACTTACTATGAACCCTATCTATTCTTTTGCGGACGATAATAATATTTGCCACTCTTATTCCTTCGACCATAGACCAAGCCAATCCGAGGTTGTGAACATGAGAAGGCACATGGATAGCTCTCTTAACCTAGACCTATTGAAAATCTATTCTTGGGGTCTCGAGAATGGAGTGGATTTTAATCCACACAAGACCCAATGTGGAATCTGAAGCTCTTGATATTCTGGGTATGAAGATTCAGTGTGATGTCCGTTGGAATAAACACATATTCGAAGTGTCGAAAGAAGCGTTCAAGTGCTTAGGCTTTTTGAAACGGTGTAGGAGATATTTCACTCCAGCTGATCTCCTGACGGTCTATACCACCTATATCCGACCTAAAATGGAATATAACTCTCATGTATGGGCGGGTGCTTCAACCTCAGCATTGGAATTACTTGACCGCGTACAGAGAAGAGCTTTAATGCTAATAGGGGCTGGGGTTACATCTGATTCTATTAATTCCTTGGAGCATCGTCGAAATGTGGGTTGTGTGTCCTAGTTCTATCGATTTTTTCACGGAAAGTGTTCTGCTGAGATAGGTAACCTCATTCCGGAGGTGCGTGTATTTAATCGAAATACGCGTACATCTAGCAGAGCTCATCCGTTTGTTGTTGATTGGACAACGGACCGCACAACACACTATAGAAAGAATTCCTTCTTTGGCCGAACTATACGTATGTGGAACGGACTTCCCGCCCACGTTTCTCCTGACACATATAACATTAGCAGATTCAAGTCAAATATCCATAAATACTACTCCCTCTTTCCTCCTTCCCACACCTATATTTCCTGATCTATACACAATGCATTGCATTTATAGGGGGCATCCCCTGAGTGTTGGTCAAAAAAAAAAAAAAAAAGTTACTAGAAAATAGCGCCCAAGTAGGGGCCCGATTTAAAAAAAGTGAAGAAAGAAAAACACAGAAACAACTGCTAATTAGTGAACATTTCACGTCACAACACGTAGATTCTAAGGTCCGATGCGATACCACGGGACTGGAATAGGTTTCCCTACTAGTCCCTGCAGTTAAACCAATTTGAGTTTTTTTTTTTTTTAATTCCTTAGATATTGAATTTTGGCATCCGACAAATCAGAAAAATCGTGCAGCTCCCTAGATCCCAAGTAAGCAAGTCTCTGACCAGAAAGTGCCGGGAAATGGCAGATGAGGTTTTCGATAGCTCAAACTCCTTTTCATCCATGCAACTACGGCAAAGGCCATGCGACAGCACATTTAACCGCTCTGCGTGCTTCCCTATAAGACCGTTTCCGGTAACACCGCCTTAAACTTGAACCGGATGATATACGTCTGAAAGTAGAGATAAAATGGAGTAAAACTGCATTTACAGTTTTTCACTTCGTGATCGCGTTTCCTTTTAATAGCACTTCAAAGTCTTAAAGGATACATTTTGTAAAATATTTTTAAAATATTTGTACTTGTCCTAGGATGACACTGATGATGACAAATGAAAGAGAAGGATCTCCACTAATTTTTAAAGTCATTTTAAAACGTTATCAAGATATTTTGTTCAAAATTTTGAAGGATACATTTTTAAAAGGACGTAATTTACCTCTTTTGTTTTTATATTTAAAAGAAATAAAATATGAAAATTAGGGGATATCCTACTCTTTCTTTTGCTATCACTAGAGGCATGCTAGGACAAGTACAAAGATTAAAAAAATATTTTTTAAAACTTAATCCTCTAAAACTTTGAAGTCCCTTTAAAAGGAAACAGGATCACGAAAAGAAAAACTGTAAATGCAGTTTTACTACATTTCGTCTCTAGATCCAAATGTTTATTATCCAGCGTGTTCAACGACTTTTTTCACTCCCAGTTGGCAACGTCCTCGAGCCATCCTCAGTGACGGAGCGGTGACATGTCAGAGTCACTGCTGACATCCACAAGACATCTCTATGTACTGGGTTGAGGACAGCTTCATATAAATTTTCAAAATGTCCTCACTCAAAGTCAGCAGTGGTCAGAGCTGACCTTCTGGGGACATGTTATCTAAGACTTCTTTGGGGAAATGTCTGACGTAGGTCATGCGAAAATACAAAAAATTTTCGTATTTCCTTTTGTTTTTACTTTTATCCATTTTCCTTTATTAATTATCTTTCTCATATTTAGAAAAAACTTTTCGCCTTTTTTAGTCCCAACTGGATTTGAACCTGGAACCTCTAGTTTATTAGTCCCACAACTAACTTCTTGTTCCAAACTTTATTTTGAAAATTGTTTGTCTATTTATTACTTTTATTTTACCTGTTAGATTTTGATTTTATTTCAAATAAATCTATAATATTGCCATCTTTTTCGTGGAGACTGAAGAGTTGCCCAGATTTAGAATTCTAATTTAATGTACTGCTATTCTGAAGACATTTCTTTTAGACGTCTTAGAGGAATTGTCCACACTCTTAAAGCAAACATTCAGTGCTGACAATGTTTGGACATGTCATCAAGGATTACCTATGATTTTTCATAACCTGAAGACATTTCCTCAAGGAATCAATGTGGAAATTTCCTCAGTGACACATTTTCCAACTGGGCTTCGTCGTGGAACAAAGCCGTAGATTTTGCTTGCAAGTTTCTAGAGGCATACCAACACATTCCTATTCTGTTATAAAATGTAAGTTAGTACCCAGTCTTTCAAGCTCATCGGCTTTTTAATTCCCTTGAATATCTCTGTGATGGGACCCATATGAGTCGTATATCAAACTTCTAGGCCATCTCATTTAAAGACGTGCGGTAAATAAGGGCATATCTTGTTTTCCGAAACATGACTCCAGGAACTTGACCGCGGCTTGACTGTCAGAATATATGTTGACTGCAGTTTTAGACACTACATTTCAGCTCAACCAGTCAGCCACTTCTTTTATTGCTAGCATCTCTGTCTGGTAAGCACTGCAATGGTCCGGCAAACTTCGAGCCAGGCTCAATTCAAGCTACTCCGAAGAGACTTCACTTTTTCCAATTTGAATAAGTTTCGTCTCTAATTCAATATAAGCTTAAATTTTTGCCAAATCTTTCGATAATTTTTTAAACAGATGAACATCAAATTTTCTTCAGAAACAGAAAAGTTAACTTTAAGAAATGGCGCCCAAATGGGGGCCTGATTTAAAAAACAAGGAGATAACATAGAAACGGCAAAAAAAAATGTTACAAAAGTTACGAACCTAGCAAAATTTGACGTAAAAAAATATTCGTAGAACATTTTCACCCTTTTAATGCACGTTTAAGTGGAATTTTTTGACAGTTTTTGAAAAAATAACTGAAATGACCATTTAAAATGAGCGATATATGTTTTATATATTCTAACGAAAGAAGTACCATATAATTTTACTGCGGACATCTAGTAATCAGCTTCATTTCTTTCACTTAAAGCCAACTACCTTAAGTCACCTCAAATTTGTGGTTTTTCTTTTAAGAGCGCAGTTAAATTTTAATAAACTTTTAATTTATTTAAATAAATTTCTTTAGGATGCACCTGTTTAAGTAATAACTTTCAAACGTCTCAAATATATTTTAATAAAAGAAACGAAAAAAAAACTTATACATTTATTGCTAAAAAAACGAAGATTACTTACTTTAACATTTGACCGGAAGTTCAACAAAAGTTCAAATTATATGCAATATTTGTATGTAGTAGTTGGTAGAGTTAAACAAGGATAAAAAAATCCACCACACACTTATAAATAAATTTCACAACACACATACGAGCATACCAAATCGCTTGAATTGTGCTTATATCAATATGTAGTATATAGTGTTAACCCTTTTATGTTCAAGAAAAACCACATTGGGTCACATAAGAACAATGTGGAAAAGCAAAATGCTTAATAAAGCGCATACTGATTCGACACTCGACATCGTAGGCTAGTTGGTAGCGTGCTAGCCTTTCAACGTGGGGTCGTGGGTTCGAGTCCCACCAGAACCCTTGGCTTTTTTCGCTACAACGAGACGACGTTCATTGTTACCAGTTCTCGGTTAGGTTGAATTTATTAAAAATGAGTTGTAAATAAATAGAAGGAATAAATAAAAAATAATTGATCTTGTGATTCAAAATTATTATTATTAACTAAGAATCTCCAGATCTCAATTTAATAAACTCAGCTTCTGTTCCACTAGCTTTTCCATAAAAACTTTTATTTTTTTTGAGGTTTTTGAGCGGATCTTTTTGTAAAAATTAAGAAACTTGATCAAAAATTTCGATTTCCCCAATACCCCGTAGATTTTTTACAATTCCCACTTTACCCCAGCTTAACCCTATACGAAACTAATTTTTCACAAAATTTTTCTTCAATTTCTACTTTACGTTTTCTAATTCTAAATCTGTTATATGCGTACAAAGCTCGTATGACATTGTCTTCCTTCAAAAAATATCTTTGCAAATCCTTCTTTTGCTCCTTTAAGGGTTCTTCTTTTGCTCCTTTAAGGGTTAATATTTATATTAAACTTTTTTTTTCTTACTTGTGAGTAACAACAAATACAAAAACAAATCTTTTACAATATTCAAGCAATTGTTAACATTGAGACCCTTTCAAACATGAGTTCTCTTTACACAGTAAAAATATTTGAGTTGAAAATAAATGAACCGAAAATATAACTAAAAACAAACAAATCTCAATTGTTGTTGGGACAGTGGAATGAAGGAAAATAAACATTTTTAAGCACTCAAGACTGATTGCAGTGATTTGATTTCAGTCTCCTTCTATATAAAATTTTTCAGATTCTGAGACATTTTTCCTTAAGACCCGACAAATTCAGTAACCTCGGATTTGGTTTTTCAAAATAATTTAACATATTAGTTTTCGTCTTAATTAAATTACGACAAATTAATAAATGTGTCCTGATAGGTAAGGTTAGGTTGTAAGTCGCTGCTGATGTTTTACGTCAGCGAACATAGACTCTGAGCTTCGTTGTGATACCACGGGACTGTAATAGGTTCCCCTACTAGTCCCTGCCGATAAAACAATTTGAGCTTTTTATGAATATCCTAATCAGAAAGATCGTGCAGCTCCCTAAAAAGATCGTGCAGCTCCCTAGATCTCAGTGATGCAAGTCTCTGACCAGAAAGTGCCGGGCAGTGGCAGATGAAGTGTTTAATAGTTTCTAACTCCTCCTCATCCATGCAACTCTGCCAAAAGTCATTTGAGGGCACATGCAACCTCTGTCGAAATCTCTCCTCTTGGAAGCGATATCAGCTCTCTTGTGCGTTTCTAATAAGGAGAAGGCCAAATCTGTCTTGTTGTCTAATACGTCAATCCATTTGGCCATCTCAGATAAGTCTCCGTCGCAAAACAAAGCCGTAGACCAACAGATTCCAATTTTGTTAGAACCTGTAATGTAGTTCCAGTCTGGCAAGCTCATCGGCTTTGAAATTCCCTGGAATGTCTCTGTGCCCTGGAACCCATATGAATCGTATGTCAAACTGCTTGGCCATCTCATTTAAAGACGTACGGCAATTAATGCCAGATCTTGTTTTCAGATACATTGACTCCAGAGACTTGACCGCGGCTTGACTGTCAGAATAGATGTTGACCAGACATTGCAACTCAACCATTCAGACACTTCCTTTAATGCCAAAGATGGAAATCCAAGCTATGTTAATGACAGCCAACGAAACGACCTCCAACGATGGAAATATAATTAGGAGTTGAGATCTACATTACTGAAAAATTTCAAAAGATCAGGTTGGGCTTACTAAAAGTTAAAATTCGATCGGTTTCCAATTTAATAAATTAAGAAATTTGCTTGCAAGAATCATAGCAACCTAAAAAATATTGCTTAGAAATGGCGCCCAAGTGGGGGCCCAGTTCCAAATAGCAAAAGTAAAGCACAAAAATATTTTCCAGCTCGGTAAAGTCAGGCCAACTTATTAACATCCAAATTATTAAACAATTTATCAGCAAACATTTCGAAAATGTCTTCTCTAAATTCCAATTTAAATACTTCTATTTTATTATTTAAATTTCTATCCCACTGTTTTGTGTATGTGTACACAGCTAAAAAAACTGCAGTGCATTATGTATGTATAAGTAACAATCTCTGGGGTTTTTTATTCGATTTCTTTATTTATTTAAGTTATATATTTTTTTTAAAGTTTTCTTTTTTTATCTTTTATTTTTTAATATAATTTTCTTTAGTTTTTTTTTTCTTACCACCACTCGTTCTCAATTCATTTGTAATGGTAAATAGTAACAGACAATTGTTAAAGTACAAAAGTAACATGATTTTAGAGAAAAACTAAGTAAATCTTTTGTTTGAGTTTTATTTTTTTTTTTCTAATAGAATAAAAAAGTTAGTAAAAAATTTATAGAGAACAAAAAAAAATTGTATAAAACTTAGCAATGAATAATTTAAATAAATCCAGAGTTTGAGCCAAGAATGAAATGAAATAATGCGTATAAATTTTTTTTTGTTTTCAAAGAAAATTATATCAGATTTTGAAATTAGGGGATAGTTTGATATTGTCATATAAAATAATTTGATGTTGATAGATAAAAAATTCTGAAATCACACGTTTAAATTTTTACTGAAAATCTTTGAGATGTGTTCAAGATATTTCAAATATTTTAAAATGGTATGTATAAATTAAACCTGCATCATTAGACAAATTTTAGAAACTTCTTCATGTGTTAAATCCTAATAATTATACAAACCGATGGGCTTTTCAAATTTGAAATCCCAAAATTATGATATACTCATCGTAGGTGTCTGTGTTTTCCCTTTGCGATTTAGAATCAGGACCCTTCTTGGGCGCCATTTTTTGTTTAAAACTTTTTTTTTAATATAACCGAGTTTCAACCAAAACTGATCAGTTTTACTGGTTTAGAACACCAAAAACTCGTTTCATTGCAGAATTTTTCTATCATAATCTAGCAAAATTATAAATTCAAATTTAATGATTACCATTAAATCGTAAAATATTGTTTTCAACGTTTTTGAACCAGTCTTTATGTCATCAGCGTATGATTTTTGCCAATTTGGTATTAGGCCCCTACTTGGGCGCCATTTTTTATTAAAAATTCCTGAATTTGTATGTTTATTTAAAACATGGTTAAATATAGAAATCTGAAGCCAAGGTTTTTTTTAAATTTTACTCCATCGTTGGTGTCCGTGATTTTCCTTTTCGTTTCAGAATAAGGGACTTTCTTGGGCACCATTTTTATAACCTACACCACTCTGTGGTACAGGGTATAATGAGTTTGTGCTGATGTTTGTAGCTACCCGAAATATTGGTCCTAGACCTACCTTCAAGTATACCGATCGACTCAGAATTACTTTTTGAGTCGATTTAGCGATGTCCGTCCGTCCGTCCGTCTGTCCATCTATCGGTTTAAGCACGATACCGGTCGCAATTTTCAATCAATTGACTTGAAATTTGAAACTTAAGCATCTTTTGGCCCAACGACGAAGCTTATTGAAATTGGAGAAAATCGGCCTATGTTGAGACCTAGCCCCAATACAAACGCCACTTTAGATTAGGCTTAAATGACTCTAATAACCGTATTATAATAGATATCGCTTTGAAATTTAACAGGTAATCAAATTTTGTATGCATCATCGAATCATCATTCCAAATTTCAAAGGAATCGGGTCAGTCCTTCTGGTAGGCCCCATACAAACCATCCTCCCGATATTCACATAATTCCCTCAAAATTCATTAAAATGTAAATGTTTGAAAAACATTTTATTTTAAGGTGTTAAACATGTACTTTAGTAAAATCAAATCGGAATATAATTGGACCATTTTTGGACTTAGTCCCCCATATAATAATTTCGACCGATATTCAGCTAAATCGGTCTATTGGCAAAAAAATAAAGCAATTCCACTAAAATTTGATATGTGTGTGTTTTCTACACCAAATAAAGATCTAACAAAAAGTGTATCCAATCGGTCCATGTTTGGACTTGGGACCCATTTTCCGGAAAACATTGGTGTAGGGTATCATATGGTCAGTCTTGACCGTCTTTAACTTTTTTACTTGTTTTACTTTGAATTATTATTTGGAATTATAGAAATGGCTGCTTCTGCAGGTTAGTTGGTTGGCATGCTAGATTATGAAACATAAGGTCGTGGGTTCGATTCCCACCAAAGCTCTTGGTCGATTTCGCAACGAGAAGATAGTCATTTTAAAAGTTCTCGGTTAGGCAAAAATTATTTAAATATTTAATTTGTAAAATGCAAAAAAAATATAAAAATCTAAAGACGAGGATTTTAAAAATTTGATTTTTAAATTGGAATTTTAAATCCCAAAATTATGATTAACTCTATCATTGGTGTCTGTGTTTTTCCATTTCGTTTCCGAAAAAGGGCCCTTCTTGGACGCCATTTTTCATTTGAATTTCTTTTCGAGTTTATCTAGAGCAAATTACATTGTTTGATATACCAAGTTTAGGTTAGGTTAGGTTGTAAGTGGCTGCTGACGTTTTACGTCAACACACGTAGACTCTGAGGTCCATTGTGATACCACGGGATCGTAATAGGTTTCCCTACTAGTCCCTGTCGTTAAACCAGTTTGAGCTTCTTATGAAACCCCTTAGATGTTGAATTTTGACATCCGACAAATCAGAAAGATCGTACAGCTCCCTAGATCCCAGTGAAGCAAGTCGCTGACCAGAAAGTGCCGGGCAATGGCAAATAAAGTGTTCGATAGTTTCCAACTCCTCTTCATCCTAGCAACTTCGGCAAAAGTCATTCGACGGCACATTTAACCGCTCTGCGTGCTTCCCTATAAGACAGTGTCCGGTAATTATAGAAACCACCGTCGAAATCTCTCCTCTTGGAAGCGATATCAGCTCACTTGTGCGCCCCTGATTAAGAGAAGGCCAAATCAGTCGTGTTGTCTCACACGTCCATCCATTTGCCCATCTTTGATTAGTCTCCGTCGCAGAACAAAGCCGTAGGTTTTGCTTGCAAGTTTCTAGAGGCATACCAACACATTCCAATTCTGTTGGAACCTGTAAGGTAGTTCCTAGTCTTGCAAGCTCATCGGCTTTGCAATTCCCTGGAATGTCTCTGTGCCCTGGGACCCATATGAGTCGTATGTTAAACTGCTTGGCCATCTCATTTAAAGACGTGCGGCAGTTAAGGGCAGATCTTGTTTTCAGAAACATTGAATCCAGGGACTTGACCGCGGCTTGACTGTCAGTATAGATGTTGACTGCGGTTGTAGACAAGACATTGCAGCTCAACCAGTCAGCCACTTTCTTTATTGCCAGCATCTCTGCCTGGTAAACACTGCAATGATCTGGCAATCTTCGAGCCAGGCTCAATCCAAGCTCTTCCGAATAGACCCCAAAGCCCACTTGTTCGTGCAGCCTCGATCCATCTGTGTAAAAATTTATGGTAGCTCCACTTCCCGGAGTATCCCCCATCCAAGACTCCCTGGATGGTATCATAGTGGTAAAGTGGCGCTCAAAGAGGCTCAAAGAGGGAGCACAATCCACATTTTGTGGTATTGTTATCTTTTTCAAGATCGCGCTATGGCCACAATCGCTGCTCCTCCATTGCAGCGTGCTATTAAGTCGAATTGCCGACGCAGCTGCATACTGCCTACCCAATATGTCCAAGGGTATCAGGTGAAGAAGGATTTCTAATGCAGCCGTAGGTGTAGTACGAAGAGCACCAGTGATGCACATTGACGCCATTCTCTGTACCTTCGTGATAAAGACACAGTTCGCTTTTGTTTCTAAAGCAGGCCACCAGACAATGATTCCATACAGCAAAATTGGACGCACCACTGCTGTATAGATCCAATGAACGACTTGAGGGCTAAAACCCAATCGTTTTCCAATGGCCCTTTTACAGGAATACAAAGCAATCGTTGCTTTTCTCACCCGTTCCTCAGTATTACGCCTAAAATTCAGCTTCCTATCTAGAAATACTCCAAGATACTTGGCTCCATCTGAGAAGGTGATTTCAGTACCGTCCAGAGAAATAGGATCAAAAGCAGGAATCTTATTTTTCCTTGTAAACAAAACAAGCTCTGTTTTACTAGGATTAACTCCTAGACCACAGTCTCTTGCCCATTTAGACAGATCTTTCAGAGAACCCTGAAGAATGTCCCGTAATGTTGGCAGATGCTTCCCCTTTACCGCTATCGCGGCATCGTCAGCATATGCGACAACATGACAACCACGTGCTTCTAGAGATAGTAGCATTGAATTCAGTGCCAGGTTCCAAAGAAGCGGCGAAAGAACACCTCCTTGTGGTGTGTCCCTATTAACAAACCGAGATATGACGGACGCTCCCAATTCAGACGTCTATTGGCAAGTAGGTTTTCCACCATTAAAACGATTTCACGCTTTACTCCCAGACCAGACAATGCCAATATTATCGATTCTGGGATGACATTATTAAAAGCCCCCTCAATATCAAGAAAGGCCACCATAGTGTACTCCTTTACCGAAAGCGATCTCTCGATGGTACCAACGAGCTCATGAAGAGCTGTTTCCGTTGATTTCGTTGAAGATTGTTAAACCAGCCTCGATGTCATCAGTTTATGATTTTTTCCTGTTGCTATTTTGAATCGAACCCCTGCTTGGGCGCCATTTTTTTTTAAATTTCCTGAATTTGTTAGTATTTTTGAAAAAGATTACTTAGTTTGTCAAGACCGAATTTAAAACGAAAAGAAGATTCAGATTCATCAGATTCTCCGACATTTTTCGTATTCAAAATGATCAGATTCTGAGACTATTTTGCATAGAAAAAGTCTAAGATTCTGAGACTTATCGTATAGAAAAAGAGATAAATTTTTTGTATAGAAAAAGTCTCCGTTTCTAGGGCATTTTTCGTATAGAAAAAGTCTCAGATTCTGAGAAATTTTTCTTAAAGAAAATGTCCCAGGTTCTGAGACATTTTTCGTATACGTAAAAGTTCTCTCTTTTTCTAAACGATAAATGTCTGAGACTTTTTCTATACAAAAAAGTCTCAGAATCTGAGACCTTTTGAATACGAAAAATGTTTCAGAATCTGAGATTTCTTAGATCAAAATATTTAAACGCAAATATCTGGAAAACGAAAAATGGTAGAACAAATTGAATTGCTGATTTGTAATCGAGGAGATCCATTTCATATAAAATTGAGCCCTTCTTAATCGAAGCAACGTAAGACTACATCACAATGGAGCCCCAAAAAAAGCTAAATGATAGGGTTTTTTATTACTTTTTAACAGCGGATATCTCGAAAATGGTACATACTAGAAACATTCGGATGGCCGATTTGGAATCAGGAGACTAACGTCTTTAAAAATCAGTTATATGTGTTCTTGTGAAGTTTTTGGTGTCAACCAGTGCCATTAAATGCGAATTTTGAATTCCGATCCACATTTTCTTCCGATTTTCTTAAGTGACTGTCGCCTTAAAAAACTTTGTTAAACCAAAACATTTTCAGATTTTTTTTTTTAATTTTTATGCCACCATGATTATGAATTCTGCAAACTATTATGTCATAACTAAAGTCGTTATGTTCGAATTATTACTACACTCTTATAAATTTTTGTTGAAATTTACCCACTTTATTGTAGGTAACTGTTCTCCTACAATAAAGTGGGTAAAAATACTCTATGTGTGTAAATTTCAACATTTGCACACAAAGTGTGTACAACTAATAAACATTTTGTGTGTAAACCTACATATGAATTGCTTTCAAAATTCTCTGGCAGTATACACAAAATGTGTAATTTTAGCATAATTGTGCTCAAAAATAGATTTAAAATGTTCAAAATTGCATCTTAAATGTTGTCTTTTACATAAAAAGTGCTTGATTTTTAACCTGCTAAAAAATTTATTCCTATAAAAAAATTAAACCAAAATGCATTTTAATTATTATTTTTATAGTTTTTATTTAAACAAAAGTGAAATTAGGTATAATAGTTAAATATATTAATCATAAATTATAATTTAAACGCAACTTTTTTCGCGTTTATAAAATTATTTGTAACATAAGCTAAAGATTAATAACAAATTAAAAATAACACATTACAATAACTACGTAAAAGATAAAATTTGTGAAATTAAAGAATTGATTTTTTGATTATTTCTTTGCACCTCTTATTTTTTGGAGATAGAATTAACAAATAAAAATCCATCGTCTGACAGATTTCAGCAGGATATAATATGATTAATGTAACATAAACAAGAACCACTTGATTAAGTGAATAAAATATTCACCTTTTCGCCCATTAGTACTCTCTTTTAATTCGTTGGAACTTGATTTTTCTTTTCATTAATTGTTGTATTCAACTGCAAGTATAAAAAAATTTCACATTATTTACGAGATACTACTGATATTTAAAACATACAAGGGAATATTTTCAGAATCTGAGTTATTTCTCTATAGAAAATTTCCAGAATCTTAAAAGTTTTTTCTACAGAAAAATTTTCAGAATCCAAGATAATTTTTCTATAGAAAATATATCAGAACCAAAGACATTTTTACCATAACAAATTTCTTAGAATCTGAGATATTTTGATATAGAAAAAATTTCAGAATCTGATACTTATTTTTTTTTTATAGAAAAAATATAAGAATCTGAGATATTTTTTCTATGAAAAATTCTAAGAATCTGAGATATTTTTTCTATAGAAAAATTTTCAGAATCTGAGATATTTTTTCTATAAAAAAATTCTCAAAATCGATTGAATTTTTTCTATAGAAAAATACTCAGAATCTAATGAATTTTTCTCTAAAAACATTCTTAGAATCTAATGAATTTTTTCAATAGAAACATTCTCAGAATCTAATGAATTTTTCTATAGAAAAATTCTCAGAATCTGATATATTTTTTCTATAGACAAAATATAAGAATCTGAGATGTTTTTCTATAGAAAAATTCTTAAAATCTGGCATATTTTTTCAATAGAAAAATTCTAATAATCTGAGCTATTTCCTTTATAGAAAAATTCCCAAAATCTGAGATATTTTTTCTACGGTAATATTCTCGGAATGAAAGATATTTTTCTATAGAAAATTTCTCAAAATTTGGGATATTTTTTCTATTAAATAATTTTTGGAATCTGAATTAATTTTTCTGCAGAAAAAGTCTCAGAATGTAAGATATTTTTTGTTAGAAAAATTTTCAAAAATATTTTTTTATAGAAAAATTCTTAGAAGCGAGTTATTTTTTCCATAGAAAAATTCTTAGAACCTGAGATATTTATTCTATAGAAAATGATCATTATCTGATTTGTTTTTTCTATAGAAAAATTCATAGAATCTGATACATTTTTTTATAGGAAATTTTTCAGAATCTTATAAATTTTTTCTATAGAAAATTTTACAGAATCTGATATATTTTTTTCATAGAAAATTTCTCAGAATCTGGTATAAGTTTCTTTTTAAAGAAAATTTCTAAGAATCTGAGATTTTATTTTTCTACAGAAATTTCTTAGAATCTAAAATATTTCTTCTATAAAACAATTCTCAGAATCTGAAATATTTTTTCTATAGAAAAATTCTCAGAACCTGAAGCATTTTTCCTATGGAAAAGCTATCAGAATCTGAGATATTTTTTCTATAAAAAAATTCTCAAAATCAAATGAATTTTTTCTATAGAAAAATCATCAGAATCTAATGAATTTTTCTCTAAAAAAAGTCTTAGAATCTAATGAATTTTTCTATAGAAAAATTGTCAGAATCTAATGAATTTTTTATAGAAAAATTCTCAAAATCTGATATATTTTTTCTATAGACAAAATGTAAGAATCTGAGAAATTTTTTCTATAGAACAATTCTTAAAATCTGACATATTTTTTCTATAGAAAAATTCTTTTAATCTGAACTATTTCTTTTATAGAAAAATTTTCAAAATCTGAGATATTGTTTCAATAGAAAAATTCTCTGAATATAATCGATTTTTTCTATAGAAAATTTCTGAGAATCTGATATATTTTTTCTATAGAAAATTTCTTAGAATCTAATATATTTTTTCTGAAGAAAATTTCTCAGAATCTGATATTTTTATCTATCAAAATTTTCTCAGAATCGGAGATATTTTTTCTACAAAAAAAATCGCAGAATCTGAGATATTTCTTTTGTAGAATAATTCTTAGAATCTGAAATATTTTTTTCTCTAGAAAAATTCTCAGAATCTGATCCATTATTTCTGCAGAAAAAAAATCTGTAGATAAACTTTCATAATCTAATACACTTTTTTTTTATAAAAAATATTCTCAGATTCTGGTATCCAGACATTTTTGTAAAGAATTGTTCAGAAAACCAAGTCATTTGTGGTACTAACCTTTCTAATTTATAGTTGCAAATATTTAAGAAACACATGAAATTAACAATATAGTATTTTTTCTTTCATCATCCTCTTAGAAATTTTACGTAGCATTGAAACGTTGGTTAATATTTTCAATTTTTGTTACTTTATTTGCTTTAATTTTGCGGTTTTTTCGCGTTATTTTAGTTTCATTGCGAGAATAAAAATATTTTCTGATTATATTTTCCATTTTATTTTATTTTGACAATTTGTATTTTAAAATTATTGAACATTACGCATTTAATGTTTAATATCGAAAATTAAACACTAAATGTTTACAATAAACATTAAATGTGTAATTTTAAATAACTTGTGTTTATTATTTTATAAATATATTTATCAACACACAAAATACTATATAATGTGCGTAATATTCAAATTTTTGTGTGTAATCTAAAATTTTAAACACTTGGTGCTCAATTTTAGGCGTTGTGTGTTATTTTACATAAAAATTTACCCACTTTATAGTAGTATTTTTACAATGATTTTTTAGAGTGTATATTTCCTCTTCTCCTATTTCGTTTTAATGATTTTCATTTTAATTGTTTAGCTGAATTTTTTGTATTCCATGGTCACATTACAAATTTCACTATATAAACTTGCCAAGTATTGCAAATAAGAAGAATTTTTTTTTTCTTTCTTTTGCTGCATTTTTAACGGAAATATTGCATTTGAAGATTAGTGATGCGTTAATTTAAGTGATTATCAAATTGTGTTAAAATTTATTAAATCAATAATATATGTAAAAACAGGTAACCCTAGATTAACGCAGTAAAATTGGATTAAAGACATTACGATTTTATAAATTGAATATAAAATTACATTTTATTCAGTTGAATCCCTAAAGTATGCTACATTTTTTATGTTTTTATTTTACGGTTTAATTACGCTTATTATTATGTTAATAATAAGATTCTGTTAATTTAAACACAAAATGTTAATTAAAATTATGTTATCAGCATAAATTTATTCGCTCATACTTTAGAAACCTTTAACCGATATCACTAATTTTCAATAGCAAATTTCTGAAGACCTTAAGAATTATAGCTGTTTAGAAATCAAGCATTTTCGTTAAGTATTTTGACCGTGAGCAGCATAACAACAGACAGTTATCAGTTAAACGACTTACAAGGAAGGTATTTTACAGGGCACCCAACGATTGTTCTGAAACTTGCATGTAGGAAAGAGGGGAGCAAAATAAGAGTTACCTGTTTTTTTATATTTTCAGGATAATCGGTGGGTGCCTGTGACAACCTTCCTGTTAGAATCTGTAAAAATCGATTTGATCTTATCTGATCTGCTTTGATCTGATAATATGTGATTACTTCTAATTGTATCTGATCAGATATAATTAAACACCAGATTTGTCCCAATGTTGACTAAATCCGAGATATAATTAGATCTCTATTTTGGATATTTCTGATATAACTATATCTAATCGGCTACGATCATATATGAATATACATAAATAGAAAAGATAAGATCTAATCAATTTCTATACGGGTACTTGGTGTTACAAATTAGAGATTGATTTATAAAATAAACATCGATATCTCAAACCGATATTTCGGTTGAAAAGCAATAGTAAATTTATCCTTTTTCTAGGTACAGGTTGTAACAGCTACTGCAGGGTATTTAAAGTTTCATAACAGCTGATTTTTACCTTCATTTACCTTCTTCTTTCTTATTTTTGTAATTGAAATGCAGTGTATGGTGTCTTCAACATAAATTTTAATAAACTTAAAAAAACAGACACAATGTCTGCTTTCATGTATTCTTGGCTTAATGGAAGCCATTATTTTCAATTAACAAAACTTTTTTAAAAAAAAATTTTAACCCAAAAAAAAAATATACAGAAAATTAAACTATTAAATAAAATGGTAGACAATTAATGGAAAATGAATAAAAAGGAAGTAGAAATGTTAAAAGCAGTCATTTGAATTTTGTACCCTCAGTCAAAAGAGTTGCAACTTTGATCGAAGAACCCATCAAATCTTAATTCTAAATCAAATTAAAATCTTTCTAGCGATTTCCGACAGTCCATTACAGCGTCATTTTTTTTTTTGCATGGAAAAAAAGGTCGCTCAAGCAAAAACAGCTTAATTAACTCAATCGTTATTATTTTCAATCAGTATTTACGTGAGTAAACAAAACACTACTCACGTGTGACTCACGCTCATGCGTAACTAACGCTAAACATTTAAAACACGAAAAAAACTGTAAAAACTTAATCAATACAATTAAATTTTGAGTGCCGCAAAAAAATGGCACTCACTACGAATCACTTACGCAAAAAATGTTTCACTCACTTATCGCTCACGAACAAAACATTTTAATCACGATCACTTTCGGTCACGCGTAATTCACGTAAGCAGCGTCCATCTCTAGTGCTAAACATTTAAGCTGGAAACGCATTTAAGCGGGCATATTTTGGCGATAGCATTTTAAATATTGTTTATGAAATCGTAAGAAGCAATATTTGTACATTTAGGATGGCAAATGCTAATGGGAATCAAAAAAGTTCTCTCTTAAAAGTGCCACTGAATATATGAACTTTTTGATGCATTTAAAAGAGAAATATTTTATTAAAATCTTCTGATATAAGCAAAAGAGGGATTTTTAAGAATGTAATTATTGTAATTTTTTTTTTAAATCTGGATCCGCCATTTTGATTTCAAAAAATTTGAGTTCGTATTCGTGATTAACGTTGCGCAATCATTTCCTAGTGATATTTTAAAACATTAATCAATAGTTTAAATATCTTGTCCGCCATATTGGATCCGCTATTTTAAATTTTGAATATTTGATTTTAAAATCAGATTTGGCATTCGAAAAACCATCAAAATCAGACAACATAAAAAAACTTAATATTTTATTTGTCGCCATATTGGATCCGCCATTTTGAATTTAAAAAATCTAAGCTCATTTTTGTAATTACCGACCCTAAATACATCGAAAATCATTAATTTAAGTACACTTAGCTAAGAATTACAAAAGCATAACTGCCATATTGGATCCGCCATTTTTAGTTTCAAATCTCTCAAAATCAGTTTTAACATCCAGAAAACCATTAAAATCGAAATTTTTGGCCAAAAGAGACAACATGTTAAAAATCTTAAATTTAAATTTGTCGCCATATTGACTCCACCATTTTGAATTTTAAAAGTCTGAGCTCATATTCGTTATTAACGACCCCGAATGAATAAAACGGGGAAGAGTTGTGCCAACCTTATGATATCGAAACGATTGGTATATTTGATCAAAAAGAACCGACTGGTAAAATAGTGTGCAGGACTTTTAACTTTTTCTGACATAAACACTGAAAAAAAACCTGTAAAAATTCAAATTTTCAGAGGTTTTGTTTAGTTTTTTAACGGGAAACTTTTCTACCCTTTTTGCCCGTTTAAAAATTTAACCAGCCTTAGACCATAGGAAAAGTTTGTTTTAAAGGTATGTTTGAATTTAATGGAGATGGTTTGGTTAGAAATTTCTGAGTGAATGCACGTGTGTACACAAAATATTGTCATTTTTGTAAAAAAAAACTAAATTTTTTTTGAGTGTAAAATTTTTTTTGAGTGTAAAATTTTTTTTGAGTATAATATTTAAGTTACCAAGCTTTTAAAACTAAACAAGTTTAAAAAACATTGCTTTAAAATTAAACAAGTTTAAAAAGCATTGTTTAGTTACCACCAATGCTTTTAAAACTTGTTAAACACGTGGCATTTAAGATGAAACTAATCTGAAATTCAGGGTTTTGCTTATAACTTTTGAACCACTAGACCGATTGAGCTGAAATTTAATACCAAACAGACCTGGGGAACGGCAAAGATACCTGTCAAGCTTCATCAGTCTTATTATTGTCTTTCGAAAGTTATCGTGTTTTTTATCTCGTAAATTCGTGAAACACCCTTGCCGAAATTTACTCTTTTGCTCATAACTTTTGAACCACTTGACCGATTTGGCTGGATTGCAATACCAACCTGACCAGGTAAATGACCAACATATATGCTAAACTTTAGTAGCCTCTGTAAAGTCAGAAAGACGGACGGACGGACATCGCTAGATCGACTTAAAATCGATCGAGGATCATGAATATATATACTTTATGGGGTCCTAGACCAATATTTCGATGTGTTACAAACGGAATGACAAACTTATATATACCCTCTGTCACTAGAGTGGAGGGTATAAAAATTTCTTAGCGGTTTTTTATACCCTCCACTCTAGTGATAGAGGGTATATATAAGTTTGTCATTCCGTTTGTAAATCATCGAAATATCGGTCTGGGACCCCATAAAGTATATATACGATACCCGATCGATTTTAAGACATTCTAGCGATGTCCGTATGTCTGTCTGTCTGTGGAAATGGTGATCACGGCCAAACTATTACACGGAGATGACTGAAACTTGACATATTTATTGGAAGTTCTCCCGAGAAGTTTGGTATTGCATTTGAGCGATATCGGTTATGCGGTTCAAAAGTTATGAACGAAAATGTAATTTTAGTACATTCAACATAACCTAAAAATACAAAATGCTTTAATTCGGCTGCTGGTTGACTTATGTGAACATAATTGAACACCAAATGGTATTTAAACAAGTACAAAATTTATTTTTTTGACAAAAACAGAAAAAAAATCGCGGATTTTTGTTTTTACCAAATGTTTTTTTTGCGGATTTTTTTTTTCAAAAAAATTTTTTTTTTTTTTCAAAAGTAATTTCCTTTTAAATAAAGTTTTTTCAATAATCTTTTGGAAATTGTGGTGGGTATCGCTACATTCGGCAAGGCCCAATTTAACTTTTTTTACTTGTTTATAATAAAAATGTTTTCCTTTCAAATTTAAATAATCTTTCAAACAATTTTAACAATATAAACTGCAATTTAACTAATCTATCGTAATATTTAAATTAAATATTTAATTTTTTTTTTACAAAATAAAGAGTATCATCCGGAATTTTGCAATCAAAATAGTTTTGTCAAATTATTTCGTTTTTGGTAACATCAGGTCAATAATCATTTGTTTTAACCTCAATGTTATTCATGACATTTGAACTGTATTATTTTGTATGTATGTTATGTATATGTATAGTTGTATGTGTGTATAATGTAAATTCAACAAACATAATTAAATTTTAACCAAAAATATTGCTGTCACTTTAACTTTAACCAACAAAACCACAATCACACATAAGGCAGGTTTTATACTCGTTTATTGTGCAATATATTGAAATGCATATGAAATGAATGTGTCTAAATAATAACCCAGCAAGATTTTTTTTTTTTTGTGGAATTAAAGGATTACAATCAAGGTGAAGTTTCCGCACACAAAGAAAGAACTTGTCAATTTACTAGAAAAAGTCTTGTAATCCCATTTTACCAATATTTGACAGTTCTCTTTGCTTTTTTAACAAAAATTTTTTTTATCGAAATTTACATTTTTTTTTGTGTAATTTTACATTTTTTTTTGAGGTTATACATAATTTTACAAATTTCCAAGGATTTTTACAAAAAAAATGTAGTAAATTCACGAGAATTCCTTGTAAGTTTTATTTCGCCAAAAAAGTTGTAAATTTACAATTTTATTAGTAAAAATTTTGTAAAATTACAAAAAAGTTCGTAAATAAAAAAAACCTTGTGAAATTACAAGAAAGTTTTTAACTTTTTTTTGCTTCCTTTATTTGACAACAATTCCTTGTAATTTTACAAGATCTTTACTAATTATCTTGTAATTTTACAAGGTTTTTACCAATAAAATTGTAAATTTACAAATTTTTTGACTTACAAGGAGGTTTTGTGACTTTACCAGATTTGTTGCTACCTCCTATTCTACGAGAATTCCAAGTAAAAAATCAGATTTTTTTGTAATTTTACAAGCTGTTTACTAATAAAATTGTAAATTTACAACTTTTTTGGCGCAATAAAACTTACTAAGAATTCTCTTGAATTTACTAGATTTTTTTGTGTAAAATTATATTAGAAATTTGTAAAATTACAAAAAACTTGTAAAATTACAAAAAAAAACTTGTAAAATTACAAAAAAACAAGTGATAGTGTTACATTCTGATGTGCCGAATCTTTTATATCCTCCAAAATGTAAAAAAAAACAATATAAAAAAAATCCAGGGCGTCTTTTTTTTTTTGGGGGGGGGGGGGGTTGGTGGTAGACGTTAGGGAGCACCTTCCCCTTGCGATTTCGAACTTCATCTGAGATAAGAATGTTAGCAAAAGTATAAAAAACCCTGAAAAAAATGCGGTTTTTCTTAGGTTGGTTTAGTTCTCCAAGGGGGAACTTTTTTCCCCTTGGTCCGATTTTGCCCATTTCCGAACTTAACCTGCCTAGGAATATAAGACATATTCGTGCCAAACTTCGGAAGTCTAGCTCTTTTATTTTGGACTGTATCGTGTCCTCTACAGACGGACAGACGGACGGACGGACATCGCTAGAATGTCTTAGAATCGATCACTGATCAATAATATATATACTTTATGTGGTCTTAGACCGATATTTCTCTGCGTTACACGCGGAATGGCAAAGTGAGTATACCCCGTACTGTGGTTGGAGGGTATAAAAATGTAAATTTCGATCAAAACTTTTTTTGAGAGAAAAACTGTCAAATATTGGTAAAATGGGATTACGAGATTTTTTCTAGTAATTTGACAAGTTTTTTTTTGTGTGTAGGAGCGGCTCTGAGGCAATTGTGGGGCAGGGCAAATGGCTTTGAGCATACGCTCAAAAAAATTTTACACTCAGAAAACTGTATCACCCAAAAAAATGTTACACTCAAAAAAAAAAATTATTTTTTGTTTTAAAATGTCTCAAAAAGGTTTTACTCAAAATTAAGTTTTTGCTGACACATGAATTTATATTAAAAATGGATTTGGGCATTGTAAAGTGTATTCATTGATTCTTCCAAATCGAATATAACTTTTTATACCCTCCACTCTAGTGATAGAGGGTATATATAAGTTTGTCATTCCGTTTGTAACACCTCGAAATATTGGTCTAGGACCCCATAAAGTATATATATTCATGATCCTCGATCGATTTTAAGACGATCTAGCGATGTCCGTCCGTCCGTCCGTCTGTCCGTCTGTCTGTCTGTTGAAAACACGCTAACTTTTGAAAGACTTTACGGAGGCTCCTGAAGTTTGGCATATATGTTGGGCATTTACCTGGTCAGGTTGGTATTGCAATCCAGCAAAATCGGTCCAGTGGTTCAAAAGTTATAAGCAAATGAGTGAATTTCGGTAAGGGTTTTCTGGAATTTACGATATAAAACACACGGTAACTTTCGAACGGCAACTCTGAGGGTGCTGAAGTGTGGCATATATGTTTGCCGTTCCTCTGGTCCAGTTCGTTTTAAATTTCAGCCAAATCGGTCCAGTGGTTCAAAAGTTATTAGCAAAACCGTAAATTTCAGATAAGTTTCACCTTAAATTCACGTGTTGAAAACCCGTTAAACATGTTTTAAAAACATTGGTAAGTTACAAAAATATTTTACAAGGTATTTTTGTCACACAAAAATATTTTTACACTAAAACAAAAAAAAAATACACTCAAAAAAAATTTTACACTCAAAAAAAAATTTTACACTCAAAAAAAATTTTACACTCAAAAAAAATGTTACACTCAAAAAAAAATTTACACTCAAAAAAAAAAAATAGTAATTTTTTTTTTTTTCCAAAAATTAATAAAAAAAAGTTTTTTACACAAAATAAAATATTTCTAACCAAAAATGTTATTTTTTTCACGTTGGAAAATTTACTATCACTTAAAAAGGGCATTGTGGAGGGTATTCATAGATTCGGCCAAGTCGAATTTAACTTTTCTACTTGTTTTCTTATTCAATTTTCGCTGGGTTATAGTTTGCACCAATCTATATTGCTGGTCAAAATGTTTTAATACATATTAAATGCAAAAATGTATCAAGTTCGGTAAGCAAAGGATATTATAGCATTATATTTATGCAATACAATAAAGTTTTAAAATCAATGGAAATATCTCTTTTTGTAGAAGGCTGATAGAATTCATAATATGCAGGGTAAATAAATACTCAGAATTTATCAATGGTCGAGAACTAATAACCACAACAAGTCGCTACTGGAGTTATAAATTAATAATGGCTTTTAAAAAATAAAAGGATACGAATTTTGGATTCAAATCGTGTGACGGACTTTCTGCCAAATGCTAACACTCGAAAGTCATACTGTCGATCTATGGAAAGTGATCTTATTTTAAGATGGTTACAATTGAGAATTTTAGGTTTTTTCCAGAGCGTCTCTCCTTATTTAGTATTCTTTTTCGTTATTTAAACTTTTAAAAATCCTTTAATTTTATTAAAATTTACTAACTCCTTTCAATTATAATACTTTGCTTAAATAATGAACTCGTACCCGTATCTTCATAAAATTTGAAAATACACTTTCATTTATGAAATACATATTTTATCTGAGGAATTATGTTAAAATACACTTACTGTTACTGTCAACTCTTTCCAAAAAAAAAAGAAAAACTTTTTGTTGAACATTCAGTTAATGCAACAATTTCATTTTTATTTTACTATTGTATTTCCAGGGGTTTTTTTTCATTATTAACTATTCAGTATTTTAAGGAACTTTTGGAAACTGTATTAAAAAAAAATCCTTTCAACTCTTAACTCTCGACACAGAACTTTTAATAAAAATAAATAATACAAAAAAAAAAAATTAGATGAATAGGCAAAATTTTACATAAACTAAAGGACGGAGTAATAAAGAGGTGAAAATAGGGTAAAATATAAGAGACAAAAGGGGTACTTTTTATACAAGGTACTTTTTGTAAAAATACTGTTTATAAAAGGTTCTTTTTATAAAAGGTACTTTTTATAAAAGGTACTTTTTATAAAAGGTACTTTTTAGAATAGGTACTTTTTAGAAAAGGTACTTTTTAGAAAAGGTACTTTTTATAAAAGGTACTTTTTATAAAAGGTACTTTTTATAAAAGGTACTTTTTATAAAAGGTACTTTTTATAAAAGGTACTTTTTATAAAAGGTACTTTTTATAAAAGGTACTTTTTAGAAAAGGTACTTTTTAGAAAAGGTACTTTTTAGAAAAGGTACTTTTTATAAAAGGTACTTTTTATAAAAGGTACTTTTTACAAAAGGTACTATTAATAAAAGGTACTCATTATAAAAGGTACTTTTTATAAAAGGTATTTGTTATAAAAGGTACTATTCATAAAAGGTACTTTTTATAAAAGGTACTTTTATAAAAGGTACTTTTCATAAAAGGTACTTTTTATAAAAGGTACTTTTTAAAAAAGGTTCTTTTTATAAAAGGCACTTGTTATAAAAGGTACTTTTTATAAAAGGTACTTTTTAGAAAAGGTATTTTTTAGAAAAGGTACTTTTATAAAAGGTACCTTTTATAAAAGGTACTTTTTATAAAAGTTACTTTTTATAAAAGGTACTTTTTAAAAAAGGTATTTTATAAAAGGTGCTTTTTATAAAAGGTACTTTTTAAAAAATGTACTTTTGATAAAAGGCACTGAAAGGTACTTTTTATGAAAGATACTTTTTTTAAAAAGTGCTTTTTATAAAAGGTACGTTTTATAAAAGGTACTTTTTATAAAAGGTACTTTTTATAAAAGGTACTTTTTATAAAAGGTACTTTTTATAAAAAGTACTTTTTATAAAAGTTACTTTTTATAAAAGGTACTTTTTATAAAAGGTACTTTTTATACAAGGTACTTTTTATAAGGGTCGAACCAGAATCAAAAGCGTAGCGCAAGACGTAAAAAAAAACAAAAACAAACACATCAAATTTGAAATTTTTACGTCCGTTTGATTTAGGTAACTCACATTTAAATATTAGAAACGAAAAATTATTGGGCGTTACGCCTTACGCGACGTAATTTGATTCAGGTTGGACGCTAAAAGATACTTTTTATAAAAGGTAGTTTTTATAAAAGGTACTTTTTATAAAAGGTACTTTTTATAAAAGGTTTTTTTTTTAAAGGTACTTTTTTAAAAGGAACTTTTAATTAAAGGTACTTTTTACAAAAGTTACTTTTTACAAAAGGTGCTTTTTTAAAAGGTTCTTTTTATTAAAGGTACTTTTTTATATAAGGTACTTTTAATTAAAGGTACTTTTTATAAAAGTTACTTTTTATAAAAGGTACTTTTTATAAAATGATCTTTTTATAAAAGGTACTTTCTATAAAAGGAACTTTTTATAGAAGGTAGTTTTTATAAAATGTACTTTTTTATAAAAGGTACTTTTTATAAAAGGTACTTTTTATAAAAGGTACTTTTTATAAAAGGTACTTTTTATAAAAGGTACTTTTTATAAAAGGTACTTTTTATGAAAGGTACTTTTTATAAAAGGTACTTTTTATAAAAGGTACTTTTTATAAAAGGTACTTTTTATAAAAATTTTACAAAAGGTAGTATCCCACATTCCAAATTTCAGGTTAGGATATATAAAAAGTACCAAAAGTACACTTTTTACCCTTTTTACGACACTTAGAGACAGAATGAAAATTCCTTTTTCCAGATATTTTTTTTACCAAGGATTCAATATTCCAAATTTCAAGTTTCATTATTTTATAAAATAAAAAAAAAAGTAACAAATGTACACTTTTTACCCCTTTAACTTATTCTTAGTAGTACTTATTAAAGAATGTTTTTTCACCAAAGGATCCTACATTTTAAATTTTAAGTTTGTATGACATTATTTCAGTAAATAACAAAAAAGTACCAAAAGTACCCTTTTCACCTCCTTAGAATCAAACCTTTTATAAAAGGTACCAAAAGTTCAGTATGGAATAAGTACTTTTTGGAAAATTTAGATTCTAAGGGAGGTAAAAGGGGAAAAAGTGTACTTTTGGTACTTTTTTTTATAAAATAATGAAACTTGAAATTTGGAATATAGAATCCTTCGGTAAAAAAAATCTGAACAATGGAATTTTTGAAAAAACTAAGTGTCGTAAAAGGGATAAAAAATGTACTTTTGGTGCTTTTTATATATCCTAACATAATGGTCCTAGACACCTAATATTTGGAAGTGGTATACTACCTTTGTAAAATTACTTTTTTAAAAAACACCTTATCAAAAAAGTACCTTTTATGAAAAGTACCTTTTATAAAAAGTACCTTTTAGAAAAATTAGCTTTTATAAAAAGTACCTTTTATAAAAAGTACCTTTTATAAAAAGTACCTTTTATAAAATGACCTTTTATAAAAAGTACCTTTTATAAAAAGTTCCTCTTATAAAAAGTACCTTTTATAAAAAGTACCTTTTATAAAAAGTACCTTTTATAAAAAGTACCTTTTATAAAAAGTTCCTCTTATAAAAAGTACCTTTTATAAAAAGTGCCTTTTATTAAAAGTACCTTTTAAAAAAGTACCTTTTATAAAAAGAACCTTTAATAAAAAGTACCTTTTTTAAAAAGTACCTTTTATAAAAAGTACCTTTTATAAAAAGTTCCTTTTATACAAAGTATTATATTATTTTAGCACCAATATATAAGGAAATATAGATTCACTAAGGCTGGATTTTTGCCAGTGCTGATTCTAAGGGGGTAAAAAGGGTAAAAAATTGAACTTTTAATACCTTTTATAAAGGGTACCAAAAGATCAGTCTTTTATAAAATGTACCAAAAGTTAAGTTTTTACCCTTTCCAGCCTTAGTGGATCTATATTCCGGGATTGAGATTGAGTAATTAAAAAATGCTTAAAGACTTAAAAAAAATTTAAAATTATTTTTTTAATTTTTTCTACCGCATTACCATCTTTTTCTCCTCCTCAAAAAGTTCTACTTCAACCTCAGTCTCTGTTAAAATTTTATAACAATAAAGGCTTCTTCTTTAGAGGAGTTTTTTTTAATTTTCATTTAAAACTTTATTCGTTTTATATATTGCTACAACATCAAAAAAACATAAGCTTTGCATTTCCAGTTAACAAAAAGAGTAAAAAAAGTAAAATAAAATTAACAAAAACTGAAATAAAACAATACCGAAATATATAAAGAAAAGGCAACAACACACATTTATAATAAAGTAGCAGCATACAATGACTGTCAACGAGTTTGTTGGTAGTTTGTAAAGAGTGTAAAAATTAAAACCTATTTACAAGTATTTTGTAAATTGTGTTTTTATTTTTTTTTTTTGTATATTTTTGGCATATTTAAGTCTTTTTTTTGTTTTGTGAAATTTTTTGGCAGGAAATTCAATTTATAAAGATTTTTTTTTTATTGTTTTTGTTCTCTAAAATACACACACGCAAGTTTTTTGAAGTTCATGTTTGGCGCAATAAGGAAGTAAAAGTTAGTAAACAATTAGTAAAGATTCAATTGTTGCACTTATAAGTTATGAGACTTACTTGTTGGCTTAATTTACATTTTAAATTTATTGAAATTAAGATTTCTTTACCCTTTACTTGAAATTTGTGTTGAAGGGTGTATATAAGTTTAAACCAATGTTGGCAATCGATACCTTTTCAATACCGTTATCCGTTTCAAAACCCTTTAAATTGAATACCGGTACCAATACCAATACCGAAACTCAGTTTTGGTATCGGATACCGGTATCCAAAAACCTTTTCCTTCAGTACCGGTACGTACCGGTATTGAAACGGTTTTTCTTAAAAACCCATTTAAAAAAAAAAAAAAAAATAATAGAAAATTTTTAATTTTTTTGGTTTTTGTAAATGAAAAATCGTACTCCAAATGCCTCCCCGAAGTCTCATAAAAATCAAAAAAATCTTTGAGCACCCACATCGTGGATTAAGTAAAAATTTCCAAAAAAAAAGTCTTACTTCAACCGCTATGTGGGAGCAGAAGAAAATTATTGATTTTCACGAAATTTTTTGGATTCATTTAGACTCTCAAAAGAAACTTTCTGAACCCCTTAGTATATTTTAGTTTTTTGGAGATTTTTATTTAATCCGCGATGTGGGTGCCCAAGGATTTTTTTTTGATATTTATACACTCAAAATAATAACTCTGTTAAATTACAGAAAAACTCTGCTAATTTAACAGAGTACACCATACTTTTCCAGCTAACAACATTTTTTGGTAATTTTACTAAAAAACTCTGTCAAATGATTTGGACAGAAAAAAACTGTTAATTTACAGAGTTTATAGTAAAATATTGGTTAAATATGAAAGCTTTTTTACAGAGAAAACTCTGTAATTTTACTATAAAACTCTGTAAAATGATTTGGACAGAAAAAACTGTTAATTTACAGAGTTTCTAGTAAAATATTGGTTAAATAGACCACCATTTAGCAAAGAAAACTACTATACCACCATTTAGCAAAGAAAACTATATATTTGTAAAATACATTGGATGCAAAAAAAAAATTACAGAAAATACTCTGTAAATTTACAGAGTTTAGTTGAATGCATGTTATTTTGCAAAATTTTTATAAGATTTCTGAAAAAAAAATTTTGATAACTTTTTTTGCTACTTTTTCAACTTTTTCTCAAAAAAAAAAATTCAAATAAAATTTTGATGTTTGATAACAAAAACAAAAACTACTCAAAACAGAAAACTTTTTTGGTTATAAAAAAATACGAAGTATTCTGTATTTTAGCAGAAAACTCTTATTTATCTGTAAAATTAAGATTACAAAGTAAAAAGTTATATAACAGAGGAAACTTTGTTTTTTTTGTCACAACAAAATACAAAGTATTTTCTTTAAATCTGTATTTCGACAGAAAACTCTGTCAAATATCTGTTGAATTGAGATTACAGTCATTTTACAGAGTATTTTACAGAGTTATTATTTTGAGTGTAGGACTTCGTGGTTCAAAAATTATTAGCAAAACCGTAAATTTCAAATTGGTTTTACCTTTAGTTCACGTGTTGAAAAACCCGTTAAACCAGCTTTGAAAACATTGAAGAGTCAGAAAAATATTTTATTTTTTTGTCACTCACAAATATTTTTACAATTAAACAAAAAAACTAACACTCGAAAAAAATGTTATTTTTTTTTATTTTTTTTTTTTCAAAAATGGATATAAAAAAGTTTTTTACCCAAAAGAAAATATTTCTAATCAAAATTGTTAATTTTTTCACGTTAAAAAACTATCACTTTAAAAGGGCGCTGTGGAGGGTATTCATGGATTCGGCTTATTGTTAGTCGAATTTAACTATTCTACTTATTTTTACATATTTTTTTTACTTTTCTTAACTCATTTTGGACCAAGATTCAATTTTATTTTTTCTTTTTTTGAAAAAGGTACTTTTTTAGGGTAATTAGCACCCGCTGATTTCAAAAATCTTGTCAAAAAAATTTTCAATGCGCCGTTATCCCAGAAAAGCTTGCATTTCAACTTTTTATGCAATTTAAATGTTTGGATTTATTTGATATTTTACTAATTTATTTAAAATTAGTAAAATTTGATAATAAATTAAATATAAAAAAAAATTTAAAATAATCAAAAAAATTAAAAGCCGAAAATCAAAAAATGGTAAATTTTCGTTTTAGCTTGAAACAATTTCTGTACTGATTTGCATTGCATTTCATGGACATATAAATTGCGGTGGTTAAGTGGGGATATTTTTTTTTTAATTGCAGAAAGATGAGACTTAACATTCGTAACCATAGTTACCCGAAATTCCACTTTTTTCATACATAAATATTTTTTTGAAAAACAAATGAAAGATTTTTATGTCAGAATAACTTCAAAGTCCTGCAAGGGGATAAGAAAATTACAGTTTTCTCGGTCCGGCAACGTCCCCGCCGACCCCCCTAAAAAACGCTATTTTAATTTTTTTTTACATTTTTAAGGGCATTTTATCAAAAATGCTTAAAATAAATACGTGTTTAGTATTAAAATTGAAAAAAATATATTTTTTTTTAGTTTTTATGCGTTTTTTATATTTTTAGCATTTTTTTCGATAATACCGGTACGTACCGGTATCGACGTTTCGGTATCGGTAATACCGTAACCGATTCAACTCAAATACCGTAACCGATACCGATACCGAAATAAATAAAAAAAACAATACCAATACCGATATCGATACCGTTATTCGTTTCGATTGCCAACCTTGGTTTAAACTTATCATCATATCGTCTTGAAACCCCATAAAGTACATTGATTTTTGATCAGTGATAGATTTTAAGGTATTCTAGCGATGCCCTGTATATCTGTCTGTTGAAATATTGGCCACGGCCAAACTATTACACAGATATGACTGTTACTTAACATATTTACTTGCTGTTGTTTGGAGAAGTTTGGTATTGCATTTGAGCTATATCGGTTCAGCGGTTCAAAAGTTATGAACAAAAAATTAAGGACACTTGAAAATGTTGGTATAGTCCACATAACCTTAAAATACGAATTGCTTAAGTTCGGCTGCTAGTGGACAAATGTGATTGCGAATGGTATTTAAACAAGTAAAAATATATTTTTTTTATTGTAATTTTATTGTTTTAGTCATTCACACACTCAAAATAATAACTCTGTAAAATACTCTGTAAAATGACTGTAATCTCAATTCAACAGATATTTGACAGAGTTTTCTGTCAAAATACAGATTTAAAGAAAATACTTTGTATTTTTTTTGTGACAAAAAAACAAAGTTTCCTCTGTTATATTGCTTTTTACTTCGTAATCTTAATTTTACAGATAATTAACAGAGTTTTCTGCTAAAATACAGATCTAAGCAAAATACTTCGTATTTTTTATAACCAAAAAAGTTTTCTGTTTTGAGTAGTTTTTCTCTTTGTTACCAAACATCAACATTTTATCTGTATATTTTTTTTTTTTTTGAGAAAAAGTTGAAAAAGTAGCAAAAAAAGTTATCAAAATTTTTTTTTCAGAAATCTTATAAAAATTTTACAAAATAACATGCATTTAACTAAACTCTGTAAATTTACAGAGTTTTTTCTGTAAATTTTTTTTTTTGCATCAAATGTATTTTACAAATATACACTCAAAATAATAACTCTGTTAAATTACAGAAAAACTCTGCTAATTTAACAGAGTACACCATACTTTTCCAGCTAACAACATATCTTGGTAATTTTACTAAAAAACTCTGTAAAATGATTTTGACAGAAAAAAACTATTATTTTACAGAGTTTATAGTAAAATATTGGTTAAATATAAAAGCTTTTTTACAGAGAAAACTCTGTAATTTTACTATAAAACTCTGTAAAATGATTTGGACAAAAAAAAACTGTTAATTTACAGAGTTTTTAGTAAAATATTGGTTAAATAAACCACCATTTAGCAAAGAAAACTATGTAAATTTACATATATTTAAAAAATACACTTGATGCAAAAAAAAAAATTTACAGAAAAAACTCTGTAAATTTACAGAGTTTAGTTAAATGCATGTTATTTACCCTAGTAAAAAAGTTTTGATATAATAATATATAATTTGATACAATCATATTAAATTATATATGACTTTTTATATTTTTTGATTTAATTATATCTAAGATTTAATTCCATTCCATTTTCTTATCTGAGGTTATACATAAATATATATGACTTTATATAATTATAAAAATCTATATTTATTTATATAAAATAAGATCAACTGGATTTATTTGGATGTGACCAAAATTCGGATCTAATTGTATAATTTTTTATATTTGTGTATCTAAAATAATACAATTAGATAATTATTTGATCCAAATTGATACAGCCAATTTTGAGATCAAATTATATCTTAAAAGGTTTTTTTTTTACTCGGGTAGTAAAATTTTTATAAGATTTCTGAAAAGATTTTTTTGATAACTTTTTTTGCTACTTTTTCAACTTTTTCTCAAAAAAAAAAACAATATACAGATAAAATTTTGATGTTTGGTAACAAAAACTACTCAAAACAGAAAACTTTGTAATAAAAAAATTACGAAGTATTTTGCTTAAATCTGTATTTTAACAGAAAACTCTGTCAAATATCTGTTGAATTGAGATAACAGTCATTTTACAGAGTATTTTACAGAGTTATTATTTTGAGTGTATATATTACACCATCCGACACACATTTGTATACATGGACCAGACCGAAAAATTCTGAAAGTAGAGCTGAAAATAAAATACACGTGTCTCCCAGTTTTCTAGATTAATTCGCGTTTTCGCGAAAAACGCCAATAAAAAAAGTTGTGTTTTTCCAAAGTAGTGTGAAATAAGTAGAAACATTTATTAAATCTACATGTGGGCTAAATAATGTTAAAGCATGTCTTTAGTGCAATTTAAAGATGGGTTTCATCGTAGATTATATTAACTCTCTATCTCCCATTTTTTGGCGTCATTTTTGTCCTCATTTCTAATGCTCTGCTAGAAAACCATTAAATCGTGCATTTAAAATGATTAAAAAGTTATACAAAAGTGTTCTGTATCAAATTTCACTAGGAGTTATCAAAGTTCAATAATTATTGCGATTTTAGAAAAATGCTCAAAAAAGTAAAATTGTAAAGTATCTTTGGTGTAACACAATTTAATAAAATATAATACTTTACAATTTTTTTTTAAGCATTTTGCTAACATCTTACAAACTTTTGGCCTTTGACAACCCCTAGTGAAATTTGATGCAAAACACTTTTGTGGAACATTTTATCCCTTTAAACGCACGATTTAATGGTTTTCTAGAAGAGTACACTCAAAAAATTATGTCATTAACTGTTTGTAGTTTATTTAAAAAGTTTTACGTTTAGTCGTTTTTAAAATAAAAAATATTTGTTTTATGTCCAGTTTTTATTAATGACTACTTCTGTCCTTTGTTTCAAAAATAACACACTAAAAAATAAAGACTTTCATTAACATTTAATTTTGAAAGTCCTTTATTTTTGTTCTGTATGTAAAAACTACTGATTATTCTTAAAATTTTGAATGATTTGTGTAAGTAATTTTTTTTTTAATTGTTGGTATTTTTTTTGATGAGATATCATTAGTTTTTACCTACACAAGTAGGTTATTTTTTTGTAAAAAAAAAACTTCGAAAAATTATTTATAGAAATATAAAAACATGTTTGTATCAAGTGACTTTGCACGATGGGAAGAGTGTCTGGCCAGAATATAGTTGATTGCGGGATCGATTCCCCAAAATTTTATTAAAAATTTAAAAAAAAAAAAAATTCAATAGAAAATTGTAAAAAATAACCTACGAAATCATTAATTTTTAATGTTTTTGCAGGTAATTTTTTTGGAATTTGTTGGTAAAAATAACAGAACTATCATTAATTTTTAATGTTTTCGGAGGTTATTTTTTACGAATTTGTTGGTAAAAAAGAATAAAAAACAAGTAGAAAAGTTAAATTCGACTTTGCCGAATCTATGAATACCCTCCACAATGCCCATTTTAAGTGATAGTAAATTTTCTAGCGTGAAATAAATAACACTTTTGATTAGAAATATTTTATTTTGTGTAAAAAAAAAAATTTTTAGTAATTTTTGACGAAAAAAAAATAATTTACTAATTTTTTTTTTGAGTGTAAAATTTTTTTGAGTGTAAAATTTTTTTCGAGTGTACTTTTTTTTTGTTTTGGTATAAAAATATTTTTGAGTGACAAAAATAACTTGAAAAATATTTTTGTGACTTACCAATGTTTTTAAAACATGTTTAACGGGTTTTCAACACGTGAATTTAAGGTGAACTAATCTGAAATTTACGGTTTTGCTAATAACTTTTGAACCGCCGGACCGATTTCGCTGAAATTTAAAACGAACCGGACCAGAGGAACGGTAAATATATATGCCACACTTCAGCACCCTCAGAATTGCCGTTCGAAAGTTACCGTGTGTTTTATCTCGTAAATTCCAGAAAACCCCTTGCCGAAATTCACTCATTTGCTTATAACTTTTGAACCACTGGACCGATTTCGCTGGATTGCAATACCAACCTGACCAGGTAAATGTCCAACATATATGCCAAACTTCAGGAGCCTCCGTAAAGTCTTTCAAAAGTTAGCGTGTTTTCAACAGACAGACAGACGGACAGACGGACGGACGGACGGACGGACATCGCTAGATCGTCTTAAAATCGATCGAGGATCATGAATATATATACTTTATGGGGTCCTAGACCAATATTTCGAGGTGTTACAAACGGAATGACAAACTTATATATACCCTCTATCACTAGAGTGGAGGGTATAAAAATAACGTAATTTTTTAATGTTTAATGTTATTTATTTTAGAAAATTTTGTAAACAGTAAAAAATAAATGTTGATGTTTGTTAAAACAAATGAATGAATACTGGAATTGTTTATTCACTGGTCTTAAATGTGTTTTTAATTTGTTTTTGCCTACAAAATATTCTGAGTGTATTTGAAATAAGGACAAAAATCAATGCTAAAAATTGTAGATAGAGGGTTAATATATTCCAAGAAAAGAACCGCCATTTAATTTTACTGAACACATATTAACACTATTTTTCTCAGAAGTAAATTTTCTACATTTTTTCGAATTATTTCACACTTCTTTTGTGAAACACAATTTTTGCATTTTCGCGAAAAACGCGAATTAATTTAAAAAACCTGAGAGACACGGGAATTTAATTTTTAAATCCACTTTCTGATTGGAGTGAATTTTTTCTATAGTGCGAAATTTTTTTTTTTTTGCATTTTTCACGAAAACACGAATTTATCTAGAAAAACTGGGAGACACGTGTATTTTATTTTCAGCCGTAATCTCAGTATTTTTTAGTCCGGTTTATGTGTACAGCCCAAATTTAAAATTTGAAATTTTTGGGACGGTTTTATTGATCCATGGTCGATTCTAAGAAATTTTATAAATGTCCGTCCGTCCGACTGTATGTAGATATCACAATGCAGTCAAAAATAAAACAGCAAGCCTCCTGAAGTTTGCACGAGTATGTCTTATGGTCCTAGGCAGGCTAAGTTCGTAAATGGGCAAACTCCGACCAAGGAAAAAACACCCCCCCCACACAAAATATCCCACTGTAATGCTTTTCATTTTTATACCCTACACCACTCTGTGCTACAGTGTATAATAAGTTTGTGCTGATGTTTGTAACTATTCGAAATATTGGACCTAGACCCACCTTTAAGTATACCGATCGACTCAGAATCACTTACTGAGACGATCTAGCCATGTCCGTCTGTCTGTTCATCCAAACGTTGTAAGCACGATACAGGTCGCAATTATCAATCCATTTGTATGAAATTCGAAACCTAAGCTTCCTTTGACCCAAGCACGAAGACTATTGAAATTGGAAAAAATAGGTCGATGTTTAGACCTAGCCCCCATACAAATGCCCCTTTATAATTTGTCCCAAATGACTCTAATAACTGTATTATAATAGGTATCCTTTCGAAACTTGGCAGGAAAAAATATTTTGTATTCACAAATCATCATTCGAAATTTTAAAGAAATCACATAAATCTTTTAAAATTCATGAAAATATGATATATTTTATCAAAATTGTTTTTTTTGTAGGTTTTAAACGTGTGCTTTGGTGGCTTAATCAATTCGCAGAAAGAATTGAAAACGAAAGTCAATCAACAAAAACGCGGATTCAATTAATTTTTTAATTGAAACTCCTCCGATAAAGAAAATTGTTATATCAATCATCAAATTGTAGGTGATTAATTGATTTTTATTTCAATTAATCATTTTTTTGATTTTGATCAAAAATTTGATCAATTTTTTATTTAAAGTCAATTAAAATAATGATTGATTTTACAAATGAATTTCAAGCTTATAGAAAAATTATGGTGAAATTTATATGTTTTGCTTTCCAATATGTTGCCGACAATAAAAAAAAAGTAAAACCCGATTATAAAGTATGCTTTTGAATTAATGTATTCAAATAAATTGAAACGAAAAAAAATCTGGTATGTTGAAAATTTGTAATTTGATAGTTAAAGAAAATAACAAAAATGTTGATCAAAACAATAATTGACTCATTTAAATTTTGTTGATTAATAGATTTAATTGAAAGTGTTTAGCCAATATTTTTTTGTGTGTTCTGAATATAATTGGATCATTTTTGGACTTAGACCCATATTAAAATTTCACCCGATATTCAATAAAACAAATAAGCCAATTTCACTCAAATTTAGTTGTGTTTTCCCAACTAATTAAAAATCAAACGTAAGATAAATCCAATTGGTGCATGTTTGGACTTGGGACCCATTTTCCGGAAAACACTGGTGTAGGGTATCATGTGGTCGGTTATGACCAACTATAACTTTCTTACTTGTTTTAACAGGGTATAAGAGATTTTAACACTCTGATTTGTTTCTACTAATTTTTTTTTTATGAAATTTAATGGGGCCCCTCTAAGGGTTAAAGATACAGGGTAGGTGTGTTCGGAAAAAATGTTTGGGGTCGACATTTGATCGATCTGGACTCATTAATATAAAAACTTTATTTACAAACGGAATGACAACCTTATCTATAATTTTAACACTAAATAGACGGCATAAAAACAAGGAAATAATTTTATATCCCTATCACACTCTCAAAATTTAAATACACTTTGTTTAAAAAGTATACAAAGAAAACAAGTTTGAATAAGATTTGGTTTCCTAACATTTTGATAAAATTTTATTTAAATAACTATGAAACACTCTGTTTTTATGAAGTACCTAAAAGTATGCTATGTTATATTCTACAGTCAACTTGTGCATAGACAATTTTCTAGAATTTTTTTTAGTTTTTTGGAAAATTATCCTTGTTGTTTACTTTTTCTTTGCATAGCAACATTTCCTTTTTTGACTATGTGAATGTGTTTTTTTTTTTTTTTTTTTTAAGAAATAAAACATTTTATAATATTGTTGTTCATACGACTACTACTCTACCACTAATAATACTACTATAATTTTTATAGTCCTGATGCCATTTGTTAAGACACGCAACGCCATTTTGGCGACGAATGTCATGAAATTGTACAATTCATACCAAGAAAAAAAAGCACAGTAAGGAAAAGTACTATGTTTATACAACACATACAGCGGCAAAAAAAGACTGGAAAAACTCTTTCTTTTCTTTTTTTTTTTGAAATTTTTTATGAATACAAAATGATACGAAAAGAAAAACTAGCACAACATTGGTAAACTTGGAGCAAAGAGCAAGAGGGACTTAAAACCTGCTATACCATTCATACATTTCATATATGGAATGGAACAAAAAATAATATATATTATAGCATTGAATGTTAAAGGAATATAAATGTTTTAATAATAAGCAGAGGCGTAGTTTGTAGTTGATAAAAGGGGGTTTCAAGGATTAATTTCGATAATTGAAAGGGAAACGAATTGTAAGTTATTCATATTTGTAACAAAAAGCCAAGTAAAAAAATTATAGTCGTTCAAGACCGACCATATAATACCCTACACTAGTGTTTCCCGGAAAATGGGTCCCAAGTTCAAACATGGACCGTTTCGTATTATCTTTTGTCAAATCTTTAATAAGTGTAAAAAATACTCACAAACCAAATTTAAGTGAAAAAGGCTGTTATTTGTAGCCAATAAATCTCTTTAACTGATAATCGGGCAATGTTTTCATATGGGCCTAAGTCCAATAATGGTCCGATTATAATCAGATTTTTTTTATTTGATTAGGTAATTAAAGTACGCGTTAAACACATACAAACAATATTTTAATAAAATATTTTCATGAAATTTGAGAGATTTATGTGAATATCTGGAAGGAGCTACTATAGGAGCTACAAGAAAAACTGGTCCAATTCCTTTACAATTTAGAATGGTTATTATTGAATACAAAACAAGTTACCTGCCAATTTTTGAAAGCATATCTATTATGATACGGTTATTCGAGTCATAGGTCTAAACATGGACCGATTTTTTCCAATTTCAATAGCCTTCGACTTTGGGGCAAACAAAGCTTAAGTTTCAAATTTCAGCAAATCGATTGATAATTGTGACCTGTATCGTGTTTACAACGTTGAGATGGACGGACGAACATCGCTAGAATGACTGAAAAACTTATTCTGAGTCGATCGGTATACTTGAAAGTAGGGCAAACAAAGCATATGTTTCAAATTTCAGCAAATCAATTGACAAATTGTGACCTGTATCGCGTTTACAACGTTGAGATTAGGGCTTCCAATCGGGATTGGTTTTTCTTAATCCCGGGATTCGGGATTGAAGAAAAATTTTCGGGATCCCGATTTCGGGATCCCGGGATTTTCGGGATATTTTGAATCCCGGGATTCACGGGATTTTTTGGAAATTTTCGGGATTTTTCGGGATTTTTAAAAATTTTTAGTATTTTTTGTCACTTTAACAAATTCACGCGTTCGTAAAAATTAGCAAAGTTTTGTTGATGTTGTGAAAAAGGTCAGGATTCCTCCTGTGAAGAATATACGTATTCGGTTATCTTTCTTATCTTTCGTCGTGGCTCATCGTTATCAACTTTTAATGAGCGTGAGTTGAAAAATAAATTAATTTTCAAATTTTTGCATAAGTGATTATTTTTTGCTATTTTTGCTATTTTTTTTATTTTTTTTAAATTTATTTGATTTTTTTTTTAAATTTATTTTTTTTTTTTTTTTTCTTGCAAAAAAAAATATTGTTTAGCAATGTTTTTTTTTTGGTAAAAAATGTGTTAGCGAGAGTAGAGTTTGCATGACTCACGCGTGAGCGTAAACGATAAGTGACTGATTTCATTATTGTTTGCGTGAGCGTGACTGAGTGTGAGTCAAAACCCACTTACGCCTTTAAAAAAATGTTTTAGTAAAACATAAAATTAGAATTTCTTTACATTTCGCAAACATTTCACCTTTTTCTATAACAAAAACATGGTGCCTGACGGAACTTTTGTCGATTTTTTTTATTTTGTTTCACAAAATTCATATCTTATTCAAATTATTTTAAAAAAATCTAAAAATAACAAAAAATATTAAAAAAAATAAAAAAATCGGGATCCCGAAAATCCCGGGATTGAAAATCAGAAATCCCGAGATTCGGGATTTGCCTAATCCCGAAAATCCCGGGATTTCCGGGATCGGGATATCCCGATTGGAAGCCCTAGTTGAGATGGACGGACAAACATCGCTAGAATGACTGAAAAAGTTATTCTGAGTCGATCGGTATACTTGAAAGTGGGTCTAGGACCAATATTTCGGGTAGTTACAAACATGATCAAAAAATCATTATACCCTGTACCACAGAGTGGTGTAGGATATAAAAAACAAGTGAGAGTGTTAAATTCTGGTGTGTCGAATTTTTGATACCATCCAACATGTAAAAAAGCTGAAAAAAGTAAATAAAAAGCGGGGTCCAATTTTTGCTAGGTACGGGGGGGGGGGTCGTTCGACGGGAGAGGTTGAGGGACACCCTGCCACTCGCGATACCTGTTGACAAATATATAAATTAAATGTGTTTTGCACTTAATTAATACAGTTTTATCATCATTTAATTTATTTTTTATATCTACGCCCCTAAAAAGGGGCGGGCCGAAAAAACTGTATTTTTTGTCCCCTTGGTACAAGTGCAGGTGGATAAACTTATGTTTCGTTTATTCAACAAAAAACTTGTAAAATTATGTTTTTCTGGGGCTGTTTAAGTTCTTCAAGGGGGAACTTCTTTCCCTTTGCTTCGATTTGCCCCATATACGAAATCTACACTCAAAAAAAACCTTGTAAAATAACAAGAAAAACTTGTTATTTTTATTTTTTGCTACCTTCCATTTGACAAGAATTCCTTGTTATTTTACAAGCTTTTTACCAATAATATTTTAATTTTACAAGCTTTTTACCAAAAAACTTGTAAATTTACAATTTTTTTGAAGCGATAAAACTTACAAGGAGGTTTCGTGCCTTTACTAGATTTTTTGCTACCTCCTATTTTACGAAAATTCCTACACTAAAAATATTTTGTAAGTAAATTCAACTGAAAAAACGTTTAAAACAATCGTTTTTCCTTTTAAAAAACGGACTACTTATATTTCATTTGAAACAACAGATTTTTTCAGTTATTTTTAAACGTTAATAAATGACTAGACATTCCGTAAAAACAAACGATGTTTCAGTTATTTTAACTGTTTACAATTTTTCATTTTGTGGAGTAAAAATTAATTTTTTTGAATAACAAACTACAAAAACCGTTCTTCTGTAAAATTATACGGAATAATCAGTCACAAATAATTTAACTGATAAAAATATTTTTCCGTAACTTTTGTAGTTTATTGTTTTAACAACTGTAGAAATCATTCAATATTTTATTTTCTTTGAAAAACAAACGATAAAACGTTTAAAACAACTTTAACTAAAAACTTTTTGAATAACCGTAAAAAAGTTACTGTAAAACTTCTCTGGGTGTAGTAAAAATTACGAGCTATTTTGTAGTTTTATAAGATTTTTACCAATATAATTGTAAATTTACTACTTTTACCCAAATTTACTAGATTTTTTTTTGTAAAAAACCTTGGAAATTTGTAAAATTACAAGAAAAACTGTAAAATTATAAAAAAAATGTAAATTTCGATCGAGACTTTTTATTGTAATTTGACAAGGTTTTTTTAGAGTGTAATTTTCACCACATAAAAATTTTCCAAATCTTCACATATTCTATAATAATCTCCCCTTGTTTAAGTCCCCGCAACTACCCCGTTATATTAAATAATAACTTTATATTTATATGAGGCACTCCAAGAGAAATGTCCGATTTAAAAATTACGCTGTTCCACAAATTTGAGGTGAGTTAATCTAATTGGATTGAGAACAAAAAGAAAGTATATGGTTTTGAATTGAGAAAAGTGTGAAAGAAAAATTTTTAATTTTTCTAAAAATTTAGACATCCTGTTTTGTTTTTTACTAGTTTCATATTATCCAGTTATAATAATCTTCAGAAAAACTTTTAATGTCAAATTTATTTAGTTAATCGTCAATAAAACTCTATATGTGAAAATTATTTACAGATCGCAGCCGACAAGGATTGAACTCATCATCATCTGTAATACTTTGCTATTAACTGCTTGTAACGTACAATCACTCTAGACCGATACGCCAAGTAGGCTGTTAAGCAAGTATCAACTAAATCTGATTTTTTCAATTCGAGTGTGGTTGTTGCTGTTGTTTTTTTCTTACAGAAGAGTTTGTTATTGAAATTTGTGTAAACAAACTTATTTTTAGTAATCATTATTCTTCTTCCTCTCCTTCATCAATTCTGATCTAACAATAAGTACTTATTTTTGCAAACATTAGGTTAGGTGTTGTGTTAGGTGTTGCCATTTTTCCAAAGATACTGATTGCCACTTAGGGCGACTTATAGTCGTTATTTTTAAATTATTGTTTTCTGTAAAGACAGTCGAGCTCAGGCTCTAATTATAATTATGTCTTATAATTTTTTGATTTGTTATATATGGTTTTGAATTGAGAAAAGTGTGAAAGAAAAATTTTTAATTTTTCTACAAAATTTAGACATCCTGGTTTGTTTCTTACTAGTTTCATATTATCCAGTTATAATAATCTTCAGAAAAACTTTTAATGTCAAATTTATTTAGTTAATAGTCAATAAAACTCTATATGTGAAAATTATTTACAGATCGCAGCCGAAAGTAATACTAGAATAAAACTACCAAAGGATTTTTGATTACGCACTTACAGTTTTTTTAATGGACAATTGATTTACATGAAATAAATGATGTAAATATACTTCTGAGACAAGTAATGTTCTCAGATGGCTGCAATGAAATTTAATGGTCCGTCCGTTCACTTAAAAAATTATGTCATTAACTGTTTGTAGTTTATTTAAAAAATTTTACGTTTAGTCGTTTTTAAAAGAAACAACATTTGTTTGATGTTCAGTTTTTATTAATGACCACTTTTGTCAATTGTTTCAAAAATAACACACTAAAAAATAAAGACTTTCATTAACATTTAATTTTTAAAGTCATTTAATTTTGACTTGTAAGTAAAAACTACTGATTATTCTTTAAATTTTTGATGATTTGTGTAAGTTTTTTTTTTTTAATTTGTTGGTATTTTTTTTTTAATTGTTGGTATTTTTTTAATGAGATATCATTAGTTTTAACCTACACAAGAAGGTTATTTTTTTGTAGAAAAAAATTCAAAAAATTATTTATTATTAATTATTTATTTATCGGTCCATATTAAGACCTAGCCCCCATAGAAACGCCCCCTTTGAATTTTGCTTAAATGCCTCTAATAACTGTATTATAATAAGTAGATATCGTTTCGAAATTTAAAAAGGAATCGGGTCAGTCCTTCTGGTAGTCCCCATACAAACCACCCTCCCGATATTCAAATAATTTCCTCTAAACTCATAAAAATTAATATATATGGGGCATTCCATGTGAAATCGGACACTTTGAAAAACTTTTTTTTTAGATTTTCCCAATATGTTTACAGTTTTTAGTACCCTTCGAAAACTCCTTCGTGGTAAATTTTCAGATTTTTTTGATGACCCGTTCAAAAGATATCGAATTTTTAAAAATTGGCAGTTTGTTTCTTTACTCAAACTTCTTTTAATCATAACTTCTTCAATAATGGTCCAAATTTCAAATTTTTTTTTTCAAAATTTTTGTTTTTTTAAATACTTTCTAAAAAAAAATCCCCAAAAATTCTTAAAAGCGCTCTAGTATGCGATTTTTAAGTTTTAAAATTTAAATCTAATTTTTGAAAATGTTTGTACTCTTTGATTTTTTTGAAATTTTTTTGTGTAAAACTTCTATCAATTCTACAAATTTTTTGCCCAGGAAGATCGTGGGATAACGATTATTACTATTTTTTAAAATTTTTTGAAAAATTTTTATTGTAATTTTCCAATCTTAAAATCATTTCTACTGCTCCAATGGTGCGTCATAGGGGGGTCCTTTATAAGACCGACCCCCATTAATTTTTACGTCTTAACATTTCTTTGGAACAAACTAATACCCTATCTCCAATTTCTAAGGGTGCTCCCACACAATAAGACATTTTTTAAAATTTGTTCCAACCGCTCTAACTGCCCAAATAGTGCCCTTAGAGCAACAAAATGTATGACCGACCCACAATATTTTTTTAGTCCAAACATTTTCTCTGAACACACCTACCCTCTATCTTTAACTGTTAAGGCGGTCCCCATACAATTTTTTTTATTTTTTGTAAATTTGTTTTATTTAATCAGCTTCTACCGGTCCAATGGTGCGTCCGAGAGGGGTCATTAGTGAGACCGACCCCCATTTACTTTTACCCTACAACATTTTTTCAAAACATACCTACGCCCTATCTCCACTCCCTAAGTAGGCTCCCATACAAAATTAAATTTTTATAAAATTTGCTCCAACTGTTATTTGTATGGGAGCCTACTTATGGAGTGGAGATAGGGCGTCGGTATGTTTTGAAAAAATGTTGCAGGGTAAAAATAAATTGGGGTCGGTCTCAATAATGACCCCTCTCGGACGCACCATTGGACCGGTAGAAGCTGATTAAATAAAACAAATTTACAAAAAATAAAAAAAATTGTATGGGGACCACCTTAACAGTTAAAGATAGTGGGTAGGTGTGTTCAGAGAAAATGTTTGGACTAAAAAAATATTGTGGGTCGGTCATACATTTTGTTGCTCTAAGGGCACTATTTGGGCAGTTAGAGCGGTTGGAACAAATTTTAAAAAATGTCTTATTGTGTGGGAGCACCCTTAGAAATTGGAGATAGGGTATTAGTTTGTTCCAAAGAAATGTTAAGACGTAAAAATTAATGGGGGTCGGTCTTATAAAGGACCCCTCTATGACGCACCATTGGAGCAGTAGAAGTGATTTTAAGATTGGAAAATTACAATAAAATTTTTTCAAAAAATTTTAAAAAATACTACCTCCGTCCCGAAATATTTTTAACATTTCTATAGATTTTTTTGTCCCAAAATAAACTTAACATTTTATTAAGCAGTGTTTTAGTTGAAATAATACAAGATAAAGTTAAAAAAATAATCTTATACTAATCTCGTGTACTAAAACTGTAACAAAATTAATTAAAAATATTTGCAAGATGTCCCTATTGCATCCATAATGCATTTATTTAAAACCGTTAAAAGGGCCTCTAGCGTAAAATTTCTTATTTCATACGCCGCATTTTGTAATAATTTTCATCTTTTCGACCATAGTGGACACCATGCCTGTTTGTAACGTCGAAAAAAAGTTGTCTCATTTATATGGATGCAGTTTATTGCATCCATTTTGCACGTGAATTGAAAAATTGCAAAGCTATAAAGAATTTTTAAATTATTGATATGTCCCGATATGTATTAACAAAAAAACAAAGCTTTTTCAAAAAATCCTCCATAATCCCAGCCAAAATATAGAAATGTTAAGATTATTTTGGGACGGAGGTAGTAGTAATAATCGTTATCCCACGATCTTCCTGAGCAAAAAATTTGTAGAATTGATAGAAGTTTTACACAAAAAAATTTCAAAAAAATCGAAGAGTACAAACATTTTCAAAAATGAGATTTAAATTATAAAACTTAAAAATCGAATATTAGAGCGCTTTTAAGAATTTTTTGGGATTTTTTTTAGAAAGTACGTAAAAAAACAAAAATTTTGAAAAAAAAAATTTGAAATTTGGACCATTATTGAAGAAGTTATGATTAAAAGAAGTTTGAGTAAAGGAACAAACTACCAATTTTTAAAAATTCGATATCTTTTGAACGGGTCATCAAAAAAATCTGAAAATTTACCACGAAGGAGTTTTCGAAAGGTACTAAAAACTGTAAAAAAATTGGGAAAATCTAAAAAAAAGTTTTTCAAAGTGGCTGATTTCACATGGAATGCCCCATATGTACTTTGGTAACTTAATCTCATCGGAACACATTTGGACCATTTTTGGACTTACAAGGGAAGTATCTCAATCCTTATGAACCGATTTGCCTGAAACTTAAAATATATTTAAAAGAGACTATTTTAAGGTTGGGGTGTCTCGGCTTATCGGCCATATCAGTGTTTCAAAATTTTGTTGTCCCCTTCTGAAACAGTGTGGACCTCCGCGAAAATTTCTATAACTCCCGAACTAACAGGAATATCCTCTAGAGCAATGGTTCCCAACCTTTGATTCTCGCCCCACTGGGTGGCAATTTGAAGGTTCCAGGGGGGCAACGAGCAATTTTTCAAGATTTTTTTTAGTCAAATTAACTACAAAAACTATTTTTTTTGCAAAATTAACTACAAAAAGCTTGTTAATTTCTTAACATTTTTACTAAAAACTTAATTTAAATGTTTATTTTACAAAAACTTTGCTAAAAAAGTTGTAATTTTTCATTAGAAACAAAAATTAGAAAAACTGACAAATTTTTACTTAGTGTAGGGGGGACAAGAAAATTTTTTTAACTTAAAAGTGGGGCGTGGCGTAAAAAAGGTTGGGAACCATTGCTCTAGAGGAAAAATACGTGTCGACTTAAAATTAATAAAGATTATTTCGTATTCATATGGACATCGTAGGTCTATGTCTTCATATAAATACCCCCCAAAATTTACACATTTTCATGAAAAAAGTATTTAACGAAGCCAAACTCTTAGAAGGTTATGCTACCATTGGATAGGCACTAAAAAAACCTTTCTTCTCATATGTATACATCATATAGTTTCTTAGAAAGAAATGGCTGAAAAATCAAAAAAACAATTTTTTCGCCATTTTTTTACCAATGTTTTGAACCCCTAAATCCCCGATATTTTTTTTTTTTTTTTAAAGAAACAACACTCAGGCAATGCTGCCTATCAATTACTAATGAAACCGTGATGTTTCTTTCGGAAAGGGGATAGAAGAGAGATGAAAGATTTGAAAGATAGAAGGGCTTCAGTATGGCAACACTGTAATTGCGCGTGTTAAAAATTTTGAGTACAGTTGTTGCATCGCCATCTGTTATTGATCTGGCGAATTATTTTTGAAGCTGTGTTTAATATCCATTATTTTATTATTTTACTTCGTTGACGTTTTAGTGCTATTTATCAACGAAGGAGGGTGCTGCGATAAATATTAGTTATAAATAGAAACTAATAAATATCTGAAAAAAAGTTGTTCTGCCTGAGCCGGGAATCGAACCCAGGCTTGCTGGCTAGTAGTCCAACGCGCTAACCACTAAGCCACAGCACCCCTTAGAATTGTCTCTTTTATATATATTTTACTTCCCTTGTTAGTCCCTGATATGAAAATTTCGACCGATATTCAGTTAAATCGGTCTATTGGCAAAAAAAAATAAACCAATTCCACTAAAATTTGATCTGTGCGTGTTTTCTACACTTAATAAAGATCTAACAAAAGATAGATCCAATCAGTCCATGTTTAGACTTGGGACCCTTTTTCCGGAAAACACTGGTGTAGGGTATCAAATGGTCGGTCTTTACCGATTATAATTTTCTTACTTGTTTTCATTTGTTTTTGCCTACAAAATATTTTAAGTGTTTGTCCAACTATCGGTTTAAGCACGATACAGGTCGCAATTTTCAATCCGTTGACTTGAAATTTGAAACTTAAGCATCTTTTGGCCCAGGGAAGAAGCCTATTGAAATTGGAGAAAATAGGTTCATGTTAAGAAATAGCCCCCATACAAACGCCCCTTTGGATTCGGCTTAAAGGACTTTAATAACTGTATTATAATATCGCCTTGAAATTTTGCAGGTAATCAAATTTTGTATGCACGAATCATCATTCCAAATTTCAAAGGAATCGGGTCACCCCACCCTCCCAATATTCACATAGTTCCCTAAAAATTCATAAAAATTTAAATATTTGATAAAAAAAAAAAATTTTAGGTGTTAAACGTATACTTTAGTAACCTAATCAAATCGGAATATAACTGGACTATTTTTGGACTTAGTCCCCCACTTAAAAATTTCCACCGATATTCAGTTAAATCGGTCTATTGACAAAAAATAAACCATATCCACTAAAATTTTATCTGTGTGTGTTTTCTACACTAAATAAAGATCTAACAAAAGACAGATCCAATCGGTCCATGTTTGGATTTGGGACCCATTTCCCGGAAAACACTGGTGTGGGGTATCATATGCTCGGTCTTGACCGACTATAACTTTCTTACTTGTTTTAGGTTGTGTATTTTTAATATTTTTTTTTACCTTTTTCAAACGCCTTGGATAAAAAAGTTCAAAATTTCAGTGGGCCCTAAAAAATTTATTCGAACTTCTTTTGCAAAACCCTTTAAAGATTTAGTTTATTCAATAGTTTACTTTTATTTGGCATTGGAACCATTGAGGCTCAAGGCGTTGTCCCAAAATTTTTTGCACTATGTAATTTAACAAATTTAGCATATATTTTAGCATACTCCGGACACTTCATGTGAAATTCTTTATATCGAGTAGTTCCTTTTTTTTCTCTCACAACAAGCATTTCCACTAGCAGGTTTATTAATAGGGCGGTTTAGGATTATACACGGCGCCAGTAAAGTTGTAAAATCGTTGAAATGGCAAATAAATGTCGACAAAATGACTGCAGTGCAGAACAAACTGTATATACACATAAGTACACAACAATAATAATATTACGATTGTATAGCAGAAAACTATATACAGACATACTCCTTTTCATGCCATATGAATGTAAATAAAACAAAATTTTTTAATTAAGGTGATACTTAGTTATCTACAGCATTTTTCGGTAGACGAAACTAATTTAGCTAGAAAAATATTTTAATTAAATTTAGCTTTACTGAAAATTGAAAGTTAGAATTGTAAAGCTACATTTGTATTAAAAAAAATGTTTGTTCATTGCAAGTGTTTCGTAATGTTTAATAAACATTTCATGGGATCATAGGTTCGATTCCCACCAAAACCCTTGGTCGATTTTGCTACAACGAGACGACGGTCAATGTTACCAGTTCTCTGTTAGATTGAAATTATGAAAAAATTATTTGTAATTAAATGGAAGAAATAAATAAAACCACTAAAACACATTTCATAAATTTAATGAAATATTTCATCAACACCACATTAAAGAAAATAAAATTTAAAAAATTTGTAGAGTAAATTTAAGCAATAACGTGTAATTGGCTAAATTATCTAAGTTGAGAGAACTTATGAAATATTGCTTAAGTTGCCTATTTTCTAATTACAATCTTAATTATGATTTAAAAATTTTCCAAAATTAAGCAAAAACTAACTTAATCTTTCAAATAAAATTATCCCTAATCAATGTGACGACAAGTAAAAAAAAATATATACAATTTTTGGTTTCTGTAAATTTACATATAAATATTTTTGACTGAAAGCTACTACAAATTGTATTGGAGTAGGTTATTATTATTATAAATATTATTGAAATAAATTTAACAAACTATAAAGTTAAGGACCTTAGCCATATATTTTAAAATATTATATGCATTACCTGTTTTTTAATTTTTAATAATTTTAATTTTTCAAAAGCTTCAAATACCGCTTGAAAAAAATATACTTGACGTCATTCTTTTGCTTCTACTGCAAAGTGGTTTATTTTAGATTTTTCGCATTCTTCTGAACCAATCTACTTCTTATCTCCACTCCCTAAGTAGCTGCCATACAAAATGGCATTTTTATTAAATTTGCTGGCAAATGTGTACACTCAAAATAATAACTCTGTTAAATTACAGAAAAACTGTGCTAATTTAAAAGAGTAAACCATTTTTTTCCAGCTAGCAACATTTCTTTGTAATTTTACTAAAAAACTCTGTAAAATGATTTTGACAGCAAAAAACTGTTAATTTACAGAGTTTATAGTAATATATTGGTTAAATATGAAAGCTTTTTTACAGAGAAAACTCTGTAATTTTAACATAAAACTCTGTAAAATGATTTGGACAAAAAAAAACTGTTAATTTACAGAGTTTCTAGTAAAATATTGGTTAAATAAACCACCATTTAGCAAGGAAAACTATGAAATTTACATATATTTGATGCAAAAAAAAAAAATTACATAAAAAACTTTGTAAATTTACAGAGTTTAGTTAAATGCATGTTATTTTGTAAAATTTTTATAAGATTTCTGAAAAATAAATTTTGATATCTTTTTTGCTACTTTTTCAATTTTTAAAAAAAAACAAGTAAGAAAATTATAGTCGGTCAAGACCGACCATATAATACCCTACACCAAGGTTTCCCGGAAAATGGGTCCCATGGATCGATTAGATCTATATGTTGTAAAACCTTTAATAATTGAAGAAAACACTCACAAATCAAATTTGAGTGAAATAGGCTTCTATTTGTTGACAATAAACCGCTTTAACTGAATATCGGGCGAAATTTTCACAAGGGGCCTGAGTCCAAAACTGGTCCGATGATTATCAGGTTTGATAAGGTTATTTAAGTACGCGTTTAACATACACAAACAAAATTTTAATTAAATATTTTCTATTTTCATGAAATTTGAGACATTTATGTGAAAATCGGGAAGGTGGTTTGTATGGGGGCTACAAGAAGAACTGGTCCGATTTCTTTGAAATTCGGAATGATGATATGTGAAGACAAAACATGTTTACCATCCAAATTTCAAAGCGATACCTTCTATAATACGGTTATTAGAGTCATTTGAGCCAAAACTAAAGAGGACCTTTGTATGGGGGCTAGGTCTAAATATGGACCGATTTTTTCCAATTTCAATAGGCTTCGTCCTTGGGCCAAGAGAGACTTAAGTTTCAAATTTCAAGTCAATTGATTAAAAATTGCGACCTGTATCGTGTTTACACCGTTTACATGGACAGACAGACGGACGGACGGACGGACAGACGGACGGACGGACGGACATCGCTAAATCGACTCAAAAAGTGATTCTGAGTCGATCGGTATACTTGAAGGTGGGTCTAGGACCAATATTTCGGGTAGTTACAAACATCAGCACAAACTCATTATACCCTGTACCACAGTGTGGTGTAGGGTATAAAAATATAAAGATAAAATTTTGATGTTTGGTAACAAAAACAAAAAACTTTTTTGGTTATAAAAAATGCGAAGTATTTTGCTTAAATCTGTATTTTAGCAGAAAACTCTGTTAATTATCTGCAAAATTAAGATTACAAAGTAAAAAGTAATATAACAGAGGAAACTTTGTTTTTGTCACAACAAAATACAAAGTATTTTCTTTAAATCTGTATTTTGACAGAAAATTCTGTCAAATATCTGTTGAATTGAGATTACAGTCATTTTACAGAGTATTTTACAGAGTTATTATTTTGAGTGTAGCTGACCCGCAATATTTTTTCAACCCCAACACTTTCTTAAAACATATCTAACTTCTATTTTAAACAACCATAAATTTTTTTTATTTTTAAAAAACTTGTTCTATTAAATCATTCCCTCCTGAACCTTGGCATATATGTTGGGCATTTACCTGGTCGGGTTGGTATTGCAAGCCAGCGAAATCGTGGTTCAAAAGTTATGAGCAAAAGAAGGAATTTCGGCAAGGGTTTTTAGCGAATTTAAGATATATAAAGCACGATATCTTTCTAAAGGCAATTCTGAGGATGCTGAAACTTGGCATATACAAAATTTGTCGTTTCCCTGGGCTGGATCATATTGAATCAGCTAAATCGGTCCAGCCAAGCTTGTCAGCGTCCTTGGTTCGTATTGAATTTCAGCCAAATTGGTCCAGTGGTTCAAAAGTTATTAGCAAAACCCTAAATTTTAGATTCGCTTCACCTTAAATTCACGGGATGAAAAAACCGAGCCTTTAAAAACAAGCTTTAAAACCATTGGAAAGCCACAAACTACTTTAAAAAGTATTTTTGTCACTCAAAAATATTTTTAAACTAAAAAAAAAAAAATTTACGCTCGAAAAAAATTTAACACTCAAAAAAAAAATTTTTAATTTTTGTTTTTTTTTTTACAAAAATGACAAAAAAAAAGTTTTTTACACAAAATATTTCTAATCAAAATGTTTATTTTTTTCACGTTAGAAAATTTACCATTCTTTAAAACGGGCATTGTAGAGGGTATTCATAGATTCGGCCAAGTCGAATTAAACTTTTCTACTTGTTTTTGCTCTATTGCAACAAATCGTAAAAACCACCCCGAAAAAGGAGGAGGGAGGGGTTGAAATGTTATACAAAAATATTGCCCATAAAATTTTACTATATACGTTAGAGCTAACCAAAGCCCAAAAATTAACACAAGCATAAAACAACTAGAAAATTTAAATTCGACTTGGCCGAATCTATGAATACCCTCCACAATGCCCTTTTTAAGTGATAGTAAATTTTCTAACGTGAAAAAAAAATCATTTTTGATTAGAAATATTTTATTTTGTGTAAAAAACGGTTTTTTTTGTAATTTTTGAAAAAAAAAAAAATAATTTACTAAATTTTTTTTTGAGTGTAAAATTGTTTTTTGAGTGTAAAATTTTTTTGAGTGTATTTTTTTTTTTTTTTTGTGTAAAAATATTTTTGAGTGACAAAAATACGTTGTAAACTATTTTGTGACTTACCAATGTTTTTAAAACATGTTTAGGGGCATGCCACACTCAAATTCCGTTCGGATTTGGAAAAAGTGATTTGCTCCTAAAACGCAAAACAAATATTATTTTTTTCGGAATAAAATCACTTTCAAAAGTCAAAGTGGAATTGAATTGCATAAAAAAGGTTTCATTCCGAAAAAAATATTCGCTTTGCGTTTTACGATTAAACCACTTTTTCCAAATCCGAACGGAATTGAGTCTGGGACATGCCCCTTAACGGGTTTTCAAAACGTGAATTTAAGATGAAACTAAATTGAAATTTACGGTTTTGCTAATAACTTTTGAACCACTAGACCCATTTGGCTGAAATTCAATACGAACCAAGCCAGGGCAATGACAAATATATATGACAAGCTTTAGCGTCCTCAGAATTTCCTTTCGAATGTTAGTATGTTTTTTATCTCGTAAATATGAGATAAAACCTTGCCGAAATACAGTCTTTGGCTCATAACTTTTGAACCACTGGACCGATTTCGCTGGATTGCAATACCAACCTGACCTGGTAAATGCCCAACATATGTGCCAAACTCAAGGAGCCTCCATAAAGTCTTTCAAAAATAAGCGTGTTTTCAACAGACAGACAGACAGGCAGGCGGACAGACGAACGGACATCGCTAATCGTCTTAAAATCGATAGAGGATCTTAAATATACATACCTTATGGGGTCCTAGACCAATATTTCGAGGTGTTACAAACGGAATGACAAACTTATATATACCCTCTATCACTAGAGTGGAGGTTATAAAAATAGTACTTTCTTAGAAAAAATAGCACTTTAATAGAAAAAATAGTGCTCTTTTACGAAAAATAGAAAAAAATACGTTTTCAATAAGAAAGTGTTTTTTTTTTAAATGGTACTATGCTAGAAAAGTACTATCTCACCTTTTAGACAAAAACGTACTTTTTCAAGAAAAAAGTACTTATTTAGAAAAATTGTCCTTTTTTTCCTAAATAGTATTATTTAAAAAAATTTTTACTTTTTTAAAAAAATAAAGAAATTGTTTTAATTGTGTTTATATATTGTTGGACTGTATATTTTACAACTGAATTTTTATTAAGTTCGGTTTGAGTCCATATTAATTATTTCTGAGAAATAATAATTGTTGTACAATGAGAAAATCTGAAAAAAAATCAAGTGACAACACAGGCTAAGTGGAGATGTCGACAGCTTTCGGAAGATGCCACCCTTCCATCATCAGCACTCCTTCAAATGCCACACACTGTCGACATCTCCACTTAGCCTGTGTTGTCACTTGATTTTTTTTTCAGATTTTCTCATTGTACAACAATTATTATTTCTCAGAAATAATTAAAATGGACTCAAACAGAACTAAATAAAAATTCAGTTAAAAAATATACAGTCCAACAATATATAAACACAATTAATACACAACTCATAAGGTACATTGCAATTTAGTAACATTTCTAAGAATTAGAAATATGAAACAAATATTCAAACCTAACGGACATTTTTCAAGACTTGAAAAGTTCTACTAAGGGTTAACAAATGGGAAAAAAGATGCCACCCTTCCATCATCAGCACTCCTTCGATTGCCACACACTGTCGACATCTCCACTTAGCCTGTGTTGTCACTTGATTTTTTTCAGATTTTCTCATTGTACAACAATTATTATTTCTCAGAAATAATTAATATGGACTCAAACCGAACTTAATAAAAATTCAGTTGTAAAATATACAGTCCAACAATATATAAACACAATTAAAACAATTACTTTATTTTTTTAAAAAAGTAAAAATTTTTTGAGACAAAAAAGTACTTTTTAAAAAAGTAAAGTGTTTTGTAAAATGGTACTATTCTAGAAAAGTACTATCTCACCTTTAAGACAAAAACGTACTTTTTCAAAAAAAAAGTACTTATTTAGAAAAATAGTCCTGTTTTTCCTAAAAAGTTTTATTTAAAAAAATTTTTACTTTTTTAAAAAAATAAAGTAATTTTTAGAAAAAAATTTATTTTTGAGACAAAAAAGTACTTTTTAAAAAAGTAAATTTTTTACTACTTTTTTAGAAAAAAAGTACTTTGTTCTAAAAAAGTATCTTTTTCTAAAAAAGTACTTTTTTCTAAAAAAGGTACTTTTTCTAAAGAAAGTACATTTTTCAAAATAAAGGTACTTTTTCTAAAAAAAGTTAACGAAAAATAGAAAAAAGTACGTTTTCAATGAGAAAGTGTTTTTTTGTAAAATGGTATTATTCTAGAAAAGTACTATCTCACCTTTAAGACAAAAACGTACTTTTTCAAGAAAAAAGTACTTATTTAGAAAAATAGTCCTTTTTTTCCTAAAAAGTTTTATTTAAAAAAATTTTTACATTTTTAAAAAAATAAAGTAATTTTTAGAAAAAAATGTATTTTTGAGACAAAAAAGTACTTTTTAAAAAAGTAAATTTTCTACTACTTTTTTAGAGAAAAAGTACTTTGTTCTAAAAAAAGTACTTTTTTCTAAAAAAGGAACTTTTTCTAAAGAAAGTACATTTTTCAAAATAAAGGTACTTTTTCTAAAAAAGGTACTTCTTCTGAAAAAAGTAAATTTTTCATAAAAAAGGTACTTTTTCTAAAAAAAAGATTTTTTTTCAAAAAAAACCTACTTTTTCTAAAAAAGTACTTTATTCTAACAAAGGTACTTTTTCTAAAAAAAAGCTACCTTTTCTAAAAAAATGTAATTTTTCTTAAAAAAGGTACTTTTTCTAAAAAAAAAAATACGTTTTTCTAAAAAAAGTACTTTGTCCTAAAGAATCACTTCTTAAAAAAATCGTACTTTTTCTAAAAAAAGTACTTTTTTCTAGTACTATAGTACTATTTTAGAAAAGTACTATCTCACCTTAAGACAAAAACGTACTTTTTCAGGAAAAAAGTACTTATTTAGAAAAATGGTACTTTTTTCGTAAAAAGTTTTATTTTAGAAAATATAGTACTTTTTTTTTAAAAAAAAAAGTACTTTTTTAAAAAGTAAATTTTTTACTACTTTTTTGGAAAAAAAGTACTTTGTACTAAAAAATGTATCATTTTCTAAAAAAGTATTTTTTTCTAAAAATGTACTTTTCTAAAGAAAGTAAATTTTTCAAAAAAAAAGGTACTTTTTTCTAAAAATCTTACTTTTTCTAAAAAAAGTAAAAAAAGTACTTTTTGCCTAAAAAACACTTTTTTCTAAAAAAAATTTTGTAAAAAAAGTACTTTAATACTACTTTATTAGAAAAAGTACTTATTTTAGAAAAATGTACTTTTTTAAAAAAAGTACTTTTTTAAAAAAAGTAGTAAAGAAGTACTGTTTTTAGAAAATGTGCTTTTTTAGAAAAAAGTACTTTTTTCCTAAAAAAAATTCTTTTTGTCTAAAAAGTAAATTTTTTTCTAAAAAGTACTTATTTTAGAAAAATGTACTTTTTAAAAAAAAGTACTTTTTTAAAAAAAGTAGTAAAGAAGTACTTTTTTTAGAAAATGTGCTTTTTTTAGAAAAAAGTACTTTTTTCCTAAAAAAATTTCTTTTTGTCTAAAAAGTAAATTTTTTTTTTAAAAGTACTTTTTTCCAAAAAGTACTTTTTTCCAAAAAGTACTTTTTTCCAAAAAGTACTATTTTTTTTAATGCTTTTTAGGAAAAGAATACAATTTTTTCTAAATAAGTACTTTTTTCTAAAAAAGTACGTTTTTTACTTAAAGTTGCCGATCAATAAAACAAATTACTCATTTCAAATGCCGATTCAGCTTATTGACAATAAGAGCTTGCAATATGTTTGATTTCAAATGCTTTTTATAAATACCTAAATAAATTCCCAAAAAATTTATATATCTTTTATTTACCCGGTATCGGGTAAATACCGGGTAGAATCCTATCACTATAGATGTTACACTTGGGTATCTTCTTTGTGTCGAAATGCCTGCAGGGGTAAGTGTAGTGGTGTCAGCTACTGTTTGTGAATTTGAAATTTAAATTTGAAAAACTTTTTAATTTTTGAATTACCCAGCAAAATTTTCGGTTGCAAAGAACCGATTGTGAAACAACTTATACTTCCCTAGAACCTGTTCTAATTCTTGTGCAACACCGATTCTTTTAACAAAGGGATTGTCCCAAAAGCAACAGGTGTTTTTAAGCAAAATTGGAACACATTTTTGTTCTTCGGAACCGGTTCTAGAAGTAAAATTTAGAACAGAAATGAGAATTAAGGAAATATTTTGAATTGCATTAATTTATTAAAAAAAGATAAAGATAATCCTATATGACATCGTATATCAGTTTTTTTTAACACACATACATCCTTTTTCGCCTCCAAAATTGCATTTTGGGCCTTGCAATAAAGATACATCAGAACATGAATTTTCTGCAAACAAAAATGAAAAACATTATGTTATTAGTATTTGTCCCGACCCAGACAATCAAAATTTAATTTACTTACCTTCGTATCAACAATTTTCGTGATTATATCCTGATATTTTCATAGAATTTCGTGTTTTTTCTTGGTGAACACAAAAAAAAAAATTATATTTATTTTTAATTTTTTTGACACATAATTTTTTTTTTAATTCCTGAAAACCAAAATGTTATGAAATTTAGATTGCATAGAACAAGCTTCACAATAATATTCACATAACTTGTTCTGAATAATTAAAGTGTAATAGTGTTTGATTACCGAAGAACCTGTTCTAGAACAAGTGTTATCGGAATCGGTTCTGAAAAATTTTCCTGGGTACTGTCTTAATTTATTTCGATCAAATCCACATCGTAAATTGAAAGAGCTTGAAGTGAAATAAAAAAAAAAATATTACGAAAAATAATGGAGGATAAACTACATGATTATCATAGCGTTACAGAACGTCGCCTACATTATTTGCAAAACGAAATATTAGTCGACTGTCGTTTTCTAGTTGGAATACCACCCAATCAAAAGCTAATTGCGGCTCATAAAATATATCTTACCATGGCATCACCAGTGTTGAAACAAATGTTTTATGGTCTGTTGGCAGAAAAGGATGAACCGATTGTTGTTACCGATGTTAAAGTGGATGCATTCTCATCACTGTTGAAATACATCTATACGGATCAGATTGAAATTGAGAACTGTGAAAAGGCTTATGATCTCTGTTATGCGGCTAAGAAATACATGTTGCCTTATGTGTTTAAAGAATGTATAGAGTATTTAGGCTGCCATATTATTCCGACAAATGCTTGTAAAATTTATGAAACTGCTAAGCTTTTCGATAGTCCAGACTTGATGAAAAAAAGTATGGTTGTTATAACTGAAAAAACACAAGAAGTCTTAGCAGATCCCAGTTTTATTGATACGGACATTTTGACATTATTGGAAATTTTGGATCAGCATATACTAAATATTGATTATGAATTAGACTTATTTAATGCTTTAGAACGTTTTGCCCATGAATGGGGAGTATTTTGCAATAAACCGGATTCGAAAATAAATGATCTGAATAATAGTAATAACGAGAATCTAACACTGGCAGAAGTTTTATATGAAATAAAAGCTGAATCAAATGTTAATGTTTTGATGAATAAAAAAGACAAAGAGAATGTTTCATATTCTGCACCATCAACTGCTGAGCCAGCCGCAGCTAATGCACAACATTCAATTATTGATGAAGCCACAATAAGACAAGCAGTTAAGAAAATACGTTTTCTTACTATGACGCCTCAACAATTTTCTAGTGGACCATTTCATTCAAATCTACTAAAGCAGGAAGAAGCTTTGGCTATTCTAATTAAAACTTCAAATCCATTGGATAATGTTTTTAAAATGCCAGAAGGATTTTGTAATTCTCGTAGTGACCGTAGCAAACGTGGTTTGTGGCTGCGTAACTCATACAATAATTTATTATCTCTTAAGTTAACTAAAAGTTATGTAAAAAGATGCAATATTTGCCACCATTGTTGGCCATCTTATACAACCGATTCAAAATTATTGTATGGTTTATAAGGAATAAGGATCGTAATGCAGACATAAAATTTGGTGATGTTGGTCATAAGAAGCGTGTTTTTCTTTTCGTTCAAATCTCATTTTTGATGAGGCTGTCTCGATTTGTATGGGTAGAGGGGGAAAAGACATTTTTTAAAGTTTTATTTTTAGCTTTTTTTGCATTTTGTGACTATCTGAATGTCACATCTGACCTCATAGTCTCAGATTCTGAGACATTTTTTTCATATAGAAAAAGTCTCAGATTCTGAGAAATTTTTTATATAGAAAAAGTTTCAGATTCTGAGACATTTTTTCTAAAGAAAAAGTCTTGGATTCGGAGACATTTTTCATATAGAAAAAGTCTCAGATTCTGAGACATTTTTCATATAGAACAAGTAAAAAAGTTAAATTCGGGCTTGCCGAATGTAGTGATACCCTCCACAATTTCAAAAAGATTATTGCAAACAACTTTATTTAAAAGGAAATTACTTTTGAAAAAAAATTAAAAAAAAAAAATTTCCGCGAAAAAAAATTTTCGTAAAAAAAAAAATCCGCGATTTTTTTTCTTTTTTTTGTCAAAAAATATGTTCGTACTTGTTTAAATACCATTTGGTGTTCAATTATGTTCACATATGTCAACCAGAAGCCGAATTAAAGCATTTTGTATTTTTAGGTTATGTTGAATGTACTTAAATTTTTGAGGTGTGCTTACATTTTCGTTCATAACTTTTGAACCGCTGAACCGATATCGCTCAAATGCAATACCAAACTTCTCGGGAGAACTTCCAATATATATGTTAAGTTTCAGTTATCTCTGTGAAATATTTTGTCCGCGAGATCATTTTCCACAGACAGACAAACGGACAGACGGACATCGCTAGAATGTCTTAAAATCGATCGGGCATCATGAATATATGGGGCATTCCATGCCAAATCACTCACTTTTAGGCCCGACCCCCTTCGATTAATTTTATTTTTGGATATGTTTTAGTACGTATTAAATGCAACTTGCAGCCAAATTTTCAGCCTTTTATACCAAGGTGGTGTTGAGTAATCAATTTTTCAAAATGGCGATTTTTTCCAAAAAATTAAAAAATTTAAATTTTCAATCAATTTTGACCAGTAAAAAATATAGATATTTTAAAAAAAGTTGGACAACGTTTTGTTGGTATTTAAATGTAGTTTTAGAAAAAAAATGTGAAAAAATTATTCGAAGTAATTATCACTTATTTTTTGACGTTTAAAAATTAAAATCGACTTTTTGAAAAAGTCCGAAACCTTCGATTTTTTTGTAAAAAACTATAAGAATTCTACTCTAAATTATGCAACTTTTAAGCCATAACTCGAGATGTGATCACAATTCTTTCTATTTTTTTTTTAATTTTTAAAATTGCACCTTTTATGTTTTGGCTCTGATTTATTTTATATGGAGCTCCAAAAAAAAAAAAAAATGGTAGATACTGACCCTAACTTACCCTAAATATATTCATTTGGAGGTAAATATACGTCTCACAAAAATTTGGGACGATCGGACATGTGTAAGGCGCTTAGCATGGTCCTTGAAGTTTAAAAAACGGATTACAAGGAAAAATATGAATTTTTTTCTGTTTTCGCAATTTCTTTGGTATTTTAAGTTAAGTTTTAATTCAAGTGATTACAGAATTATGATGTGGAGTAAAATGCCTTTCTAATAAGGTACTAAAAACTAAAATCGGTTGAAAATCAGCCAAGTTATTACAACTTCCCCAGGCATCTAGCGTGTGCCATACAACTTGATTAAAAAATACGAGGCCCTTTTTTTAAATTTATTGAAATTTTCTACTGTAATAACATTTTTTCATTATTCATGTTTCAGTGTAATATTTTTTTGACTTTTCCAAATTTTAAAACAAAAAAAATATTTTTTTGTGAGGATGTTTATTCTGGCTCGAGGTCATTATTTTCTTTACTAATTAAAACCATGATATTCTCATAGTATAATTTTCAAGAAAATTATTTTTTGTTTTAAATTTATTTATGTTGGTCATTTTTGCAAGACTTAATCGACACGTGTTTCGGAATTTGTCAAGATTCCATTGTCAAGATTATTTAGCAAAAATAGAAACGATATACTACAAAGTAGCAAACGAGTCTAATGACAAATCGTTTTTGCACAAACTAAAACATTAATACATATTCGACTCTATCCACAATGTGAATTAGAAAGACGAAGAAATTGTACTATGCTAGTAAGTAACAATTGTCAATAACCAACAAAAATATTTAAAACATTTTACATACGATAGTCCATTGGACTACAACAATATGTTTTTTGTTGCTGTGAATGAAATTATACCATTATTAGGGCTATTCATCACTATGGCGTGCCAACCATTATGTTCAAATTCTGATTAATTTTTATTAATAAATAAAAATTGTTTTATTCGACCTTTAAAATATTATATTTTGTGAGGATGTTTATTCTGGCTCGAGGTCATTATTTTCTTTACTAATTAAAACCATGATAAAAAATATTTTTTTTTTAAAATAGAGATTTCAAAAGGGTGTGGAAAATGCAGGCATTTTTAGCACTAATTTAAAAAATGTTAGCAAAACACAATATGAAAAATACTTGTCATCTAATAACATTTGAACTTGAAGAATAAAAAAATGTTATTACAGTAGAAAATTTCAATGAATTTCAAAAATCGGATTGTATTGATTAATCAAGTTGTCTGCCACACGTTAGATGCCTGGCGAAGTTGTAATAACTTGGCTGATTTTAAACCGATTTCTGTTTTTATGACCTTAATAGAGAGACATTTTACTCTACATTTCAATTCTGTAACCATTTGAATTCAAAATTAACTTAAAATACCAAAAAAATTAAGAAAACAGAAAAAAATGCATATTTTCCCTTGTAATCCGATTTTCAAACTTCAAAGCCGATGCGGCACGCCTTACCCATGTCCGATCATCCTAAAATTTTCTGAGACGTATTTTTACACCCAAGTTAATATATCTAGGGGAAGTTACGGTCAATATTTACCAAATTATTTTTTTTGGAGCACCATATAAAATAAACCAGAGTCAAAAATAAAAAAAAAGTGCAATTTTAAAAATTTGAATAAAAATAGAACGAATTACGATCACATCTCGAATTATGACTTAAAAGTTGCGTAACTTAGAGTAGAATTTTTTGACATTTTTAAAAAAAAATCGAAGGTTTCGGACTTTTTCAAAAAGTCGATTTTAATTTTTATACGATAAAAAACAAGTGATAATTACTTCGAATAATTTTTCATATTTGTTTTCTAAAACTACATTTAACTACCAACAAAATGTTGTCCACCTTTTTTTAATATATCTATATTTTTTACTGGTCAAAATTGATTGAAAATTTAAATTTTTTCATTTTTTGGAAAAAATCGCCATTTTGAAAAATTGATTACTCAACACCACCTTGGTATAAAAGGCTGAAAATTTGGCTGCAAGTTGAATTTAATACGTACTAAAACATATCCAAAAATAAAATTAATCGAAGGGGGTCGGGCCTAAAAGTGAGTGATTTGGCATGGAATGCCCCATATATACTTTATGGGGTCCCAGACATATATTTCGATGAGTTACAAATGGAATGACAAACTTATATATACCCTCTATCACTAAGTGGAGGGTATAAAAAGTCTCAGATTCTGAGACATTTTTCATATTGAAAAAGTCTCAGATTCTGAGACATTTTTCATATAGAAAAAGTCTCAGATTCTGAGACATTTTTTTCATATAGAAAAAGTCTCAGATTCTGAGACATTTTTTTCATATAGAAAAAGTCTCAGATTCTGAGACATTTTTTTCATATAGAAAAAGTCTCAGATTCTGAGACATTTGTATCATATAGAAAGTCTCAGATTCTGAGAAATTTTTTATATAGAAAAAGTCTCAGATTCTGAGACATTTTTTCTAAAGAAAGTCTTAGATTCGGAGACATTTTTCATATAGAAGAAATCTCAGATTCTGAGACATTTTTCATATAGAAAAAGTCTCAGATTCTGAGACATTTAAATACCAACAAAACGTTGTCAAAATTTTTTTAGAAATCTTTATTTTTTTACTGGTTAAAATTAATTGAAAAATTAAATTTTTAAATTTTTTTGGAAAAGTCGCCATTTTGAAAAATTGATTACTCAACACCATCTTGGAATAATATACTGAAAATTGTTGTCCAAGTTGCATTTAATAAGTACTAACATATACAAAAATAAAATAAATCGAAAGGGGTCGGGTCTAAAAGTGAGTGATTTGGCCTGGAATGCCCCATACATATATATTTTTTAGGGTCCTAGATCGATATTTCGAGGTGTTACAAACGAAATGACAAACTTATATATACCCCCGAGTAAAAAAAAACTTTTAAGATCTAATTTGATCTCAAAATTGGCTGTATCCGAGCAAAAAAGTTTTGATATAATTATAATTATATATAAATTGATCTATCATTTGATCCCAAAAATGGAGGATCCAAAAATATATGATTTTATCTTATAAGATCAAACTTTATATTATTAGACATAATTAGATCCCAAAAATGGAACGGCAAATTTAATATAATTTGATATTGAAGATCATATTAGATTTAATAAGATATAATTATGTATTATTATATATTATTAGATCTAATTTTTAATAATATCAAATTAGATAATATTTACCGTTCCATTTTTGGGATCTAATTATATCTAATTATATCACATTTGATCTAATAAGACATAATCGTATATTTTTGGATCCTACATTTTTGGGATCAAATGATATATGGCGCCGTATTATTTTTTTTTTAGTCGGGTATCAAGTTGGATCAGATACACAAATATAAAAAATGATACAATTAAATTCGAATTTTGGTCACACCCCGAGTAAAAAAAAGTTATATGACGCAATATTTAATTATATATGAACAGATATGCTTTTATGTAAATCCATATTAATTTTGATCCGAAAATTGGCGGATCGAATTTTATACGATTATATCAATTTCTATTATTTTTGATGAAAAAATATCAAATTTGATTAAGTTTGATCCCAAAAATGGGTCTATCTAATTGTATTAAATCATATCTTATCTGTTAAAATTAGATAAATTTTTATATAATAGGATGAAATTTGGTAAAATGTTTTGGAATTTTAAACGAGAAATTAGAAATTATTTTATCAGATTGGATACATTATCAATAAGAAGAGTTTTTATTGCATTCTTCGGAGTTTTTTCGGGACTTAGCAAATTATTAAAAATTTGTCAATTTTTTTTTTCTAAAATCATTTTTAAGGGTTTAAAAATTTCAAAAAATGTTTGTGCCTTAGTAAATTTAAAAACATTTTTTCGGAACTTAAAAATTTTTCAAAAAATAAATTTTCTTTTGAAAACATTTTCAATGATTTTTTTACTAAAAAAAAATTGCCAAACAAATTTTATGTCCGGGACTTTGGAAAATTTTTTTATTTTTTTTTAATTTTCCGGGACTATTTAAAATTTTTTTCGGGATATAATTATAAATAAAATCATATATATTTTTATCTGCCATATTTAAAAATTCCCGACCCGAGTAAAAAAGATCTGATATAATCATATATGCTATTATATAGTTATTTATATTTATATATGGTTATGCATGATCTTTGATATGGACATACAAGTTTATACTTATATAGCATTGAATTTTTCCTTGTTTTTTAATATGATGGCATACATACTTATTCATATCTATTTATATACTGATCTATATGAAATTTGATATGACATGTAAGGTCGGGAATTTTTAGATATGGCAGATAAAAAGATACATGATTTTATTTATAATTATATCCCGAAAAAAATTTTCAAAATTTTCCCGGACAATAAAAAAAAAAAAATCAAGTCCTAAAAAATTTTATGAAAATTTTCCAAAGTCCCGGACACAAAATTTTTTTGGCAATTTTTTTGGAGTAAAAAAATCATTGAAAATGTTTTTATGAGAAATTTAATTTTTTTGAAAAGTTTTTGAGTTCCGAAAAAATGTTTTTAAATTTTCTAAGACACAAACATTTTTTGGAAAATTTAAATCCCTTATAAATGATTTTAGAAAAAAATTACAAATTTCTAATAATTTGCTAAGTCCCGAAAAAATTCTGAAGAATGCAATAAAAGCTCTTCTAATTGATAATGTATCCAATCTGATAAAATAATTTCTAATTTCACGTTTAAAATTCCAACAAATTTTACCAGATTTCATCCGATTATATAAAAATTTATCTAATTTTAACAGATAAGATATGATTTAATACAATTAGATAGACCCATTTTTGGGATCAAACTTAATCAAACTTGATACTATTTTATCAAAAATAATAGAATTTGATATAATCGTATAATATTCGATCCGCCAATTTTCGGATCAAAATTAATATGGATTTACATAAAAGCATATGTGTTCATATATAATTAAATATTGCGTCATATAACTTTTTTTTATTCGCCCGACTAAAAAAGTTTAGATATAGTAACATATTATTTAATATATTTATATACGGACATACACAGTACTTTACATAATTATATGTGAATGTATCGTGTATTAAGTTTTACACCCAAAATTTAATATGGTGCCATATAAAAGGATATCGAATCATGTGTTGCTCCACATACAATATAAAAAGCTTTATTAAATTAGATGTTGCATATAATATTTTATATGACTCCATGAATGACCTCATACAATATTAGATAAATAAATATATGATATACAACACCATGTCTGACCTCATACAAGATGAGATACACATATATATATGGTTCCGAATCGGGGGAAAAAAGTTTTCTTAGTCCCGAGAAATTTTTTTTTTTAATTTCCAGACACAAATAATTTTTGCGTTTTGGAGTTAAGAATTTCATTAAAAATGATTTAAACAAAAAAAAATTTAGCCAAATTTTACAAGTCCTGAAAAAGTTTTGTAATATTTTCTAAGTCCTGGATAAAAAATATTGTTGGTACATTTTTTGCGTTTTGAACTAAAAATTTATTAACAAAGTTTTAGGAAATTTTTTTTAAAATTTTTTTTTTTTTTTTTTTTAAATTTCTAAGTCCCGGACACAAATTTTTTTTTTTTTGCAATTTTTTTTTGCATTTCCTGAAAAAACTTGGGATAAATTTGAAAATTATGAGATAAAAAAAATATTCTATGCAAAATTCTACATATTTTATCTTATGATATAAAATTATATACAATTATATCAAATTAGATAAACCCAATATTCGGATCAAAAACGATCATATTTAATCTAATATAACAAATTTTAAGCTATTTTGATCCACCAATTTCATCATCTTATTTTATCCAAATACGTGTTGTGCCATATTAAATTATATATGGCTCAATTTCAAATTATATATGGACCTGTACATTTATTTTTAGTCGGGCGGGGAGTAAAAAAAAGTTATATGACGCATTATTTAATTTTATATGAACGGATATGCTTTTATGTAAATCCATATTAATTTTGATCCGAAAATTGGCGGATCGAATATTATACGATTATATCAATTTCTATTATTTTTGATAAAAAAATATCAAATTTGATTAAGTTTGATACCAAAAATGGGATCATATTAAAAAAATAAGGAAAAATACAATGCTATATATAAACTTATATGTCCATATCAAAGTTCATGCATAACCATATATAAATACATATAAATATATAATAGCATATATGATTATATCAGATCTTTTTTACTCCCCGACTAAAAAAAAATTAATACGGTGCCATATAACATTTGATCCCAAAAATGGAGGATCCAAAAATATATGATTATATCTTATTAGATCAAAATTAAGATAATAAGATATAATTAGATCCCAAAAATGGAACGGTAAATATTATCTTATTTGATATTATAAAAAATTAGATCTAATAAGATCTAATAATATGTAATTATATCTTATTAGATCTAATATGATCTATAACATCAAATCAGATGAAATTTACCGTTCCATTTTTGGGATATAATTATATCTAATTATATACAATTTGATCTAATTAGATATATTTTATATATATTTTTTTAGATCATCCATTTTTGGTATCAAATGATGGATCTAATTGTATACAATTATATAAAAAACTATATGATTATATCAAAAATTTTGGGTCGGGACCCGAGTAAAAAAGTTTATATATATTCATCTATTTTTTTAAAATAATAAATTGATCAACCATTTGATCCCAAAAATGAAGGATCCAAAAATATATGATTATTAGATTACTATTAGATCTACTTTTATATAATTAGATCCCAAAAATGGAATGGAAAATATCGGAAAATATCTAATTCAAAAGTTATAAGCAGGGAAACCAAAAATATGCTCTAAAAAACACGTTTTATGCGCTTAAAAAATGGCCTTAAAAACGGAAAATATGCTCTAAAAACAATAAAAATATGCTCTTAAAAAAAATTATGTCCCCTTTTTCCAGGTGTATTTTACAATTTTTTAGAGAATAGACCCAAAAAATACCGTTATGTGCGGTAGTTAGAGAATTAATATGGGTTAATGAAGCAAGAACAGGCCAAAGCATAATCAATCGTCAGAACCCCGTTATTTTGGAAAAGAAAAAGAAACAAACATTTCAATCCACTTACAAAATTAAAAAAAACATTCCAAAAAAATTTAAAAAATTTAAAAATAATTGTTGTTATAAAAAAAATGGAAAAAAATTTTTTTCTAAATATTAAAAAATTCTCTGAAAACTTAAAAAAATGCTCTTAAAAGTGAAAAAATGCTCTAAAAATTAAAAATATGCGCTAAAAATATGCTCTTATGGTAAAATATGCTCTTAAACCTAAAATATGCTAAAATATGCTCTTAAGGCTAAAATATGCAAAAATATGCTCTAACAAATCGATGCCAGATTTCTTAAAATCTTCTGAAACAGATAAATACCTTACCCATTTATCAATACAAAGCGCAAAAAAAAAACATGATACTGCATATTTTTGGTTTCCCTGGTTATAAGCAAAACCCTGAATTTCTTGTTCAGTTTTAAAGCAATGCTTTTTAAACTTGTTTAGTTTTAAAAGCATTGGTAACTTAATAATTACACTCGAAAAAAATTTTACACTCGAAAAAATTTAGTTTTTTTTACAAAAACTACACTATTTTGTGTACATACGTATATAAGTACGCATTTACTCAGAAATATTTTTACAGTAAACAAAAAACATTACACTCGAAAAAAATTTTACACTCAAAAAAAGAGTTTTTTACTCAAAATAAAATATTTCTAATCAAAATTGTTAATTTTTTTCACGTTAAAAATTTAATATCCTTTAAAAATGCATTGTAGAGGGTATTTATAGATTCGGCAAAGTAGAATTTAACTTTTCTACTTGTTTTTTCCTTTGGAAATTTTTTTTTTTTTTAATTTTCAAAAATCCAAAACTGGTCGCTGGAGGCAACGGGTTAAATGAATTCTATTTGCATCAAATTTGTAATACATAACTTTTAAATCTAGTATATAGAATAAATGTTTTTCCGGACACTACAAAAGTTGAAAAAAAAAATTCACTCTAACCCCCACATTGTCTCCTATAAATTTTTTTTGAGCATACTTTTGTTGCATCAAAAAAAAAAAATAATTAATATCTCTACTACACCACTTAATATGCTAATCGCTATTGTTTACATATAAATGCTATAAAACTCAAGTAGTGCGAAAAAAATATAAACATTCGAAATCCCCAACTAAAAATATTTGTTACAATAACTGTACGAAAATAACATTGCAAATATAAACAAGTAGAAAAGTTAAATTCGACTTGGCCGAATCTATGAATACCCTCCACAATGCCCTTTTTAAGTGATAATAAATTTTTTAATGTGAAAAAAATTAACAATTTTGATTCGAAATATTTTATTTTGTGTAAAAAAATTTTTTTTAGTAATTTTTGAAAAAAATAAAAATAATTTACTAATGTTTTTTTGAGTGTAAATTTTTTTTTTGAGTGTATTTTTTTTTTTTTTATTTTAGTGTAAAAATATTTTTGAGTGACAAAAATTCGTTGTTGAAAAATTGAAAAATTTTTATGACTTAGCAATGTTTTGAAAACATGTTTAATGGGTTTTCAACACGTGAATTTAAGGTGAAACTAATCTGAAATTCACGGTTTTGCTAATAACTTTTGAACCACTAAACCAATTTGGCTGAAATTCAATATGAGCCAGGCCAGGGGAACGACAAGTAAATATGCCAAGCTTCAGCATCCTTAGAATTGCCTTTTGAAAGTTAGCGTGTTTTTTATCTCGTAAATTCGAGAAAAACCCTTGCCGAAATTCAGTCTTTTGCTTATAACTTTTGAACCACTGAACCGATGTCGCTGGATTACAATACCAGCCTGACCTGAGAATCATGAATATATGTATATACTTTATGGGGTCCTTGACCAATATTTCGAGGTGTTACAAACGGAATGACAAACTTATATATACTCTCTATCACTAGAGTGGAGTGTATAAAAAAAATTTGCCCGAGTAAAAATTTTCTAATATAATCACATACAATTTGATGCAATCTTCAATGAGTAAATATGATTCTGTATAAATTTATATATTACACGCAATTTCACAATTCAATCAGCAAACTTATTTTCTTTTAAATTATTATTTTCTTTTTTCGAATTACACTGTATAATTTAATATAATTGTATCCAATTATATATCATTATATCAAAATTTTTTACTAGGGTTATCATATACATATATCACTTGATATGGTTAATCGACTTTATATGTTTATTGTCCCACACATGATCAGATCCGTATTTTGGATATTTGCATTAAAATTTATAAAAATAGATATTTTAAGATCAACTGGATATAATTACTCGAGTAAAAAAGTTTTGATATAATCATATATTTTGTAATATAATTATGTATATATAAATTGATCTATCATTTGATCCCAAAAATGGAGGATCCAAAAATATATGATTATATCTTATTAGATCAAATTTGATATTATTAGGCATAATTAGATCCCAAAAATGGAACGGTAAATTTCATCCAATTTGATATTGAAGTTCAGATTAGATCTAATAAGATATAATTATATATCACTATATCTTATAAGATCTCTCTATCAAATTAGATAATATTTACCGTTTCATTTTTGAGATCTAGTTATATTAAATTTGATCTGATAAGATATAATCATATATTTTTGGATCCTCCATTTTTGGGATCAAATGATATATGGCGCCTTATTATTTTTTTTAGTCGGGTACCCGAGTAAAAAATGTTTTGATATAATAATATATTTTCAAATATAATTATATATAAATGGATCTATCATTTGATCCCAAAAATGGAGGATCTAAAAATATATGATTATATCTTAATAGATCAAATTTGATATTATTAGACATAATTAGATCCCAAAAATGGAACGGTGAATTTCATATAATTTGATATTGAAGATCATATTAGATCCAATAAGATATAATTATATATTATGATATCTTTTTAGATCTAATTTTTTATAATATCAAATTAAATAATATTTACCGTTCCATTTTTGCGATCTAATTATATCTATTTAAATCAAATTTGATCTAATAAGATATAGTCATATACTTTTGGATCCTCCATTATTGGGATCAAATAATATATGGTGTCGTATTATTTTTTTTAGTCGGGTAGATTTGATCAAATCCCGGATCAAATTGTATCAAATTGTATCAAATTTGATAATTTTTTTTATCTAAAATGATACATTTAGATATTGCTTGATACAACATTACATTTTACGGATCAAATTAGTTCTATTAGTTTTATATTTTTACTAGGGTATTAAAAAATAATCGTTCTGCTAAATGCTACTAAAGTGTTGCAAATATTGTTATATCCTAAAGCATATAAAATTTCCAGGCTATTATTAATTGGGGCTTTTTTATGATTTGTTGCATTTAGGAAATTGTGCTTTAGGGGAGTTTTTGTGGTGGCAAGTTTAGTTTATTTTGGATCAGGGCTATTGGAGTTATAAATTGATTTTTTGTCCATCAGTTCCGAGACGATTTTTAAGTTTTAGACTACTATTTTGGTTTAAAAAACCTATAATATGGTTGTGACAACCAAAAGAGTATATTTTGGCATCATTTTTATACGTGGAGGGTGCTTTCAACAATGTCAAAATATCATCAATACTTCATGCCTTGCAAAATAGAGGCACTGGAAACATTCTGTTTACACTAGTCCCCATTTTTAAATAGAGATTTACAAAATCTATATGCAAAACGTTTATCAATTATAATTTACAAATTTCTAATCGAAAACAACTTCATATAATTTTAAGTGTACACACCACATGACGTATGATTAATATTTAATAATTAAAATAACTTATACGTATCATTGACTAAAACAATAAACTAAATAAAACCAAAATTAAATACTCGTTAAATTTAAAAATGTATTTATTTAAATTTTCAAAATTCTATATGAAAGCTTTTCATTAGAAAATTTAAATTACAATGAATGAAATTATGGAGAAACACATTCACATATAGACGGTTTAGTGTGTGAATTTATGCGTGCATATATAAGGGTGCAATTTTTATATAAAATATTTCTAAAATTTTAGTTTAAGGACTAATGACAAATAGATAAAAATACCAACTTTAAATAAGTCTATCCTAAATTATGTATGCTTTTTGTATAGAACTTTTGTATGATATGGCTGCATAAAATGTCAGTAAAAATATATGTATTATGACAGAGCTGTCGAAGTAGAGAAAGAAAATTTTTTGAAAGTTGAGGTTTTTTAGTTGAGTAGAAAATTTTGTTGCAACACATAAAAATATCCCATGATTTTTTAATAACTTTTTTTCAGTGATTTTTTAATCCTACACATAAAAAAACCTTGTCAAATTACTAGAAAAAGTTTCGTTATCCCATTTTACCAATATTTGACAGTTACACTAAAAAAACCTTCTAAAATTACAAGAAAAACTTGTAACTTTTTTTTATTTGCTACCTCCTATTTGACAAAAATTCCTAGTAATTTTACAAGATTTTCACCAATAATTTTTTTAGTTGTACAAGGTTTTAACCAAAAAAATTGTAAATTTACAAATTTTTTGACACGATAAAATAAACAAAGAGGATTCGTAAATTTACTAGATTTTTTGCTACCTCCTATTTTACGAGAATTCCTAGTAATTTTACAAGCTTTTTACCAATAATTTTGTAATTTTAAAATTAACCAATTAACCAATAAAATTGTAAATTAACATTTTTTGCCCAATTAAAATTACAAGGAATTCTCGTGAATTTACTATATTTTTTTTTTGTAAAATTATCTTGAAAATTTGTAAAATTACAAAAAAAATGTAAAATTGCAAAAAAAAATGTTAATTTCGATTTGTTAAAAAAACAAGGAAAACTGTCAAATATTGGTAAACTGGGATTACGAGACCTTTCCTAGTAATTTAACAAAAACTTTTTCATCGAAATTTACATTTTTTTCTTGTAATTTTACATTTTTTTTTTTGTAATTTTAGAAATGTCAATGTTTTTTACAAAAAAAAATCTAGTAAATTCACGAGAATTCCTTGTAAGTTTTATTGCGCCAAAAAGATGTAAATTTACAATTTTATTGGTAAAAAGTTTGTAAAATTACAAAAAAGCTCGTAATTTTTACTAGGAATTCTCGTAAAATAGGAGGTAGCAAAAATCTAGTAAAGTTACGAAACCTCTATGTAAGATTTATTATGCCTAAAAATTTTAAATTTGCAAGTATACACTCAAAACATTTTGTAGGCAAAAACAAATGAAAAACACATTTAAAACCAGTGAATAAACAATTGAAACCATCCCAGTAATTATTCATTTGTTTTAACACACATCAACATTTATTTTTTACTGTTGACAAAATTTTCTAAAATTAATAACATTAAACATTAAAAAATAAAGTTTCTTTCATTCTTTTTTACCAACAAATTCGAAAAAATAACCTACGAAAACATTAAAAATTAATGATAGTTCTGTTATTTTTAACAACAAATTCCAAAAAAAAACATTAAAAATTAATGATTTCGTAGGTTATTTTTTACAATTTTCTATTGAACTATTTTTTTAAAAATTTTTAATAAAATTTTGGGGAATCGATCCCGCAAACAACTACATTCTGGCCAGATACTCTACCCATCGTGCCAGAGTCACTTGATACAAACATGTTTTTATATTTCTATAAATAATTTTTTGAATTTTTTTTCTACAAAAAAATAACCTACTTGGTAAGGTAAAAACTAATGATATCATCTCATTAAAAAATACCAACAATTTAAAAAAAAGTTACTTACACAAATCATTAAAAATTTAAAGAATAATCAGTAGTTTTTACCTACAGAACAAAAATAAATGACTTTAAAAATTAAATGTTAATGAAAGTCTTTATTTTTTAGTATGTTATTTTTAAAACAAAGTAGTCATTAATAAAAATTGAACATCAAACAAATGTTTTTTCTTTTAAAAATTACTAAACGTAAAACTTTTTAAATAAACTACAAACAGTTAATGACATAATTGTATGAGTGTATTGGTAAAAATCTTGTAAAATTACAAAAGTATTGGTAAAAAGCTTGTAAAATTACAACGAATTCTTTTCAAATAGGAGGTAGCAAAAAAAATGTACAAATTTTTCTTGTCATTATACAAGGTTTTTTTTTCGAGTGTAGGTAATTAGGTTTGGACTGTAGTGTGCTTTCATCAGACGGACCGACAGACGAATGTGGATAGAATGTCTTAGATTCGATTTTACTCATTTACTAAATTTACAGCTCTTTTGGTTTGGATAGCATCTTACTTGTCACAAAATTTCATTTCAATTATGAAAAAAATCATTAATTTTTTTGTTTTTTTTTTTCATATAAACATATAAACATTTTTATTAAATGTATGAATAGTTTCATTATTGCAATGAAATTCTTCTTCAATTGTAAAAAAAAATCATTCATACAAAAAAAAAAAAAATCTTTGTCTCACTTTTTATAAATTTGTCATACATTGTATGAACATTTTCATAACTTTAATGAAAAAAGCTCTTTCAGTGCACCTAGTGATCCGTTTAGATCTAGCTTTAGTTGTGAAAATCTAAAGATCGATCTTAAAAAACCTTTTAAGAAACAATTTTATTATATCCCGCAGATTTCGCAAAAATAACTCCCCCCTCGAGAAGTTTTTTGTTACGTCTCTGTCATGTATTATGTGTTTCACTCATGAAAATAAAAAGTACAACATAATATACACATGTTAAATAATGTTTTTCGTTGCGTAATAAATTCAATTTGACAAAATAATCGCGGTAATTAAGAGATGCTTCGATATAAATTACAAAACAATATTACAAATGTACATACAGATGTGTATGAATGAGTGTGTGCATAAGGCGGGATTGTATTAAACATTTTTCGAAATTAAACATTTTCGGCTTGCTAGAGAACGCATTGTTAATATCTGTCACTTAAGCCACTGCGGCATTGCCTTGTGCTAAAAATTTTCTTGTTGGATTTGTAGAAACATTTTTTAAATCTATAAAATCTAACATCTTTGAAAATTTCAGATCTTTAAAATCTATTCCCGCAATTAAGTCAACAAAAAACAAATCATTTAATATTATTCAAGGGGAGATCCAGCCCTCACGCCCAGCACTGCGACCCTTTTGGGTCTTTAGTACCACGATCTAAAAATTTAAATTAAAATCTGTTTTATGTTTCTAATGAACTGTAGAACAGAGGATGGATAAACTAGCATTACCTTTATCTAATTTGATCTCGGTGAATCTGCACACTCAGAAAAAAAAATCTTCATAATATTTATGACATGGTTTCATAAATATTTTGTCATAAAATTTGAAATATTAATGAAACCTTCATAAATATAATGAAGTTTAATGAAAAGAAGTCTATGAAATTCATAAATGTGTCATATGAAATTTTTGTAATATTTATATTTATAATATTTTATATATAATAATTTTTATAAATTGGGGCAAAACATTATTGCTCCTAAAGACGATTTTTAAATTTTAAATTCTTTATTTTAGTTCTTCCAATGTAAATATCATAAATTGTATTTCAAAAATAAATAATGCATTTGCTTTATTAATGAAACGTTTAATAAATACTAGGAAACCTATTCATAAATATAATGAAACTTGTCATTAAAGTTCGTCCATTGTAACTTTTAAATAAATATTATGAAATGCTTCATAAATACTATGAAACATTACATAAAAATAATATAATTTTTTCAAGTGTTTCATTGTAATTATGTAATTGTCATTAAGGTTCGTCCATTGTAACTATTTAATAAATATTATGAAATGTTTCATAAATACTATGAAACATTACATAAAAATAATATTATTATTTTTTTAAGTATTTCATTGTAATTATGAAACTATTTCATAGTACCAATTAAGTGGATTGGTACTATGAAATAGTACCAATAGATAAAAATGTCGAGAAGTGTGAAGCCTCAATTGGCATCTTGGGCCAATGTTGGGCAGGTTTCCATAGAAAATCAAGGCTCTAAAAAATTTGTTATGTTAAAAATTTGATAAACAACTTTTATTATTAAAATAAATAAAAATTTTCTAAAAATTGATTTTTTAGATCGGTTTCACACGAAAGAACTTATTGTAAGTGGTTTTCTTTGACATGTAGTGGATGGTACTAAAAAATACTGGGTATTTTTTATATTATTCACCCCTTTTAAACACACCACACTTAAAAACTCTCTTTCTCTCACTACCGATTTGTTTAAGTTAAATGTTACTTTACATAAGGGCGGCTCAACATTAACATGATATTTTCAAAAATACTTAAAAAAAAAAAATTTACAGATTGTAAATTTTTTAACGTAAAAAAAAATTTTTATGGGATTTTTTTTGTAATGTAAATATTTTTAGGTGCAAACTTTTTTGGGAGTAAAAAAATATTTTTTTTTTGGTAAACATTTTTTGAGTGACAAAAATACAGTTTTCAAAAATGTTTGTGGCTTACTTATGTCTTTGACCATTATCCCACAGTGGGTTGAAACATATGTAAACTGGGGATTAATTCAGAAAAGCCCTTTATTTACATTATTTAGAAAAAAAAAATGTTTGCAAAAAAAAAAAAAAATTATAGAAAATATTTTTTATTACAAAAGAAGATATAACCTCTTTATAAAAATTGGCTCCTACCTTTTAAAAATAAGCTCCAAGGATGCCCCAAGACATGTCATATGTGTGACAGACCCCAAAAATTTTTTCAATCCCAAAATTTTTTTATATGGGTGCCCCCCATATAATGGTTTTTTATTTTTTTAAATTTATTTTATGAAATCAGCTTCACCGCTCCCATGGTGCGTTTTAGAGTATTAATCATTTAGACCGACCTCCATCAATTTTTACCCCCCAACATTTTTTCGAAACATACTTATACCGTATCTCCCCTCGATAATGGGGATACCATATAAAATGCCATTTTTAAAAAATCTGCTCCTACAGCTCTAACTGCTCTAAGGGTGCCCCAAGACATGTCGAAATTGTGACCGACCCCAAATATTTTTTCAATCCCAATATTTTCTTAGAATATACCTACCCTCTATCCTTAACCCTTAAGGTTGTCCCCATTAATAGTTTTTTATTTTTTTTTTTTAATTTATTTTATGAAATCAGCTTCACCGCTCCCATGGTGCGTTTTAGAGTATTAACCATTAAGACCGACCTCTACTCCTACAGCTCTAACTGCACCAAGGGTGCCCCTAGAGATTCAAATGTCTGACCGACCCTCAATATTTTTTCAACCCAAACATTTTCTTAGAATATACCTACCCTCTATTTTTATACCCTCCAACCACAGTATGGGGGTATACTCACTTTGTCCTTCCGTGTGTAACGCATCGAAATATCGGTCAAGGACCCTATAAAGTGTATATATTATTGATCAGTGATCGATTCTAAGACCTTCTAGCGATGTCCGTCCGTCTGCCCGTCTGTAGAGGACACAATACAGTCCAAAATAAAAAAGCTAGACTCCCGAAGTTTGGCACGAATATGTCTTATGGTCCTAGGCTGGTTAAGTTTGGAAATGGGCAAAATCGGACCAAGGGGAAAAAAGTTCCCCCTTAGAGAACTAAACCAACTTCAGAATAACTGCATTTTTTGCAGGGCTTTTTGTACTTTTGTTAAGCAAATCCATAATTTTTATGTACGATGAAGTTTAAAACCCTGCATGTGGACCCAGCGAATAAAAAAAAAGTTTGACCCCCCCCCCCTTTTGTGGGCGTAGATATAAAAAATGTATTTCAATAATGATTAATTGGATTAAACAATTGCAAGAATCATAATAAATAAATTTGAAACCATCTATCGCAAGGGGAAGGTGTCTCCCAACGTATCCCACCAAACCCTCCAAAAAAACGCCCCTGAATTTTTTATATGTTGGAGGGTATTAAAGATTCGGCACAGCCGAATATATAACACTCTCACTTGTTTTTAATATTGTTAAGATAACATACTTAACATTTTTCAACTTTAGGAACAAATTTGGATATAAAAAGTTTTTATGTTTTAATTCTGTTTTATATATTGTTGGACTTTATATTTTAAAACTGAAGTTTTTATTTATTTCGGTTTGAGTCCATATTAATTATTTCTGAGAAATAATTATTTTTGTTATACAATGAGAAAATCTGAAAAAAATAATTGCCAACACAGGATAAGTGGAGATGTCAACAGCTTTCGGAAGAAGCCACCATTCCTTCGTCAGCACTCTTCGATTGTCACTGTAGGTGTGTAAGATTCAAATCAGTTATTTAAACGTACATTAAGGTGAAAAAGATGACGGGAATTATATCACATTTCATTATCCATATGTTACGTTTAGCACGAACTTAATCAATCTATATTTAACTTTTTAATGTACGTTTAAAAAGCTGATTTTAATCTTACACACCTACAGTAGGCTGGGTCGTATTCCAACAAATTGCTCAGATCAACTATTAATAGTGAAAAAAAGTTGGTACAAGTAAATACAAGCAATTTAAAACCAAAATGAACAAAATCGGTCCATGGCTTCCGTTCTCGCATCGCGGGTCAAAATTGCGGTTTTTGAAAAAATGGACATAATTTAAAAAAAAAATTTAATATTTAAAAAAAAATTATTAAAAAAAAAAAAATTTTTTTTTGTATCGCATTAATTCAAAGATATTTAGAAAAATTTTGTTTGTTTTTTTCGGATATCGATAACCCACCCAAACGTGAGGCCAAAAAAAACTCACATTTTTAACATGCAGCTCAAAGCTACTTTTTCACTATTTTAAAAATTTAGTGAAACAAAATTTTTAAATATATTAGTTTATCCACTTGATATCATTGAATACATCTCAGGGATTATAGAAAAAAATTCTTAGTTAAATTCCTTCGTCCAGTTGGTGTGTGGAGCGATTTGAATTTAGCGGATTTCCAGAACATGTGTTTTTATCGACATTTTTGACTAATTTGTAGTTGTTAGCAACATTTTACTTAAATTAACCAACTTTTTTTGTTCAAATGGTTGTTTTGGACCATAGTAACTCTGCTTTGAAATAATAGGCTTTTTGGACAACGTTAACCCTTGCCGGCACGAGGTTAAAAATTCCTCCAATGAAATTTTCGAAAATTCCTCACTCTAAAATCGTGTAAGTGTTTAAATAATGAACAATTACAAATTTATACAAAGTTTTCTTGAAGGACATCTTTAACCCTTGTTGAACGAACGCCCAAAAAACAGCTGTTTTTTTGCTCATAGTCAAAATGGACTTTTTTGACATATTAAATAATATGTTATTCACTTTTAGCTTTACACAGTAAAAACGACGAAGACGAAATGAAATTTCGGATTCCATTTTTTTATTTTATTTAGTTTTAAACACTTTCCGCTTAAGTGCGCTTACTTTAAAACGTTAATTTAAATACGATCGTTTAAATGCATTCCCCGCTTACACGATTCACTCGCAGATGTTCATATGAAAGATATGTACATCTGCGAGTGAATCGTTTGAGCGGGGAATGCATTTAAACGATCGTATTTAAATTAACGTTTTAAAGTAAGCGCACTTAAGCGGAAAATGCTTAAAACTAAATAAAATAAAAAAAAATGGCATCCGAAATTTCATTATGTCTTCGTCGTTTTTACTGTGTAAAGCTAAAAGTAAAAACATATTATTTAATATGTCAAAAAAGTCCATGTGACTATGAGCAAAAAAACAGCTGTTTGAAATTTTTTGGGCGTTCGTTCAACAAGGGTTAAAGATGTCCTTCAAGAAAACTTTGTATAAATTTGTAATTGTTCATTATTTAAACACATACACGATTTTAGAGTGAGGAATTTTCGAAAATATCATTGGAGGAATTTTTTACCTCGTACCGGCAAGGGTTAACGTTGTCCAAAAAGCCTATTATTTCAAAGCAGAGTTACTATGGTCCAAAACAACCATTTGAACAAAAAAAGTTGGTTAATTTAAGTAAAATGTTGCTAACAACTTCAAATTAGTCAAAAATGTCGATAAAAACACATGTTCTGGAAATCCACTAAATTCAAATCGCTCCACACACCAACTGGACGAAGGAATTTAACTAAGAATTTTTTTCTACAATCCCTGAGATGCATTCAATGATATCAAGTGGATAAACTAATATATTTAAAAATTTTGTTTCACTAAATTTTTAAAATAGTGAAAAAGTAGTTTTGAGCTCCATGTTAAAAATGTGAGTTTTTTTTGGCCTCACGTTTGGGTGGGTTATCGATATCCGAAAAAAACAAACAAAATTTTTCTAAATATCTTTGAATTAATGCGATACAAAAAAAAATTTTTTTTTTTTAATAATTTTTTTTTAAATATTCAATTTTTTTTTTTAAATTATGTCCATTTTTTTAAAAACCGCAATTTTGACCCGCGATGCGAGAACGGAAGCCATGGACCGATTTTGTTCATTTTGGTTTTAAATTGCTTGTATTTACTTGTACCAACTTTTTTTCACTATTAATAGTTGATCTGAGCACTTTGTTGGAATACGACCCAGCCTAACCTACAGCAATCGAAGAGTACTGACGAAGGAAGGGTGGCTTTTTCCAAAAGCTGTCGACATCTTCACTTAGCCTGTGTTGTCGATTACCCAGTTGGCAACGTCCTCGAGCCATCCTCAGTGACGGAGCGGTGACATGTCAGAGTCACTGCTGACATACACAAGACATCTCTATGTACTGGGTTGAGGACAGTTTCATACAAATTTTCAAAATGTCCTCACTCAAAGTCAGCAGTGGTCAGGGCTGACCTTCTGGGGACATGTCACCTAAGACTTCTTTGGGGAAATGTCTGACGTAGGTCATGCGAAAATACAAAAAATTTTCGTATTTCCTTTAGTTTTTACTTTTATCCATTTTCCTTTATAAATTATCTTTCTCATATTTAGAAAAAACTTTTCGCCTTTTTTAGTCCCAACTGGATTTGAACCTGGAACCTACAGTTTATTAGTCCCACAACTTACTACTTGTTCCAAACTTTATTTCGAAAATTGTTCGTCTATTTATTACTTTAATTCTACTTGTTAGATTTTGAATTTATTTAAAATAAATTGATAATATTGCCATCTTTTTCATGGAAATTGAAGAGTTGTCCAGATTTTAAATTTTATTTTAATATACTGCTATTCTGAAGACATTTCCTTTTAGACGTCTTAGAGGAGTTATCCACACTATTAAAGCAAACATTCAGTGCTGACAATGTAAGGACATGTCATCAAGGTTTACCTATGATTTGTCAGAACTTGAAGACATTTCCTCAAGGAATCATTGTGGAAATTTCCTCAGTGACACATTTTCCAACTGGGTAATTTTTTTCAGATTTTCTAATTGTACAACAAAAATAATTATTTCTCAGAAATAAATTACCCAACTGGGTAATTTTTTTCAGATTTTCTAATTGTACAACAAAAATAATTATTTCTCAGAAATAATTAATATGGACTCAAACCGAAATAAATAAAAACTTCAGTTTTAAAAAGTTTTTATGTTTAAAAATCCGCATCTGTGGACCAAACGTGCTATTTTGGAGTTTTTTAAATATTTTTCCCATAAAGTGCGCAGGTATTCCTAATTTTGGAGCGGGACTTGGTAATAAAATTCGGACATAAATTTTGGTCTAAAACGTAATTTTTCAAACTTTGACCGCTGGTTGCCGACTGAAGATGTCCTTGAAAAATTTGTTCAAACATTTTTCCACAATCAGCTGTTCTGTGACAATCGTTCGGCAGGTGTCACTACACGAAGTTTGACAATTTTAAGTGACAGGTTCCTTGTAAGGAATAGTTCCGATCAGGGACCGGTCCTTGTCACTTTAGACAATTATAAAACCGGTCGCAGGACTGGTTCTCTTTCTCATTGGTACATTTTTGGATTTTGAACCCATTTACTGGTAAGCAGTAGTGTAGATATTTTATAGTCGATCTTGACCAACTATATTTTTCTTACTTGTTTCATATGGAGTTTTACAGATGTTCACGTGAAAAATTAGCAATTTACTTAGCTTAAGTGGAGGGGTATAAAATTCTTAGACAATCGTCAAAATTTCTTTCATGTAACGTAGAGCCAACCTACTATAAATGTTGTTTAACATGAAATGTTGTTTAACATAAAATGTTGCTCTACATAAAATGTTATGGGAACATGTTGCTCGGCTATAGTTTCCAGTGTTGCCACCACTGGAATTGAAAATTACACACAAAATTATCCAAAATCTCACAAATTACACAAATTTTTTTATTTTGTCATTCCGTTTGTAACCCATGTCCTACACCTGATTTTTTTGTTGGCAATAAGCAATAACGTATGCAAAATGAACAAAAAAACTGTTTTGCGCCTATTTGGATAAATTCCAAACAAAGATGGCGTACGATTTTGAAGTTTGTAAATGGGCAAAATCGGTTCAGGTGGAAAAATGTTTCCCCCTTAAAAAATTAAACCAACCTCTGAAAAACAAAATTTTTTAATGATTTTTTTGTATTTTTGTTCAAAAAATTAAACAATTTTCCTTTTGTAGGCGTGGATAAAAAAAATACTTTTAATAATGATAAAATGGTTTTAATATTGATATAATTTTTATAATTAAGAGTAATAATCATTATAAATCAACTTGCCAACATTTATCGCGTGGGGGAAAGTGTCCCCCAGTATGGGGATATTAAAAAATGTTGAAAAAAAACTTTCAGATTTGGGAATAGGGATTCTCAAAACAACTTTAGTGGTCCAAATATTTATGTTTGTCATTTTTTATCTTGTATTTGTAAATCAAAATTTTTAAGGTCGATTTTGTCATGATTTTTTAAGTCAAAAATGTCGATAAAATGATAAATAAAAGTTGAAACTTCATTGAGGTAAAATTACACAAAAATTACACAAAAAATATCACTATCCAAAAATTATCCAAGGATTTTAAAATTGTCCCCCTTTTGGATAATTATCCAGAAAGTGGCAACACTGATAGTTTCCTAAATGTTATGTTAACATATTTTGTTTATATGCAGACATTCTGTTAAATCAAAAACAGATGATTCATGTGTTCGTGTAGCAGTTTCTTCTTTAATTATCTTTCGCTTAGTTTTAAGAAGAAAACAAGTTTTAATTTTTGGCTAAAGATCACGAACGATTATGAATATTATTACTGGGTTTTTATTTTAATGTTATTTATGATGATGATTTTTTTTTTTATGCATAAAATAAGTAGTGGAAGACATACAATTATGGGGTGATTAATGAATGTAACGATAATTTTGATTTTAAAGGTAAATTTTTTAAAAATATGTCAATTTATAATTTTGTCTTCCTTTTACAGTGAGTGTCAAAAGAAAGTGTACAGGTCTAAAGTAGATGTAATTCGTTAACGACATAGTTGACAATAAAACCCCTTATTATTATCAATTGACTATCAGTTTAAAAAATGCTACAAAGGAAATTTTCCAAGCTTTTATTTAAGCTTGATAGCGCCGATATTGAACAAATATTAAATATGATACGAGGTTCGCGCTGGAAAATGAAATTATTTGTAGACGTTTCTTAAAAAATTTTTAAAAAATATTTCCTCCGATCTTCATGAAATTTGGATATGTTGTTAAGAACGAAATTAATTCGACACATATTTTTTTTTAACGGCCCAATCACATTTTTAGGGGGGTTCGATTTGTATGGGGGGAAATTGACCTTTTTCAGTTTTTTACGATTTACGCCTATTTAAACAAAATTAATATAGGCATGTGTGGTATCAGATTAAAGGTATTAAAAATACCTATCTCGGGCCAAAGAAATTAATATTTTTCGACTTATTAACAAAAATGTCCTAAAATTTTGGTATTTTACTCAATATGGCGAAAAGTTGTGCATGTTTGGACACGTTCTTAGCACACGTAGATAGGTTTTCCAAAGACCTTTTACTTGGTATGTAACATGACTAGGTTTCTTTGCACGATATAGGAGATAAACGAAAAAAACTGAAAAATGGTCTTGTCTTCCCCCCTCCTTTTTACCCCTAAATATGAATTTTGGCCGCTAAAAAAAATACGTGTTCCTTTATTTTTTCTGGTCTACAAAATAAAATCAATTCCATAAAGATAAAGATCTTTATGTTTAAGTTCAAACATTAAAAATTTAAAAATAGTACAGTAGTTTAAATTCAATTATCAACTAATTTTTAAAATATATGAATTTTTTTGACCTCCAATTCTTTTGGCAACCAATTTTTTGTAAACAAAGAAAATTTTAAATTATTTTCATATCTCATTTCTAGGGATGAGATTTTCATGCACTAAAAAATCAAAAATATGCGCTTAAAATATGCACCAAAAAATTCAAAATATGCACTAAAAAACCTAAAAATATGCACTAAAAAATAAAATGTGTGCAATAAAAATCTTGTTTTCATTCGAAAAACTTAAAAAAAATATCACCGGGTTAAATAGTAACATTTAAAACTTTATATAAGCATGATTTTTTTTAGAAATTAGGACAATCTATAAAAGAAATTAACAAAAACAAATTATTTTTCTTATTTTCTAAATAAATTTTTAAAATTTAAAATAGTTTTTGAAACAAATAATTTCGATATGTGTTTTTGCTAATTTATGTCAAAATATGCACTTAAAAGTTGAAAATATGCACAATATATGCACTTAAAACCAAAATATGCAAACATATGCATTTTAACCAATATATGCAAAAATATGCATAAACAAATCGAAGCCATTTTAAAGCAAATTTCTTGATTCGGAAAGATAATTGGTCAAAATCCTTTTTAGACTATCGACAAAAAACATGCATTTGCATGGAAATCACATCCCTACTCATTACTATACACTTGTACTTACCAGAAATGCCTATAATTTTAAAAATTCAATTTTTCTTCTTCATTTTTTGAACCTGAACCCTTATACCATATATAATTAGATATAAATCGATCTGTACTTACAGAAAAAAACAATAAATATAATTACTGACAAATTATGTCGCCATTAGGCACGTCTCCGAAATGATAATTCCTTCATTTGTGTCTGTAATTCCAGATCATGTTGGTAACCCTTGCGAAATAATGTAAGAGAAAAAAAAGTTGAAAGAAAGTATGAGGTGAGGTTGAGATGCTGTGTATAAAATTAGAGTGTTGGAAACTGTCAAAATTTATTCAGTAGAAACTATAATATTGACATATATAAAAAACAATTTCCATTAACCAGACAAACCGACATTTAAAATCCTACTGATGATAACACTACACACAAAAAATTACTGGCTAAAAAATTTCAATTAAATCTATTGATCAAAAAAAAATTTAAATGAGTCAATTATTGTGTTGATGATTTCTTTAACTATCAAATTACAAATTTTCAACATACCAGATTTTTTTTCGCTTCAATTTATTTGAATACATTAATTAAAAAATATACTTTATGCTCGGATTTAATTTTTTTTTTACTGTCGGCAATATATTGGAAAGCAAAAAATATGAATTTATTCATAATTTTGTCATAAGCTTAAGCGTCCAACCTGAATCAAATTACGTCGCGTAAGGCGTAACGCCCAATAATTTTTCGTTTCTAATATTCAAATGTGAGTTAGCTAAATCAAACGGACGTAAAAATTTCAAATTTGATGTGTTTGTTTTTGTTTTTTTTTACGTCTTGCGCTACGCATTTGATTCTGGTTCGACCCTAAAATTCATTTTTAAAATCAATTATTATGTTAATTGAATTTAAATAAAAAATTGATCAAATTTTTGATAAAAATCGATAAAGTGATTGATTGAAAAAAAAAAATCAATTAATCACCTACAATTTGATGATTGATATAACAATCATCGGAGGAGTTTCAATTAAAAAATTAATTGAATCTGCGTTTTTGTTGATTGAAATTCGTTTTCAATTCTTTCTGTCTAACTGGAGTATTTAAACCCGGTATGGGAATACCAGAAATATCTATAATTTTTAGAAATTCAATTTTTCTTCTGCATTTTTTTCAATTTGAACCCTTAAAATAAATAATTTTTATTTACTACACGAATTATTGTTGAAAATATCTTAATTAATTTTAATTCGTGCATTTTACGAAATTTTGAATTAAAATTTACAAAAAAAAATTTTCTTATGTACACAGAAAATTATATCGTATATTTTATTTTAATTAAAATTTTAATTATTTTTAATTAAATATCAATTAAATTTGTAATTATTATAATTAATTGTTTAATCAAATTTTTAACTTTTTTTTAAATTAACATTTTAATTGTTTTTTTTAGTTTAATAGTAATTAAGTATTTAATTAATATAATTAATTGTTTAATTAAATTTTTAGCATTACTTATTTTTTTTTTGTTTTGCTTTGTTTTGTGTGAGTATAAGTTAATCTCTTGCATTGTTTTATTTATAAAAACACATACAAAAGTATAAACAGTTTGTTGAAAGTTTTTTATTGCTCATATAGATTTTTGAATTCTCATTGTGTTTATAGTTTTATGTGTATGTATATCAAAGGTTTATACCTAACTTTATAAAATTGTCTAACTAAATATGTCTTTAGGGCATAAATATACTTATTTGGTAAAGTTTTAAAAAAATATTTTTTTTAATCTTTTTATTTAAAAACAAGTAAAAAAGTTAAATTCGGCCTTGCCGAATGTAGTGATACCCTCCACAATTTTAAAAAGATTATTGCAAAAAACTTTATTTAAAAGGAAATTAATTTAAAAAAAAAAAATTTTTTTGAAAAAAAAAATTCCGCGAAAAAAATGTTGGTAAAAAAAAATCCGCGATTTTTTTCTTTTTTTGTCAAAAAATATCTTCGTACCTGTTTAAATACTATTTGGTGTTCAATTATGTTCACATATGTCAACCAGAAGCCGAATTAAAGTATTTTGTATTTTTAGGTTATGTTGAATGTACTGAAATTTTTGAGGTGTGCTTACATTTTCGGTCATAACTTTTGAACCGCTGAACCGATATCGCTCAAATGAATTACCAAACTTCTCGGGAGAACTTCCAATAAATGTGTTAAGTTTCAGTCACCTCTGTGCAATATTTTGTCCGTGACAGCATTTTCCACAGACAGACAGACGGACCGACGGACATCGCTAGAGTGTATACTTTATGGGGTCCCAGATCGATATTTCGATGAGTTACAAACGGAATGACAAACTTATATATACCCTCTATCACTAAGTGGAGGGTATAAAAAAGTGTTTTTTTAATTATTTATTTTTTAAAAAATTATTTTTATTTTTTTTTTAATTTATACAATCAAAATTTTAAAATTTTTTTTAGTTAAATTTTAAATTCATATAATTAAAATTTTAATTATTTTTTTTTAATTTTTGATTTTAATTATTTTTTTAATTTTAATTAATTTTTTTAATTTATAGTATTAAGTTTTTAATTAACTAAATATCCATTTATTTTTAATTAACGACATACCAATATTTTTAATTTATATGCGGATTTTAGTGATTGGTCTGGATTTAATTAATTTTTTAATTAAATCTACGATTTTTTTAATTAAATTTTTATTTTTTTCTGTGTATCAAACATAAAATATTTTCTTGTAATAAAAAATATTTTTCGTACAGCATTTCGTACAACATTTCGAATTGGTCCGGATTTAATAAATTTTTTAATTAAATCTACGAATTTTTTAATTAAATATTTTTTTTATTTTTTTCTGTGTATCAAACATAAAATATTTTCTTGTAATAAAAAATATTTTTCGTACAACATTTCGTGAAATTTAAGAATATTTTTCGCTGTGCGAAATAACAAATGTTTTCGTACACTGTACACACAGAAAAAAATATTCAATGGAAAAAAACAACTAAATATTTGCTCAGCTTAAAATTTGACATTTAATTAAATTTTACTTGAATCAATTAACCATTTGCTCAAATCTGAAAAATTCACAAAAAATTTCATAAAAACAAAAAAAACTCATCATAGTAGGCTTTTAGTAACAATGCGATGAACGCTGTTGCGTTTTTTGTTTTAGTTTTAGTTAGTCGTCAAATAGAAAAGTACTTTCACGCACACAAGACGAAAATAAACAAAATAATATAAAGCACAAAAAAAAAAACAATTTAAACAAAAGACTTGAAAAGATTGACAAAAAACACTACAACTGTAAAATAATGATTAACCATTCACTCAGATCAAGCATTGGATTACTCAAAAATAACACAAAATTATTGATTAACCGCTCACTCAAATCAAGCATTGGTTTAATCAAAAATTACAGAAAAATAACAATTAACAAATTACTCAAATCAAGCATTGGTTTAATCAAGGAACAGTCAATGACTGACCTACAATTTTTGTGCTTGATCCAACAATTTTCCTCATTAGATGACTTTTAATTAAAATAATGCTCAACCTGGTGTATTTCGTGCTTGATCTATTAACTCATTTTTATCTGTGCACACAGAAAAATAAATTTCCAATCGAGTTTTTTTGTGGTATCAACTCATAATTCGCTTGTCGCTATTTTTTTTTGGGTGTGAAAACCGAATTTTGTGGTCTTTTCAATTAAATTTCTGTTGTATCAACCGAATTTAGTTTTGACTACCGATATTCCATTGGAACGACCTATATGAAAATGTATCCACCGATTTTTAGTTGTTCTAACTGAATTTCTGTTGGAAATTTGTTTTCTGTGTGTACGAAAGGATTCGTGTATTTTAAGCATGGATTTCTTTCGGTGTACAAAAATCATTTCTCGGAGATAATTGTCTCAAAATCTAAAAAAAATTCTCTATTAAAAAAAATATCTTAAAATCAAAGAATTTTTCTACTGAAAAAGGTTCCTCAAAATCTGAGAATTTTTTTTTAAAGGAAGAAATTCTCAGAAACTAAAGATTTTTTTGTTAGACAAATGTTTTGGAATCAAAGAATTTTTTGATAGAACAAAAATGTCTCAGCAAAATGTCGCAACAATATTTCAGCAACAATGGTTTAGCAACAATTGTTTCTAAACAAAGCCGCTTTGAAACTTTAAATGTTGCTAAACAAATTTAATGACTTCCCCTTAATCAAAGACGTCATTTTCATCTCCCAAATTAACACTTAATAATTTTACTAGAAAGACAACACAAATTCGGATATATAGTCGGGGCTCAAAGATCTCTCAGTTTTGTCAAATATCTGAATTTCACACAAAGTCAGACAGACGGGCATCTGCTTTATTGTCTGATTAGGTATATTTTTCAAATACTTTCACCTTTATTTGGATTATAAAGTAGCTTATTTCACTTATCAAGTCTTTAGCTGGGAGCAAAAAATCGCCTGCTATGTTCTTAACCTAAATATTCTCAAAAGCATCCAACTTTAGACGGCTTTATTGAAATAAAAACATGTCAAAATTTTGTAGCTAATAAACAGTTCGAATTAACAATGCACGATCTGTATTGAGTTTAACTAAAACCTGGTTTTAATAACATTTAAAAAATATTTAATACAAAAAAAAACTATAACAAAAAACGAAAAAAATCTACTTTCACAAATTCAATAATAAGATTTAAATGTGAAAAAGGCAAATGCAAAAAATAAATATACAAACAACAACAAAAAAATTCAGAAACAAAACCCTACATAAAAATATAAAGCAAAAAAAAAAAAACTTAAAATTAAACAAAAACTTATGCAGCAGTGATAACAATTTAGCGGTTTTAAAATCGCTGGAGTTGCTATGGAGACAGATTCACAGATTCTGAAACATTTTTGTGATAGAAAAATTCGCAGATTTTGAGAAATGACAGGTTCTCAGAACCTATAGAAATGGACTCTGATAATGATATATTTATCTAAAGAAAAAGCATCAGATTCTAAGATATTTGCCTATGGAAAAGTTTACAGGTCCCATGAAATTGTTGTTTGGAAAAAAATTTTATAGCAAAAAGTTTCTTTAGAAAAAAATTCATATTTTGAGAAATTTTTCCTATATAAAAATATTCCGATTTACTATTTTTTACATTCCAGGTTTTTCTTTTGGCGATTTGATAAATTTAAAGAATTGTTAGCATCACTAAACTCATTCTTGTCTGGCTACAAACAACCAGCAACCGTATGATATTGATTTAACAAAAAAATATATATAAAAACAGGAGAGAGAATATAAAAAACATACAACAAAAAAAACAAAACTAAAAGTAGTTCTTTAACCGGTTGCAAGAAAAATCAAAAGTTGTATGTTGTCTGTATATTGACTAAACGTGAGTACGAGCCCAAGTATTTGCCTTTTGTCTCAGATGCTGTGACTGTGTCTGTCTACATTCTGTATCGCTACGAACTTAAGCTTTAACCTAGGGAGCGCATGCGCAGCGGGCACAGCACCTATCAAGATAAACCGACAGACGCATTTAGTATGTTTGGACAGATAAATGGAAAAAAACTTTAAAAACGCATACTGCTTTAAACAACATGTTTTTACATAAAAAAAAGTTCTTTTTAGTTTTATTTTTTGTTGAAAATTCTTTGTCCATTAAAACGGGTTTTTATTTAATTCGTGATCTGTTTTTTGTTTTTTCTTTTTATTAATGATCTGTTAAAATTTTAAATAAAGTTTTTTTTGTTGTTTAATGCTCCACATTTTTGTTTTTCTGCCTGTTTTTAATTAAGAACCTGCAGTTTTTTAAAAGAAATTATAATTAACACTATTATGAAAAATTAATTAGCTACATTTTTGATTTTGATGATTTATTAATGATGAAAAGATGTGTATAAATAAGGGGAGTCATAAAATTGTTAAGCAGAATTTTAATTTTTAAAGGGTTTTTGTTTAGAAACAATTTTACTGAAACATTGCTCCTGACACAATGTCGCTGAAACAGTGTTTCTGATACATTGTTGCTAAAACATTGTAATTCGAATGAGATATTTTTCTTTTAGAAACATTTTTGGATTCTGACTAATTCTTAAATTCCAACATATTTTGTATAAAAAACTTCTAAGACTCTGTAAAATTCTTCCTTTTTTCATAGAGAATCTTTTAGATTTTGAAAAATGTTTCCCCTAGTGAGATTTCCGGATTCTGAGATATTTTTTTCCCAAAGAAAATTTCTTAAATTGTAAGACATTCTTTCTATAAAAAAATTCTCATATTCTGAGGTATTTTTCCAATAAAACAATATCAGATTCTATATTTTTTTAAATCAGATTCGTGATACTGAGACAGTTTTCTAATGACAAAGTTCTCAGATTCTGAAACCATAGAAAATTTTTCAGGTTATGAAAAATATTTCTTAAGATTCTGATATTTTTTCCTTTTGTTTCATAATATTTCACAATAAGTGTTACATTTCGTTTTTGTTATATTTTATTTCCCTTTTCCTATTCACATGTATGCATCAAAAATGTTGCTGAAAAACTAACTGGTTCAGAAATTCAAAAATATCGTTACATATTACTTAACAAATTTCAGTTTGTTTTTTAGGAACAATGTTTCTGAAACAATGATGCTGTAACAATGTTACTAAAACCTTTCAACTGAAACAATGAAGCTGAAACAACGTTACATAAACATTGTTGCTTAAAATTGTAGTGTGAATGAGATATTTTTATACCCTCCACTCCACTATGGTCCCAAATCAATTTTTTTTGGCATTAATTCCAAAAATGAAGCAAAGTCGCTAGTTTTGAATCTGTAATGGGTTTTTAACTCTTTACGCAATTAAAAAACGATTTTCAAAAAAAAAAAAATTTAAAAAAAAAAAAAAAAATTCGCAAATTTTTTCTGAAAAATTTTTTTTTTTATTTTTGGAAAAAAAAAATTATCAACCATAATATATTTCTAGTAGTCAGTTAGCTTGGCTAAAGCCAAAAAAATTATAGTTAAAAAAAATTTAAAGATTTGTCTCGCAAAAAACCGAAAATTTTGCCGAAATTTGTGCTAAACTCAAATGGCAATTGTGAGAGTTTGCCGAAAAATGCTGGCTAGGTGTTAATTTTAGTATTAAATAGACCATCTAGAAAACACTTTCACATTTGAAGACTCATGCAAGTTCGTGCCCAAACACAACTTTTTGTCCACGAAAGACATAGGCTATTTTGGCTTCAAAATCCTTAAAACCGCAACCCCCAAGAATAACGCCAAAGATGCATGGAATTACAAATTGGAGTTTTTAATGAGAACTACTTTCCTTGGGCTTCAATTTTCCTTTTTAGCCTTTTTATAATTTTATTTTTTCCCATTTGCTGTTAGTATAATTGTAATATGGTTTTAATCCCGATTTAATAATACGCCTTAAAACTATCAACTTTGAAACCCTGGCAGACTGACAGTATTGCCATAAAAATTTTTTCATTATACTTTCTTTATGGCTTGGAGTGTTGCCATTGAGAAACTGTATAAGCTTTTGGAAATTTGTAAATTTTTGTTTTTTTAATTTCTGCCAAAAAAAATGCATTTGGAACCATAGTGCACTCTAGTGATAGAGGGTATATATAAGTTTGTCATTCCGTTTGTAACACATCGAAATATTGGTCTAGGACCCCATAAAGTATATATATTCATGATCCTTGGTCGATTTTAAGTCGATCTAGCGATGTCCGTCCGTCCGTCCGTCCGTCCGTCTGTCTGTCTGTCTGTCTGTCTGTCCGTTGAAAACACGCTAACTTTTGAAAGACTTTACGGAGGCTCCCGAAGTTTGACATATATGTTGACCATTTACCGGGTCAGGTTGGTATTGCAATCCAGCGAAATCGGTCAAGTGGTTCAATAGTTATGAGCAAAAGAGTAAATTTCGGCAAGGGTATTTTACGAATTTACGAGATTAAAACCACACTAACTTTCGAAAGACAATTCTGAGGGTGCTGAAGCTTAGCATATATATTTGTCGTTCCCCAAGCCTGCTTGGTTTTGAATTTCAGCAAAATCGGTCCAGTGGTTCAAAAGTTATAAGCAAAGCCCTAAATTTCATATTGGTTTCACATTAAACTGTTGAAAACTCGTTAAACAAGTTTTAACAGCATGGTGAAATACCAGTTTTCTTAAAACTTGTTGTTGTTAGTTTTCTTGCCGTGGCGTGCAGTTTAGTTGTTAGACAAGTAAATATTTGTTATTGTGTTGTTATTGTTTTTGTAACTGTATGTAACGGTGTATAGTAAGTATTTTTGGAAAAAAATCAAAAAAAAGTGGGACTTATATGATTGAATGTTAGGTTGTTTTTGGTTTTTAAGGAAGAGGTTGGTAAAATAAAAACAGGAAAATGTGAAATAGTTTTTTTTTGCATTATTTATGCATATATTTATGTAGGCATAAAACAACAAAATTTTTTACAAAGTAATCTTGTTACTCAAAGAAATTGTACACTGCAAAAAATTTTTACATTCAAAAAAAATGTTACACTCAAAAAAAAATGTACACATATTTTTTTTTTAATGAAATGTCACACTCAAAAAATGTTGACAGTCAAAAAAATGTTACACTCAAAAAAATTTGATAGATTAAAAAAAAGTTTTACTCAAATTAATATATTTCTAGTAAAAAAATTTTGAATGCAATTTTTTGAAATTTTTTTTAGAAAATTACTATCAGATAACATTGTGGAGGGTATTCATAGATTCGACCAAGTCGAATTTAATTTTTATACTTGTTTTAGTTTATTGTCTGTTTATTGAAATATTCTTAAATTTCGGAAATTTGTTGTAAAGAAAAGTTCTTAGACTTGGTCATATTTTTAATAAAGAAATATTACAAACTCTAGGGCATTTTTCCGGAAGAAAACTTCTTAGATTTTGAGGCATGTTTCCATAGAGAATCTTTTAGATTTTGATCAATTTTTCCACTAGTGATATTTTCAGATTCTGGAATATTTTTCCCCCAATATCAGATTGTAATACATTCTTTCTGTAGAAAAAATTCTGAGATTCTGAAAATTTTTCCCATATAAAATTTTTATTTTGATTTTCAGAATTTTTTCTCATAGCATAATTCTCATATTCTGAGATATTTTTCCTTTACAAAATTTCAGATTCTATGAACTTTTTCTATAGAAGTATCAAATTCTGAGACATTTTTTAATAGGAAAATTCTTAGATTCTGAAACCATAAAAAATTTCTCAGTTTTTGAAAAATCTTTCCTAAAGATGCTTATATTTTTTTTCTTTTGTTCCATAATATTTCATAATAAGTGCGACATTTCGTTTTGGTTATCTTTTATTTCTCTTTTTCTGTTCACATGTATGCATCAAAAATGTTGCTGATAAACGAACTGGTTCAAAAACCCAAAAATATGATTACATACATATTAATTAACAAATTTCAGTGTGTTTTTTAGCAACAATGTTTCTGAAACATTTTTCCTGAAACAATGATGCTGAAACAATGTTACTAAAACATTTCAACTGAAACAATGAAGCTGAAATAACGTTACATAAACATTGTTGCTTAAAATTGTAGTGTGAATGAGATATTAGTTTTTAGTTTATTGTCTGTTTATTGAAATATTCTTAAATTCCGGAAATTTGTTGTTAAGAAAAGTTCTTATACTCGGTCATATTTTTAATAAAGAAATATTACCAACTCTAGGGCATTTTTCCGAAAGAAAACTTCTTAGATTTTAGGACATGTTTCCATAGAGAATCTTTAAGATTTTGAACAATTTTTCACCTAGTGATATTTTCAGATTCTGAAATATTTTTCCCCCAAAAAAAATTATCAGATTGTAAGACATTCTTTCTTTAGAAAAAATTTTCAGATTCTGAATTTTTTTTTTTTTTTTTTTTTTATATAAAAAGAAGCAACACTCAGGCAATGCTGCCTATCAATTACCAATGTAACCGTGATGCTTCTTTTCGGAAAGGGGATAGAAGAGAGATGAAAGATTTGAAAGATAGAAGGGCTTCAGTATGGCAACACTGTAATTGCGCGTGTTGATAATTTTGAGTACAGTTGTTGCATCGCCATCTGTTATTGATCTGGCGAATTATTTTTGAAGCTGTGTTTATAGCCATTATTTTATTATTTTACTTCGTTGACGTTTTTAGTGCTATTTATCAACGAAGGAGGGTGCTGCGATAGATATTAGTTATAAATAGAAACTAATAAATATCTGAAAAAATGTTGTTCTGCCTGAGCTGAGAATCGAACCCAGGCTTGCTGGCTAGTAGTCCAACGCGCTAACCACTAAGCCACAACACCTTCACCCGCGAAATTCTCAGATTCTGAAACCATAGAACATTTTTCAGGTTATGAAAAATGTTTTCTATAGATTCTTATATTGTTTTCCTTTTGTTCCATAATATTTCATAATAAGTGCTACATTTCGTTTTGTTTAGTAATCCAAAATTATTATTAATTTTAGTTATAAAACTACAGTGTCTTTGTTTAGAAACAATGTTGCTGAAACATTGCTTCTGTAACTATAAAGGTGAGACAATGTTACTAAAACAGTGTTGCTAAAAATTGTAGTTTGTATGAAATGTTTTTTTTTAATACATTTCTGAGACCTTTTCCCATAGAAAAAAATCCTTAATTCTATATATTTTTTGTATAAAAAATTTATTGGACTCTGTGACATTCTTCAAAATCAGCTAATTCTGGGGCATTTATCTAAAGCAAACTCGTTTTTTAGAGACATTTTTAGATCCTGACATATTTTTATTTTTCTAAGTAAAAATTCTCAGATTGTGAAACATTCTCTCTATAGAATAATTTCTCAGATTCTGTAAATTTTTTCTTAAACAATTTTTTCTTAAAACAAATGCTGATGGTGAGAAAATTTTCTCATTGAATAATTCTTATATTTTGGGTTATTTTTCCTATAAAAAGTATCCGATTATATCAATTTTTAAATTATATATTTTTCTGGGAAAATTCTTTGATTCTGAGACTTTCATCATAGAAAATTTCTGAGGTTATAAGAAATGTTTTTTATATATTCTGATATGTATTCCTTTTGTTCCAATATTATTTTATAAACAGTGCTGCATTTCGTTTTGATTAAATAATTAAAAAATTGCAGTGTCTTTGTTTAGAAACAATGTTTCCGAAATATTGCTCATGAAACAATGAATCAGAAAATAATGTTACTGAAACATTGTTGCTAAAAACTGTAGATTGAATGAGAAAACTTTCTGAGACAGGAAATTTTTCTGTCTTTCAGGATAAATTCTTTGATTCTTAGACCTTTTTCCAACAGAAAAATTCTTAAATTGTAAATCATAGGAAAATTCTCATATTTTTAGATATTTTTCCTAAAAAAAATATCAGATTCTAAAATTTTTGTCTATAGAAATATCAGATTGTTAGATTTTGAGACATTTTCTCATTGAAAAATTCTCAAATTCGAAGACATTTTTACCATAGTAAATTTCTCACATTTTAAAAAATGTTTATTGATTCAATATTTTTTTTTGGTCCAAAAATATTTCATAAACAGTGCTACATTTCGTTTAGATGTCTTTTGTTTCTCCTTTTCTTTTCAAATGTATGTATCAAAAATGTGGCTAAGCAATGTTGTCGCGACAATTTTTATTTAGAAAAATTCTCTAATTCTGAGACATTTTTTGGAAATTTCTCAAATTCTGAAATATTTTTAGTTTGGAAAAAATTCTCAGATTCTAAAACATTTTTCGTATAAAAAATTTTCCGATTCCTAGATTCTGAGGCATTTTTCGTATCGAAACGTTCTAAGATTCTTAAACACTTTTTAATAAGAAAATTTCGTAGAAAAAAATTTTCAGATCCTGAGAAGAAAACTTTTCAGATTTTGAGAAATTTTTGTAGAGAAAAACTCTCAGTTTCTAAGACATTTTTTGTAACGACAAATTCTTAGATTCTGAGAATTTTTATATACAAAAAAGGTCTCAGAATTTACGAATTTTTCTATAGAAAAAATTTTTCGGATTCTGAGAGATTTTTAAAAAATGTTAGCAACATGTTGCTTAAACACCTTGAAAACCCAATTCACATTTGATCGTTTAATGCTGTTAGTCAAAGAAAAATTTCAAATTACAACATTCTAAAAATAACATACTTAAACTCTGCATCATTGTTTATAAACAAAATTTTACTCAAAATATTTGTGCAATTTAAACTCCAGTTTAAATCTAAAGAGTTCTGGCATCAACTAGTTTAGTACCTTTAATATTTCCTAATATTTATATTCATGTTAATTTAAATATTTTTTATTTTTTTTATTTGCCACAAGTGAACTTACAAGGGAAGTCTCCCTGGTGTCACCCTCCGATCTTCATGAAATTTGGATATGTTGTTAAGAACGAAAATTAATTCGACACGTATTTTTATATAGCGGCCCAAACTCATTTTTTAGGGGGGTCGATTTGTATGGGGGAAATTGACCTTTTTCAGTTTTTTTCGATTTACGCCTATTTAAACAAAATTAATATAGGCATGTGTGGTATCAGATTAAAGGTATTAAAAATACCTATCTCGTGGTGCTAATAACGGGCCAAAGAAGTTAATATTTTTCGACTTATTAACAAAAATGTCCTAAAATTTTGGTATTTTGCTCAATATGACGAAAAGTTGTGCATGTTTGGACACGTTCTTAGCACACGTAGATAGGTTTTCCAAAGACCTTTCATTTGGTGTGTAACATGACTAGGTTTCTTTGCATAGTATAGGAGATAAACGAAAAAAACTGAAAAATGGCCTTGTCTTCCCCCCTCCTTTTTACCACATAAATATGAATTTGGGCCGCTAAAAAAAAATACGTGTCCCTTTATTTTTTCTGCTCTACAAAATAAAACTAAATCCATAAAGATCCGCGGGTGCCACTAGGGAGACTTCCCTTGTTAGTACATGTAGTTCACACTTATATTGTTAACTACTTTTTAACACATTTTCGCTTGAAAATTTTGTTTCAAGGTTGATTTTAGTTGCATACAAATAATACAAAGGTAATAAATATAAACATAATGAACAAAATATATTTTCCATTTTGTACAATATTGTTAAAAATTTAACAATATTGTAAATAAAATGTCGAACCAGTTAAATGAAGTATTCAGTGGATTAATTAAGTCTAGTAACTTGTGAATGAAATTATTTGATCAATTCGATAATTTCTAACTACGTTGCTCAACTCCAACTTCTGATTATTTTTGCAGTTTGCATTTGGCAAATAAAATAATTAAAGCGAATCAGAAACTTCTTAGCGTTAAAAAGTTAGCAGTATACCCATAATTGAACTCTGCAACATGTTGCCAGCAACAAAATTTGTATATAAATAAACATAAATCAAATCTTAGGTTTTTCGTACGAAAGTTCTGCCAATAATATTTTGCAAGGCACTCCGGAGCTACTATGAATAAGCAAGTGGCTTCGAGGAATTAATCCACGTTCTCGAGATCAATACAGCTGTGATAGATGTAATACTTCCCAGTTGGCAACATCCATGAACCGTCTCGTTGACGGCCTGCTGACATGTCAGAGTCACGGCAAAAGCATTCAGAATAAAGTATTTTTTTTTTTGGAATATCGCTTCGTAGTGGACAAAAAGGCATAAAGTGGGGTATAAAGTTGGTACTTTTTATCTCCTGAAAAAATATTCATAGAAACTTGAACATTTGATTTTAAATGTGGGATCCTCTAGCCGATAAATTATTCTGAAAAATACCATTTGGAAATTTAAATTTTGATGGGTTGAAAATGACAAAAAAAGTTCTTTGGTACATTTTCCATCTTGTGAAATTAACTTGCAATGTGAAATGTAGAATGATCCAGCGAAAAAAACTTGACAAAGCTTTTTTTAAGTTTCTATGCTTACAGGTTAAAAAAGTAAACTTTGGCACTTTTTTCGATTTCCTGAAAGAATGGCTACAGAAATTTTAAATTGGGTTTCTCCAGTCGAAACAAATTTTAAAAAAAGAACATTTTGGAAATTTTAATTTTAATGGGGTAACAAATTGTACCTTGTTTTTTTATCTTCTGAAATAATTGTTCTAGACACTGGAAGAGCAATTCCGATTTTAGGAGGCAAAATATATATTTTTTTTTTGCCTGGGATCTTCCAGGTAAAACAAAATATTTGGTAAAAGTACATTTTGAAAATTTTCGAATTTTCGATTTAAAAATGTACTTTGGTACCTTTTTTATCATCTGAAATAATTGTTTTATTTGGAAATTTATTCAGCGAAAACAACATTCTGACAAAGGTACTTTTTAGAAACTTTCTATAATAAGTATAAGGCTGAAAAGTGTACCTCCAACCAATAAACATATTCTTAGAAAAGTACCTTAATTTCAATGTTAATAGAACAAAACAAGTAAGAAAGTTATAGTCGGTCAAGACCGACCATATGATACCCTACACCAGTGTTTTCCGGAAAATGGGTCCCAAGACCAAACATGGACCGATTGGATCTTTCTTTTGTTAGATCTATATTTAGTGTAGAAAACACACACAGATCAAATTTTAGTGGAATTGTTTTATTTTTTTGTCAATAGACCGATTTTACTGAATATCGGTCGAAATTTTTATATGGGGGACTAACAATAAGTCCAAAAATGGTGCAATTATATTCCGATTTGATTAGGTTACTAAAGTACACGTTTAACACCTACCAATACAATTTTTATCAAATATTTCCATTTTCATGAATTTTGAGGGATTTATGTGAATATCGGGAGGGTGGTTTGTATGGGGACTAACAGAAGGACTGACCCGATTCCTTTGAAACTTGAAATGAAGATTCTTGTATACAAAATTTGCTAAATTTCAAAGCGATATCTATTATAATTCGGTTATTAGAGTCATATAAGCCGCATTCAATGGTGGCGTTTGTATGGGGGCTAGATCTTAACATAGACCGATTGTCCCCAATTTCAAAAGGCTTCGTCCTTGGGCCAAAAGATGCTTAAGTTTCAAATTTAAAGTCAATGGATTGAAAATTGCGACCTGTATCGTGCATAAACCGATAGATGGACAGACGGACGGACGGACATAGCTAAATCGACTCAAAAAGACATTCTGATTCGATCGGTATACTTGAAGGTAGGTCTAGGACCAATGTTTCGGGTATTTACAAACATCAGCACAAACTCATTATACCCTGTACCACAGAGTGGTGTAGGGTATAAAGAGTAAAAGAATTGTACTTTGGTACTTTTTCTATCCCCTGAAATAATTGTTGTAAGTGCAATGTAGGATCATCGAGTGAGAAAAAAATCTGAAAAAAGGCAAAAAAGTGTATTTTTTTTTTATTTTACATTGGTACTTTTCCGTACGTCTCCTGAAAAAATTGTCATAAAAACTTGACTTTTTAAATGTAGGATCCTCCATTGGAACAAAACCTTCGAAAATATGTTGAGGAATTTCTGATTCTTCAAAAGGGTCAAAAAATGAATTTTGGTACTTTTTCGATTTTCTAAAATAATGATATTATAAACTTGAAATTTTTAATATAGAATCATCCAGAAAAAAAACTACATATTATGAAAAAAGTAGTTTTTATAAATTTCGATTCTAAGGGAACAAATGTGGATGAAAAGGAAAAGTTGGTACTTTTTTACAACTATTGAACTAAAAAACAAAGAGTCTCAAAGTTTGACATGTGGTATCCTTCACCATAACTATCAACCAAGAGAAGGACATATTTTAAAATTTTTAATTGGCAAGGAAAAGTGGGGTAAAATGATACTTTTTAAATTTACTGAAATAGAGACTCAAACTTTTTTTCATTGCTTTGACGCACATTATAAGAAAATGATTGAAACCTACATAAAAAAATCTGATAAAAGTCTGATACATGTAACGAAATGGAATAAAACAAAGAACGAAATAGAATAGAACAGGGAACAAAATGAAATGAAACAGGGAACAAAATGGAATGATATATTTTTTTTAAGTTTTTAACACCAATTTATATTTTTTAGAGGGTATATATAAGTTTGTCATTCCGTTTGTAACTCATCGAAATATCGGTCTGTGACCCCATAAAGTATATATATTCATGATCCTCGATCGATTTTAAGACAATCTAGCGATGTCCGTCTGTCTGTGGAAATGGTGATCACGGCCAAAATATTACACGGGGATGACTGAAACTTAACATATTTATTGGAAGTTCTCCCGAGAAGTTTGGTATTGCATTTGAGCGATATCGGTTCAGCGGTTCAACATAACCTAAAAATACAAAAGTCTTCAATTCGGCTGTTGGTGGACTTATGTGAACATAATTGATCACCAAATGGTATTTAAACAAATACGAACATATTTTTTGTCAAAAAAAGAAAAAAATCGCGGATTATTTTTTTTACCAAATTTTTATTTCGCGGAATTTTTTTTTTCAAAAAAAATTTTTTTTTTCAAAATTAATTTCCTTTCAAATACAGTTTTTGCAATAATCTTTTAGAAATTGTAGAGGGTATCACTACATTCGGCAAGGCCGAATTTAACTTTTTTACTTGTTTTTAATAATATAAATATTTCTTGGGGAGAATTTTAGAAATTGGGATTCTAATCGGTTTATATATTTTAAAAACCTTTTTTTCAAAATCGTTTTTTCTTCAAAATCCATTACCTAATATTGAAAATGTGTTCCTTCAAATAAAAAACTTCCAAAACTTTTAAAAGAATTTTCCATTTAAAAGAAAAACCACCTCCTCAAAGTCTAATTTTTATATCCCATAAATTATAATTATACTACCACATTCTAATGTCCAATATTTGAAAAAAGAAAATCGAGGGAGAGAAGAAAAATTTAAGAAAACTAATAAACTCTTTTAAAACAACTGCGTACGCCAGGGATGGAAAATCGAAATTTTGGAATGGTACTAGAGCTCAACAAAAAAAGTACTTTTTCGCACTCTACGGTAATAAAGAGTGTATAAAAGTTCTTAAAATAATTTATTCAATATAAAAGTACTTAAATTGATGATATCCTTATCCATTTTTTTTTTGAGAAATCCCCATTAGAGATTGACAAAAATCAAAAGTTTTTTTTATTTAAAGCTTTTTAAAGAATTTTCCAATTAAAATCAATAGATTTTCGGAAAATCCTTTAGATTTGGTTGCACAAACGTTAGAAAACGTCTGTATGGAAAAGGTACTAAATCAGTCGCAGGGGTACTACGGTAACTTAGAGAGTGAAAAAGTACTGAAAAAAGTACTCAAGTACTAAAAGATAGAAAGTCGTACTTTTAAAATGGTACTATAGCTCAACCAAAAAAGTACTTCTTCCCACTCTACAGTACTAAAGAGTGTATAAAAGTTCTTAAAATAATTTATTCAGTATAAAAGTACTTAAATTGATGATATCCTTACCCATTTTTTTTATTTTTTTGAGAAACTCCCATTAGAGATTAACAAAAATCAAAAGTTTTTTTTTTATTCAAAGCCTTTGAAACATTTTCCAAGAAAAATCAATAGATAGAATCCTTTAGATTTGGTTGCACAAACGTTAGAAAACGTCTGTATTGAGAAGGTACTAAATCAGTCGCGAGTGTACTACTTTATCTTAGAGCGTGAAAAAGTACTAAAAAAAAGTACTCAAGTACTAACTTTTCCATCCTTGGCGTACACAAAACAAAAAATTAAAAAAAAAACCTATTAAAAAAAAAACCTATAAACCTATTAAAATTGAAAACAACAAGAACAACGAAAAAAAAAATATTGAAATGGAAAATTGATTTTTTGTGTTTTTATTTTTATCTATTTATCTATTTCAAATACACTGTATGTAGAACGTGTAGTTCACAATTCCACTACACATGTGTTTGCACATATATATGTGGTAGACAATATCTAACTGTTCTGCACGCCCCCGCAATGTTTTGTTTTTAAACGTATTATTTTTTTTTCCTGTTGTATTTTTACTACTAATAATAGATTGATTTACATTTGTTCACACTACAGTGTGTATTTTAGTGTTCTTATAAGAAATGTGATTTTTGTTGTTGTTGTTGTTTCTATACACTACCGGAGAAATATATTTATTATACACCGATCCCTTCTTTTGGTATACTACAGCAGATAGCTTTGTCACTTTTTCGAACAGAAGTACCCTCTTTGAATCGAAATTTTCTAAAAAGTACTTTTGAAAGAATCGAAAATTTCTAAAAAGTTTCTTGAAAGAATGTTTTTTCTCTGGATGATACTCCATTCCAAATTTCGTGTTTATAGAATAATTATTTCAAAATATAAAAAAGTACCAAATAACAATATGGACCTCACTTAAGGAACAATTATTTCAAAATATAGAAAAAGTATCAAATTACAATTTGTACCTCACTCAAATCGGAATTTCCAAAATTTACTTTTTTAGAATGTTTTTCTTCAAGTTTTTAGATTTTTTTTTAGAAATTCAAAATATAGAAAAAGTACCAAATTACAATGTGTACCTTATTCAAATTAAAATTTTAAAATGTATATTTTATTAATGTTTTTCTCCGCTGTAGGATCCTTAAGATTCAAGTTTTAAAGATGAATTTTTAAGAAGATAGAAAAAGTACTAAAACACAACTTTTTGACCCCCTAGAATTGGAATTTCTAAAAATCACTTTTTATTCCCTCCACTTAGTGATAGAGGGTATATATAAGTTTGTCATTCCGTTTGTAACTCATCGAAATATTGGTCTGGGACCCTATAAAGTACATATATTTATGATGCCCGATCGATTTTAAGACATTCTAGCGATGTCCGTCTGTCTGTCTGTCTATGGAAAATGCTATCACGGACAAAATATTGCACAGAGATGACTGAAACTTAACATATTTATTGGAGGTTCTTCCGAGAACTTTGGTATTGCATTTAAACGATATCGGTTCAAAAGTTATGAACGAAAATGAAAGCACACCTCAAAAATTTCAGTACATTCAACATAACCTAAAAATACAAAATGTTTTAATTCGTCTTCTTGTTGACATATGTGAACATAATTGAACACCAAATGGTATTTAAACAAGTACGAACATATTTTTTGACAAAAAAAGAAAAAAATCGCGGATTTTTTTTACTAAAATTTTTTCGCGGAAATTTTTTTTACTAAAATTTTTTCGCGGAAATTTTTTTTAAAAATTTTTTTTTTTTTTTAAAGTAATTTCCTTTTAAATAAAGTTTTTTGCAATAATCTTTTTGAAATTGTGGAGGGTATCACTACATTCGGCAAGGCCGAATTTAACTTTTTTACTTGTTTATCATATATTTTTTTATACTGGAGATCCTCAATTTAAAATTTCTAGGGCCATTACCATTATTTATAGTATTTATGACCATTATTTTAGGAGATCAAAATAAGTAATGAAGTATACTATTTTACCCTCTTAGAATCGAAACTTTTAAAGCACTTTTACAAGAATGTGTTTTTCCCCTCCAACCTTGGATTTTATTTCAGAAGATAGAACAAAACAAGAAGAAGAGTTAAATTGGCCGATCTATGAATACCCTCCCAATGCCCTTTTTAAGTGAAATTAAATTTTCTAACGTGAAAAAATAACATTTTTGATTTTGAACCACTGCACAGTGGTAAATTCCGGCCAAAACCCTATAACTTCTTTAATTTTCTATGTAAACTTATAAAATGTTGTAGGTAGGTTAAGAATATAATAATAAACCAATTTCGCGAAAAAAAAAATTTCGCGAAATTTTTTTTTCCGCGAAAATTTTTTTTTTTGTTCGTGAAAAAATTTTTTTTAAGGTGTTTTAAGATGTTGTGTCTTAATCGTCAGTATTTCATCCATCTTCTTTTTTTATGTATGTTTCCACAGCTCTAAAAGCTCTTTATTTGATATAAATGACCCAAGTTTAAAGTACTCTAACTGACTGACTTGGTTAAACTTGGTACTGATGTTAATTAGTGCTTACTTGGGAACCCTTATACTAATTTGTGGTATAGGGACTTAAGAGCAATTTTGAGCAAAAAGTATTTTTTTGGGCTTTCCAAAGTTTGTATTTTTTATAAATTTTTTATTTTTTTAGATTTATTTTCACCACCACTGTTTAAATTGATCCACGCACTCGAAATTGCCGAAATGCATATGACATGTAAAAATAATGCTTAATTTTCAAAATATATCAATTTCAAGGCAAACATTTTTTTTTAAGTTTACAGCCTACTTGGATTTCAAAGTTGCAAATCACAACTGTTAAATTTAAAAAATAATAAATACAAATACTCAACTTTGCTTCCTTATTAAACCTTAACTAGTCAAGGGATTGGCACAAAATTTTGTAATCGCATGTTTTGAAGTGTAAGCTCTCATTTGGCATCAATTTGGAAAAAAATAAAAAAAATTTTTTTTTTTAGTTTTGGCCGGTTTTTACCTCTGTGCACTGGACCGATTTGGCTAAGTTTCAATACGAACCAGGCCAGGGCAACGGCAAATATATATGCCAAGCTTCAGCATCCTCAGAAATGCCTTTCGAAAGCTAGCGTGTTTTTTTTATCTCGTAAATTCACGAAAACCGCTTGCCGAAATTCAGTCTTTTGCTCATAACATTTGAACCACTAGATTCCTTTCGCTGGATTGCAATACCAACCTGACTTGGTAAATGACCAACATACCAACAAACTACAGAAGCCTCAGTAAAGTCTTTCAAAAGTTAGCGAGTTTTCAAGAGACAGACGAACGGACAGGCTTTGCTAGAAAGTCTTAAAATCTATCGAGAATCATGAATATATGGGGCATTCCAGGCCAAATCACTCACTTTTAGACCCGACCCCTTTCGATTTATTTTATTTTTGAATATGTTTTAGTACTTATTAAATGCAATTTGGACACCAATTTTCAGCCTTATATTCCAAGATGGTGTTGAGTAATCAATTTTTCAAAATGGCGATTTTTTCAAAAAAATAAAAAATTTAAATTTTCAATTAATTTTGACCAGTTGAAAAAACAGGGTGATTCAGTCACTACCAGCCGAATTTTACCAGCGTATTCCTTGGCTCGTTTCATGATAATATGTTCATTACGACCATCCCCGAAAATGCAAGTGTGTGAAATGGTAGCGGTTTGAAAATTTTCGGATTGGTGGTCGGAGGGTAGTAGGGTTAAATTGATAACTTCTGAACCAGGGGTCCGATTTTTTTTGTTTTTGAGCTTTTAAGAATAAAATTTGAAAAAAAGACATAAGAATTTGCACATAACGTCAATTTGCTCAGCCAGATGGCAGGTAACTTATGTTTTTTTTTTCCTCTTAAAAGATAGCCCTACCTCTTACCTTTCCAAAATGCCCTAAAAGAAGCCCAGAGGTCTTACCGTTCCAAAGTTATGACGATTTGCTTTCAAAAATTTTAATAAAATAAAATCTTAAACTTGTTAATTTACAAAAACAAATGAATGTGTGCTGTTATTTCGCCTCCAAACCCAAAAAAAATTGTTTGCATTTCAGTCAAATGGTAATAACTTTAGAACAGAAAGACCTCTAGGCTTCATTTAGGGCATTTTGGAAAGGTAATACGTAGGGCTATCTTTTAAGTGAAAAAAACATAAGTTATCTGCCATCTGGCTGAGAAAATTGAGGTTATGTGCAAATTTGTATGTCTTTTTTTCACATTTTATTTTTTAAAGCTCTCGACGATTTCAATTTACTTTAATTTTTTTGTTATTGATTCTGAATGGTCTCCCCATGAACTTTCCAATAAGCCCAAACACAAAAAAATCGAACCTCAGGTTCAGAAGTTATCAATCTTACCCTACTACCCTCCAACCACTAATCCGAAAATTTTCAAACCGCTGGCTCATTTTATGAAAATATGGATATATTTTCATAAAATGAGCCAAGGAATACGCTGAATCACCCTGTATAGATATCATAAAAAAAGTTGAGTTAGAAAAAAAATATTAAAAAATTATTCTAAGTAATTATCAGTATTAGTGCCCCCCATTTCCCGGTTCTCGGTATTCCCGGGAATACCGGTATTCCCGGTTCTGGAACCGGTTTCCCGGTTCTAGATATATTCCCGGGAATACCGGTATTCCCGGTTCTCATCCTGGTACCGGTTCTATAAAAACAAAAATAAACTGTACCATAAAAAATTTAAATTACACTATTTAATCAGTATTTTAGCAATATTTAGTTGTGTTTGTAAAATTATTTAAAAATCATGAAACTATTTCTTCTTAAATTAAAAAAATAAATAGGAAATGGTGTTTTCACATGTTTTGTAAATTTTTTGGTAAAAGCAAAGAAAAAATTGTAATTGTAAAAAATTTTACAAAATATACATACCGTTAATCCCGGGAATACCGTCAGAACCGGAACCGGGAATACCGGTATTCCCGGGAATACCGGGAATGAATTAAGAACCGGGAAACCGGTACCATTTCCCGGTAATACCGAGAACCGGGAATACCGGTATTCCCGGTACTACGGTACTGACCGTAGGCACTAATCAGTATTTTAACGTTTAAAAATTAAAATCGATTTTTTGAAAAAGTCCGAAATCTTCGATTTTTTTTAAATAGTCTTAAAGTTCTACTCTAATTTGATGTGATCGCAATTCCTTCTATTTTTTTCAAATTTTGAAAATTGCACCTTTTATTTTTTGACTCTGATTTATTTTATGGTGCTCCAAAAAAATTAAATTGGTAGATACTGACACTAACTTACCTTAGATATATTCATTTCGAGCTAAAAATACGTCTCACAAAAATTAAGAACGATCGGACATGGGTAAGGCGTTCCGCATGGGCTTTAGACCGGGTCGAAAAAAAAGTTCCCGTTGGGCGGGCTTAATTTTAAAGCTTGCCTCGAAAAAGTTCCATAGCCAAAATATTAGATTTTTAGGTCGCGATTTGGTACCGCCGAAATCGTTATTTGTTCATAGCTTTGTCATTTGATGTCCGATCGTTGTAAAAAAAAATTTGTTAGAAAGTCCTTAGCGAGTACTAAATTTGACCCATATCTGGTTTTGACCTCTGAGGTCATCTTCATGTTTTGAGTGTTAGTTTCTCAGCTTTCTAAGCTATGAACAAAAAACGATTTCGGCGGTACCAAATCGCGACCTAAAAATCTAATATTTTGGCTATGGAACTTTCTCGTAAGCTTTAAAATTAAGCCCGCCCAATTGGAACTTTTTTTTTCTCCTTTATGGTCGACCCAGTCTAATGGGCTTGAAGTTTAGAAAAGGGATTACAAGGGAAAATATGATTTTTTTTCTGTTTTCTCCATTTTTTTTGGTGTTTTAAGTTAAGTTTAAATTCAAGTGGTTACATAACCATAATACGGAGTAAAATGCCTCTCTAATAAGGTACCAATAACTAAAATCGGTTAAAAATCAGCCAAGTTATTACGACTTCCCCAGTCAAAATTAATTAAAAATTTTAATTTTTCAATTTTTTTGAGAAAAACGCTATTTTCAAAAAGTTATTACTCAACACCATCTTGGAATAAAAGGGTGAAAATTGGTGTGCAAGTTGCATTTAAATAGTAATATCCAAAAATAAAATAAATCGAAAGGGGTCGGGTATAAAAGTGAGTGATTTGGCCTGGAATGGGGTGCTAGACCAATATTTCGAGGTGTTACAAACGGAATGACATATTTATATATACCCTTTATCACTAGAGTGGAGGCTATAAAAAGGAATGCCGCATTAAGAAAAAATATGGTCTTTCGGGAAAATACGAATAAAAGCCGAACTAAGAGGAATTTCGTCAAACGCAAAAATACATGTCATCTTAATTAAAATATAGATTATCTCAATATATACTACCCTACCCTTTTTGACATCTTGACAATAACCTACTTAACGAAGCAGAATTTGGACACGGCCGATATGCCATTGGATAGTCCTTCAAAAATCCTTTCGATCTGCATAAAAAGTTTATATAGTTTCTTTTGAAGAAATAGGAAGAATCCTCAAAAACGAAAAAAATCCCGTTTTCCCCCTCCCCTTTGACCCGCTAAACTTGAGATTGGGCAGCTAAAAAAAATATATTTCTTATTTTGTTCCTCTCTTTCCTATATGCAAGTTTCAGGACAATCGGTGGGTGCCCTGTAAAAGGTCTTTTCCGAATTACAATTGATTTAACATTTCACTTGTTTGTATTTGATGTTCATCTAGTGTCAGATGTACACCAAAGTTGTTCTCGAATTTGTAATAAATAATTATTCATAAATAAAAAAATATAGTAAAACTTTTTAATAAAAACATTTAGGAAAATAAAAAAAAATCACTCAGCATCGCTGTAAAATAAATTTTGTTTTATTACCAAAGTCGACTTGTGTCATTCTTATTGGAAAACGTAGATGGCTGCGTCATTGTTATGTTTTATACTCTAAACAGAACCATAACGGTACTGCAAGTTTCAAACAATATGACCATTAAAAGCGTTGCGTAGCCTTGTTGTGAAATAGAATTTGTTTAAATTTTGAAATCCCACCGTGCCTCAGGGGAGAAACTGAACAATATCATAGAGTAATAAATCCAATCAGCAAAACCGTTTTAGTTAAAAGTTGATAGCATTGATTGGCGCCACCATTGCCTGCTACGTCTTTGTTCTGTTTATAATCTTAAAACGATCAATATACTGTTAGTTCAAGAGAGAGCATTATTTGTAAATTTTTTTCTCGTTCTCTACGTATTCTTATAAGATCGTTAGAAAAAATTAGTCAATCAGATTTTTTTCAAATTCAAATTAGCATTATGACATTTGTCATATTTATCCATAAACCATCATTGATAAATGTGCGAAGTAAATTTGTGTAACTACCCACGTTATTTTTTTTACAACGTGTGTAGTTTGAAAATTTAAATAAATTTACTTAGTTTTTCTATCGCTAGCAACATTGTATCTCTATCGAGGTTTTTGTTTTTTACTTGTTTGTATCTAACTAGAGTATTGTGAAACATTTTCGAGCTGTGCCATTTTGATATTCAAGTAGGTTTCGCAATTGAAATCTTTTAAATAACCTTTCGATTCTGGATTCTGGATTCATCTTTCAACTTTCTACATTAACTTTCTGATCTACACTCCCAACCTCATTTTTAAGGTTTTCGTAACCGGCTATGCGGGTGTCACAACCTCTATAAGGTTATGGCAACCGCAATACAGTTGTGACAACCGAAATATAGTTGTAGCTACCGCATGACCGGTTGGAACAACCTCAAAAATGAGGTTGGAATATTTACGGTTGTGACAACTGTATTTATGTTAGTGTAGATAGCTTCAAACATCCCTTGGTACCTTCTTTAAACATTTGGTTAGTTGCGATGGTGCTGTCCTTATATGGTCCCAATAAAATCATTCGTCACGCGATAATGTATCGAAGTTTAGATTTACGAAATCCTTTACATGATTTTGAAACAATGATCTAAGCAATACATATCCACATGAATAGTCTTATACGATAAAAACTCAGCAGTATTCCATAGACCCTCCAAATGTTTGAAGAATACTAATTTTTCGACAAAGACGCATTTTTGGTCGGTCATTATTTATTTAGATTGGAATTCAATGTAACACACACTTAGATAGACAGGCTTGATCTTCCTAAACAAGATGCAGCCACCCTAGACATATCAGGTGATTTAAAATACCAATTCCGCCATTCTGGATTCGAAGCCCAAGTACCCCTCATGGCCGAGGATTCAATTGATAATGAGTTCATTTTTACGACACTGGTATTGCGCGTTGAAAATTGGAATTGAAAGTCCCCACGCCAGTATCCACATCAGTCATCAGTAAACCTTACTTGAGAACCCGGTTCTAGATTCCAAGAGCTAGTAGACCACATGCTCCTTTCCGGAATATCTATTTTAAAATATCTTCACATGGCCCTATAAACCCCCGTCTATTATCTTTCCTAATTCCATCAGCCATCAGTGGCACTTCTGCTCGCATCCTTTTTACAGATATATGTATGTAAATGTAGGATGTTTATCAAAGCCTCTATGGCTAAGTTATACAGGAACTTTACACACCTGTTATGCCAATATATTTTGTCCAGTATATATCTGACCTTACCTTGTTCTTCTTTTGGCCACCAACTCAAAGCGGCAAAAAGGTCACTGGTCTTTTGATCATGAGAATCCTTATTTCTGATAGCAAAAAAAGCTAAAGAATTTTGTAGAATATTTTAGAAAACAATCCAAAACAATCTGAGTTCAACTGCGTCGTTGTACTCCACGAACAGCACCTTAGTATGGTTGGTAGGTTATGTTATGTTGGATGGGTGTCCACCATTTGTCAAATACACTCGGATTGTGGTTCTCCTCATTATTGTGCTCGATTCGGCAGTACACTTTCACCATTCACCTATTTTTTTAAAAATTTGATATCATTTCGAAATTAAATAGTTAAATTTTTTTTTCTTGTTGCAATTAAAGATTTAGTTAATATCTTTAATACTTACAAGACAAATTTTTAAAAATTAGGTGAATGATGAAAGAGTACTTCCAAATCGAGCACATTATTTCCCTACTCCCCTTTTATTACTAAGTTACAAAATTATACTTCTTAAACCACCCCGATTCTCTAACATATTCTGCTAGAGAAGTCAATGAGACAGCGTTAAGGAATTTCAGGTCATCGAAAAATCTATGACCCAAACGTCTAAGGCGGTGATTTATCAAACCACTTTCGCCCAATATTTACAATAGTTTCGCCATAGATTCCCATACGCACGGCCATTTGGCCGATATTACAATGTCCTTTCAATACTGCCACCATTAGGCTAACCTTCAAAAAGTAATAAGACTTCTGTACTTAAAGGATTTGGCAGTGGCCACAGCCATCAATACCGATCCTTAATAATATTCTCTGATATGCAACCAATTTCGTTTATCAGATTCACTATAGGAACCGAAATGTCAGGTTCAACCTGTTCCCCATCGACTCAGCCATTTCTCGCACATTCATCAGCCAATTAGCTGCCATCGAACCCACTATGTCCAGGGACCCAGATTATATTGTCTATGTGTTGACTAATTCGTCAAAGGTATTGTACACAATTCCTAACGATTCCTGATTTCACAGTGATTGATTCTAAGGCATTTAGAGCCACAAGACTGTCCACGAAAATGTAAATGGCACAAGGACGTAGGTCCCATGTCATAATCAGTTGGAAGACTCTATTAGGCCCTGATTTCAAGGCATTCTAAATATACTCGCAAACCCGTACCCATTTCCATCTTTGATCTGTCCGTAAAAATTTAGATCGTATTTTTTGTGAGATAAAGTCGGTTTTCTGTTATAGTTCCGTCCCGCTCACAGTATTTAAAATGGTCGAGTGTCTGCAAGAGAGTTGCATTTGTGACTCTTACCTACAAGCCACTGGATGAATGTTTAATATCACTTCCAGGGTATCAAGTAGCACCAGTGATACCCACACACGCAGTCTTTGTACCTTCTGTATTTTGCAGAGGTATGATTTTTTAATCACTGGTCTCCACCACACGAGGTCACCGTATTGCTCTCCGCTGCTCTCCACCGTAAGAGGGCACCGTAATTGGTCTAATTATCGCACTATACATCTTTCCAAGAGTTCTTTTGCAGGCACTAAAAGCACATAACGACTTTTTCATCCTTTCCTTTGTATTCCTTTTCCAAGAAAGCTTTGATTCCGGGATTACAAACAGGTATTTCTTTCTCCGCATTGGATAGTTGATGATGATTCCGTCTAATTTGGAAAGAACAAACCTGTTTGTCTTAGTCTTTATTGTGACCAAGAGAAATTTGGTTGTGACGGGATTAACTACCAGATCGTTGTCCTTTGTCCCACGTCGAGAGTATCTTTAGCGCTGATTTTATGAGTTCGCTAATCGTTGGTAAAAACTTACCTTTGATGGGGATCACAACATCATCAGCGTGTAGGTAACAACCGTGATATGGTGCGAGTTGAGTGACTCGAGAATCTTATTTGTTACAAGATTGCACAGAAGGGGAGAGTTCCATTCCCCCAGGTTAGGCTGACTTTTCTTCCCTTAGGTTAGGGGAAGGAAGACTTTCCTCGCTTCACCATCACCCATCTTCGAGTTAATTGAACTGCTTTCCAGAAGGTTACCACCTACAAAGTAATCTGTATGTCCATGCCTGTATTTGGCAAGGTATGAAAGATTGATGGTATTTTGACATTGCTGAACGCACCTTCCACGTCCAAGAATGATGCTTAAATATACTATTTGTGAAGATTATTCTCAAATAAACTCGACAACATCACTAAAGGCAGTGTCCACAGAACGATTCTTAGGAAAGGCTGAAGTTGCCTGATGTAAGGGTACCTCTTACATAGACATCGACCAATGTTTTCAATAAAAACAATGATAGACTGATAAGTTTAACTTTCTCGCGTTTCTCTCTCCTTACAATAAGAGAGTGTATCCCATGTGTAAATTGGACATATTGGGTAGGCAGTATGTGGCTACGTCGGCAATTCGAGCCTTTTGAGCGCCACTTTACCAATATGATACAATCCAGGGAGTCTTAGATAAGAGGAATTCCGGGTAGTGGAGCCAAGTCCCTGAAGTCAATGTTTCTGTAAACAAGATCTGCCCTTAACTGCCGCACAGAGACATTACAGGAAATTGCAAAGCTGATGAGTTTGCAAGACTGGATACTACCTTACAGGTTCCAACAGATTTGGAATGTGTTGGTATGCCTCAAGAAACTTGCAAGCAAAACGTACGGCTTTGTTCCGCGGCGGAGACTAATCAAATGTCAGACGAATCGGGTGGACTTTAATGCTCGTAAGACCCAATGTTGTACGCTGACACACAAACGCCATGAATGTTCATCTTTGCCTTCCTTAAATATTGGAAGTGTAGGTATTGAAGAATCAGATGCTCTTGATGTTCTGGGTATGAAAATTCAGTGTGATGTCCGTTGGAATAAACATGTTTTTGAAGTATCGAAAGAAGCATTCAAGTGTTTAGGCTTTCTAAAAGGTGCAGAAAATACTTCACTCCATCCGATCTTCTACGAATCTACACGACTTATATACGACCTAAAATGGAATACAACTCCCACGTATGGGCTGGTACGACATAGGGAACGACAGCGTTTCTACATCCATTGATTCGCTTGAACATCGACGAAATGTGGGTTGCGTAGTTCTCTTCTACCGATACTTTCATGGAAAGTGTTCCGCGGAGATAAGCAACCTTATTCCGGTAGTACGTATATTTACCCGTAGTACTCGCTTATCGAATAGGGCACACCCTTTCGTTATTGACTGGTCAGTTGATCGTACTACACATTACAGAGAAATTCGTTTTTCGGCCGAACAATTCGTATGTGGAATAAACTACCAGCTAAAGTATTTCCTGCTATTTTCGATATTCATAAATTTAAGACAAACGTCCATAGACACTACTCCCTCTTTCCTCCCTCCTAACCGTATTTTCCTTCCACCAACACAATGCATTGCATTTATAGGGGACATCCCCTGAATGTTGCTCAAACAAAAAAAAAAAAAAAAGCAAATGGATTTACGTGTGAGATATCACAACAGATTTGGCCTTTTCGTAATCAGAAGCGCACAAGCGAGCTGATATCGCTTCTAAGAGGGAGATTTCGACGGTGGTTTCTATAATTACCGGACGCTGTCTTATAGGGAAGCACGCAAAGCGGTTTAATGTGCCGTCGAATGACTTTTGCCGGAGTTGCATGAATGAAGAGTAGTTGGAAACTATCGAACACTTCGTCTGCCATTGCCCGGCACTTTCTGGTCAGAGACTTGCTTCACTGAGATCTAGGGAGCTGCACGATCTTTCTGATTTTTCGGATGTCAAAATTGAATATCTAAGGAGTTTCATAAGAAGCTCAAATTGGTTTTACTGCAGGGACTAGTGGGAAAGCCTATTACAGTCCCGTGGTATCACGACGGACCTCAGAGTCTACGTGTGTTGACGTAAAACGTTAGCATCCACTTACAACCTATACCGTATGCCTATAAAAATACGCGGCAGCCATGGCATAATTATCCCGAGGGAATCCTGCAAGAGTGCCGGAAATATGTCATCGTACATTTATATGCACAATTTAGACTTTCACTGAAATCTTTGCTGACTAGTGTATTTTTGCTCAAACATTTAATCTCAAAGAGAAGAGATGTTATTTTTTTTGCGTTTTGAAAACAAGAGATAAAGATGCAGAAATAAAACACATGGTCTGAAGAACAAATATGTAGAAAACTTTTTTTTGGAAAGCATTTGTATGTATTTCACATTATTATTCAAAAGAAAACGAACTAAAAATTAATAAATCGGATGTTTTTTTACGCAAAAAACATGTACGCAAATATAAATATTTACTAATTTTTGAAACAATAAATATATTTAAAAAAAATAAAACAAAGAAAAATCATGCGCTTGCCTGGGGCCAGCTGAAAAAAAAAAATCTACTATAAACTACTATAATAATAACGACCATTGGTTTAACTATTTAACATATTCTTATTGGATTTCTCTCTTTGATGAAACAGAAAAAAGGGGGGCTAAATTTCTCTTAACTCTTAGTACTCTTTAAACAACTCTCATTTTGAATTACTCCAAGAGATATAATTTCTTTTAACTGAGCGAAAAATTCACATTTATATTGTTAATGAAATTATTGTGGTTGAAAAAGAAAAACACACACACAAACAAACACAACAAAAACAAAGCAAAAAAAAAACACAAAAAGGAAAAACAAAAATATTGTCTGCAAAATTTTGTATGTGGGGATTTTGTGTTTTAGTGTTGTTATTGCTTTTCTTCTTTCTTTTTAGTTGTATGTTGTTGTTTTTGTTATTTCATTTCTTGAGGGGGCTTACAACAAAAACTGGTTGTAGTATTTCGTTTTTTTCTTACTTTTATTTCGTGTGTGCTCTATAAAATTTTGTATATATAAAATTTCTCATGTGGTTGTTGTTTTTGTATGTATAGAGATAGTGTTAAATGTGAGTGTTTTTGTTGTTATTTTACTTTTTTTTTTTTTTTGCTTTTTCTTGTTTTCTGTGTGTGTTTTTGTGTTTTTTTCTGTATAGTTTATTTGTGTGTTTCTTTACAGATGACGTTATCTTAACACAAGAAATGTTTTAAAATTTATTTTTTTTTCATATTTTTTGGTAATTGAGAGTTTTAGAGTAAACGTATGAATTCAGTCTGTGAACAGGCGCTGAGCACTGCACAGCCTTTTTACTATTTTTCAACAAAACGCTAAAAGGAACGTTTATATACAAAAAAAAAAAAAATTGAACAACAAAAAAAAAAAAAATATAAATAATACAAATAATAATAAAAAAAGAAAAAAATTGATTACAAAATATAAATTTCATATTTTTTTCTATTGTGTACGGTACATATTTTATTTGTTTAAATAATATTTCGGTGTGTTTGAGTGTATTTTATATATATGTGTAAGTGTGATTTGTTTATTTTTTTTTTTAACAAAAAAAAAATTAACATGAAAAAAATTTATAAGGAAATTTTATAAAAAAAAAATAATTTACAACAAGAAAATATTAAAACAACATAAATTGAAAATAAAAAAAAAATATTTTATAAACAAATTAACTAAATAAAAACAAAATAATTAATTAAAAACAAAAATTAAATACAATTTATAAAAAATAGTTAAACAAAATCAAAATACAATTATTATAAAAGGAAATAATACAAATATGTAATATAAACAAATTATTTTTAATTAACAAAAGAAAAATATTCTTGTAAAATTTTATTATTAATTTTTTTCAATTATTGTGAAATAAAAAAAAATATATTAATGTTTTAGTTCAACAAAAAAGATTTTTTTTGAATTCCTCAACATTAAAAAATATTAATGAAACTATTAAAATATAATTATAATAAAACCAACAATTTAAAAATACTATTTAAATTTTATTAAAAATAAAAACAACAAAAATAAATTATTTAAATTTTAAATACATTTTGGGAATAAAAATAATAATTTAAAGAATTTCGTTTTTTTACGTTTTAGTTTTAAAAATTAAAAAAAAAAAATATATAAACAATTCTGTTTTATTTTTATAAACAAATTAAGGAAAAAATATTGAATAATTAACATTTTTTAAAATATATTTATTTATGTTTTTTTTTTTTTTTTTAATTTCAAAAAATTAAAAAAATCTGAAAAGATAAATATTCTTAAATCAAAAGTGAAACAATTTTAAATCAAATGTGAAAAATTCTTAAATCGAAAGTAAAACAATTAGAAAAGTTAAATTCGACTTGGCCGAATCCATGAATACCCTCCACAATGACCTTTTTAAGTGATAGAAAAAAATTGATTACAAAAAATTTTTTTAAGTGTAAAATTTTTTTTGAGTGTATTTTTTTTATTTTTATTAAAAAGCGTTGGTAATTTACCAATGCTTTTAAAACTTTTTTAACGGGTTTCAACACGTGAATGTAGGGTGAAACCAATCTAAAATTCAGGGATTTGCTTATAATCAGGGCAAGGAAGTTCATGCAATAAAAAACGCGTTCTTAGCACTAAAAATATGTATCAAAAATTAAAAAATATGCACTAAAAATTAATAAAATATACATTAAAAAATTGATTTATTTTAATGTTTGTTCATAAAAAAATTGTAAAACATAAAGTTCAGTTAGGGTTGCCAGATTTGAAATAGGGAATAACAGTACATTTGGTCTCAAAAAACAGTACATTGCAAATAAAAACAGTACTTTTTCAAAAGTCTTATTTTATATCAAACTACAAAAACTTAGCCCTTTTACCCTGGTTTTAAACAGTTTTCAGCCAAAACGAGCATAAAAGATTGTTTAAAGAACGGGGGAACATTTTAGGTAAACCGTCTCAAATTTATTCTATTTTTTTTATCAGTGTTGAAAAAAATTGCTGATTGACTTTTTGGAGCTTGTCTTAGTTGCCACGATATCTTACTTGTAAAACTTTTGTAGTCTATGCTTTCGCTTAACTAAAACGCCGATCTTCCTATCAAAAACATATGAAAAAACCCATAAAACAGTGTTTTTTTTAAAACACAACTTTAAAAAGCAAACGCGAAAAAGGTATTATTGCACTCAAACAAAGGCCTAACTAAATTTTGGAAAAATGTTTTTTCCCCACTATTTAGTAAAATTTAATAAAAATTTTGGAAATTTCTTTGATAATTTGCAACCAATTAGCTCATCATATTTATCTTAGAATTGATGAAGTTTTTTCTTCAGGTTTAGTAAATTTTATGCGATTTGAGGGAAATTATTTTTTCAAAACTGTTTAAAAAATTTCTAAAACTAAGCCAGAATGAGAAAAAAAGTGTTCATTACCGGTTCTAAGAATCTCTAAAGAATCTCCGGTCCTCTTTCAATATATGGACTCCTAAATTTGAATCTAAAAATTCGAGCATTTCCCAAATTTTAAAAATGCTCATTTCTCAGAAAATTTTGCCGAAACAAAAAAAAGGCCAAATACATTTTTGTAGTTCTTTACACGACCGTCTTAATCCCTCCGTGTAATAGTTTTTTTTAATTATCCCGTTAAGATTCTAAAGACCCTTTTGGGCCTTTAAATTCCCGTATGTTAAAAACTAAGCAAGGTAGAGCGAAAAGGGCAAAGATGTTGAATCAAAATCTATGACGATACTTAATAGACCCAATGGGACTGGGCCTAAGGTGGTCTGTACCCATGGGTTCCGAACCTAATTGGGTCTGCCCACAATCGGAACTTTAAATGAGATGTACTCAATAAAATAAATTTTTTCCCATTTTTTAGTTTTTTCTTATTTTTCAGAAAAATTTGGACGAAAAGAAGGAAGACATGGCAATGGAGCTAAATCATTATTGAATTTAGTTAAATTTCCCACTTTTTAAATAATTTTTCTTTTTGAGTGTGGTATAAAATTTTATTGCATTTAATTGCTCCTTTTTAAAAATTGGCTTAAAATTTTGTCAAATATGAAACATTTTTCGAAAAATGTTACATTTTGGTAATGAGTATAAAAAAACAGTACAAAAACAGTACACGCTTTAAAAAACAGTACTTTTGCGTACTGTTTTAGGTGGTGTGCATAAAACAGTACTTTTTATAAAAAACAGTACATGTACTGTTTAAAACAGTACGAATGGCAACCCTAAGTTCAGTCCCATTGTGAATAATATTTATATGTACGTGAAAATTAAAGTGGAGCAAATTTAGCTTTATCTCGAATTTCGAAAACGTCGGGGTCGGGAAAATTGCCTTTAAGGGTTAATATTAACACAAAAGATATTGGACCTGTAGGATATTGGCTTTGGGTTCCTTTTTTGAATTGAAAATTGGAAACTTCCGAACAAAGTGAAAAAAAAATTTTGATTTTTTTTTTTTTTGCTTAAAATATTAGTCTTTATTCGGACATTACTGAGAAAGTAATTTTTGGTAAATTTTTATTGTGGTAAATAAATATTGTCTGTTAAAATTGTTTTTCTTCGCAAAATATTTTTTTAATTAATTTCAAAATTCATTAAAGGCCAAATTAAATAATACAATTTTTTTTTTTGCCCTCAGGTCCAATATTTTTGTGTTAACATCGTTCCTTAAAGACAACCTTCCGACCTCGACATTTTCAAAATTCGCACTCAAAATAATCACTCTGTTAAATAACAGAGATGCTCTGCTGAGCCAGAAGAAAATACCATAGATTTCCAACTAGATTTTTTGTTATTTTACGAAGAAAACTCTGTAAAATGATTTCTATAAAAAAAACTGTAAATTTAGAGAATTATCTGTCAAATATTGATAAAAGCGACCAGAATTTTACTATTTTATTTACTATTTGATTCCTGATCAATTTCTCTTTCCTTAATGTGCAAGTAGTGTTGACAATTGGGGAAATGCCATCGAGTAACTATGCCCGCTTGAGTGCTTCCAAATTGTAAATTTACTTTTTTTTATTTTTGTAAAATTACGAGTTTTTTTACGAGTAGCTCCAATTCGACATATAGCTTTGTCCTCGTAAAATTTGCCAGGTTTTATTAAAGACGTGTTAAAATATTTAAAAGTTTTTTGAAGAGATTTTTATTTGAAAACTGCATTACAGAGCAATAAGTAAAATTACAGATGAAATTTATTATTTTGGTTACGAGAAAAAAAACAAAGTATTTTTCTAAAATCTGTATTTTAACAACAAACTCTGTTTATTGTCTGTAAAATAGAGATTACAAAGTAAAAAGTAAAACTACAGATAAAATTTTGTTTTTCGGTTACAAGAAAATACAAAGTATTGTCTTAAAATCTGTATTTCGGCAGATAACTTTGTCAAATATCTGTCGAATTATTCGGTAATTATTTTGAGTGCGAAAAAGCTAAATTTGCTCCGCCCTAGTGTAAATATATACAAATAGCGCGTCCCGAATTCGGATTTTTCTAGTTTTAAAATGCTTGTTCCCAGAACGATGCGCCCTTTTACGGGAAAAATAAGAAAAAAAATCTCAGTGCAGTTTTTTAGATGCAACCCTTGACCAAAATTACTCCATGAAAATTGTATTAATATTTTTCCCGGATTGTACACTGCGCAACTTTAGTGCTTCTTAACAATACATCAGCAAGCAGCAGACAGCAAAATTTTTACATGTATTTTGTTGTAGGCGCAAAATTTTGCTGTCTGCTGCTTGCTGCTGTATTGTGAAGAAACACTTATGCTTAATTTTTTTTGAAAGAAAAAAATATTTTTTTTTATTTCCTTTTTTATCAAAATGCCCTGACAAGGGAAAAATAAAAAAAAAATAACCACAAAATCATTTTTTTAAAAAAATATTAAAAAATATGCAAGAAAATATGTAGTTTAAGCATAATATGCAAAAACATGCATTTTCATCAAAATATGCACTAACAAATCGATGCCATTTTTCGATGATTCCCAAAGATAAATCCTTTAAGTTGTTCTCAGGCTAATGACAACAAACATGTATTTACATGAACCCCCTTGCCCTGCATATAACTTTTGAACTACTGGACCAATTTTGATGAAATTGAAATCAATACTAACCACACTCAAAAAAAAAAACTGTAATGTTAGCAAAAAAAGCTTGTAAACCTAAAAGAAAATTTGCTGATTTTGAACCCACAACTTTTTTGCTAAAGTTAGCAAAAATATTTTGCCAATAATTAGTTAACTAATTTTTTTTTTTTTTTTTTGACTTAGTTCATACACATTTGAGGACCCCATTGGGTTCGGACCCGATAGGTCCAGACCCCGATGGGCCTAGACCTGGTTGGGTTCCTTAAAAATCGTCATAGTTTTTGATCCAAAATTTGTGTCCGTTTCGCTCTACCTTGCTTAGTTTTTGAGATACATGATTATAGGGGACCACTGGGGTCTTGAGAATTAAAAAACTCGATAACTTCAAAAATATTACTCGGAGAGCTTTTGACTATTTTGCGGTCTTGTTCTACCTATTGAGATCTACAAAAATGCTTTTGGACTTTTTGTTGTGTCGGCAATATTTACCGAGATATGAGCATTTTAAAACTTTCGGGAATGCTAACTTTTTTGGATCCAAAGTTAGGGCCCATTAGGGTCCACACATGTGAAGAGGACCCGCTAAAGTAAGAAGATTCTAAGAACCAAAAATGGCCTCCATTTTGCTCTATCTGGCTTAGTTTCCGAGATATAGCCATTTTAAGTTTTCTGAAAATAAAAAAAGATTTACCATTTATTTTTGCTAATGTTAGCAAAAAATCTTGTAAAAATGTCGTCAACTCAATTTCAAATCTTAGCAAAAGAAATTAGTTCAACGTTTGTTTAAAATTGCTAATGTGCTAAATGAAGTTTACAAGAATTTTTTGCTAATATGCTAATCTCAACTAAAAATTTGCTAAAAGTTAGCTAACTAGCATTAGCAAAAAAAAATTAGTAAATCTACTAACGTATTTTTTTGAGTGTACAAACATATTTTTTTATAAAAATATTTTTTTGCGCCGATTTGCAATTTTTTTTAACATTGTGGAGGGTTTTAATACATTCGGCAAGGTCGAAGTTAACTATTTTCTTGTTTATCCGAAATTCTCTCTTTTGAACTACTTGACTGATTTCGAGGTGTTACAAACGTAATCACAAACTTATAAATACCCTCTATCACTAGAGTGGAGGGTATATAAAAAATCTTAAACCGAAAGTGATAAATTGCTGTGCAAAAAATCTTAAACGAAAAGTGAGAAATTTCTGTGGAAAATTCTTTGTATATACTTGACAGTAAATGTCTACATTCAGTAGAAATGTATTTTGTCACCTGATCTGAGGTAAAAGTTTTTAAAAATTAGAATAAAATTTCAGCATTGGAAAAAATGGCTTGAAGCCTACACCCAAAAAATAACATAGTTGATGATTACTATTTTTTCAACTATGTCATAGGTTAAATAACCCCAACTATGCCATAGTTGATGTGACATAGTGGTTGGTAACTATGTTTCTTTCAAATAAACAAATCAACTATGGAAAAAGTTACTGACAACGACGTATTTCATAAAATGTAAATATAGTAGCTAATCTCTATGTAATCGTTGTTTTTATTAAAAATCAGACATAGTTGATATTTACTATGTAATACTAGAAGAAGTTATTATAAATGCCCTTTTTAAATAAAAATGCAATATTGTAGTTTATATTTTTAAAAATTTATTTATTAAAATTATGTACACAATTAATGTCATACGCTTGTATCATACACTCAAAAAAATAAAACTGTAAAGTTAACAAATTTTTTTTTGTTAACTCGAGTTTACTGGCTTTTTAGCAAATTTTTAGTTAAAACCAGCGTTTTAACTACTTTTTTTAGTTAAGTTCAATTTACGAAAATACTAGTTTTAAACAAATTTTGAATTAATTTTTTTTGTTGACTTCAAAACTGAGTTTACGAATTTTTACTAATTAATTTGCTGATTTTTCGTAACAAATTTGTTAAGTGGAATTTCTTGCGAAGCCTCCTATGCAAATCTCATAAGTTCTACTTAAGCTGATGAAAAAATAGAAAAAATAAACTTTTAATTTTTTACAAAATATTTTCTAAATTTAAGTTTACGAAAAGTAACAAAAAGTTTAGCTGAATTCAACTAATTTTTTTGTTAATATATGTACATAAAAACGTTACGAAATTTCAGCTAAATTTTTAGTTAAAGTTACGGTTTTTTTTGCTAAATTCGTTCTACGAAAAGTTAACTAAATATTTTTAGTTAAATTAACTAAAAATTTAGTAGGCCCAAAATCAGGTGCTTTTTTAGTTAAAATTAACTAAATTTTTTGTTAACTTTACAGTTTTTTTTTTTTGAGTGCATAAATTAGGACATTTGTCTTTACGAAGAGGAACATTTTATTTTATTAAATTAATCTTAATAAAATCAAAAAACTGATAAAATTTACATATAAAATTAAATTCAATTTATTTAATTTTTAAGGCTGGGCTACTTACTCAATGCTCCGTTATAAAATAACTCTCCGTTAAATTTAACTTTTTCATACAAATTTTGACATAAGTCTCCGTTAGATCGTCAGTTAGCAGCTAACTTTTCATTGAGTAATTCGCTCTAAATCAATTAAAATTATTTTTTATTCGACATATAAATTTTATTTTGATCTCTTACACGAGTAAGATGTTCACTGCTTTTGTTGTATTCCGTTTAATACATTCATAACATGAATAAGGTCAGACGTGCTATTCTGTTTTAATTTTTAAAATAAAAAATATTCGAAAAATTTCTATTTCAGAAAGATATTACTCTAGCTCGAGGTAACATTTATATAATTATCATTACGATGATATTGTCAGAGTAACAAAAAAATTTGATTCATATTTTGGGTCCTTGGTCCAGAAAATTGTACATCGGGCATTTAAAGTATTGGCAAGTTTCACTTGTTTTCTAAAATTAAATACCAAAAAATTAAGTCAAAATATTTATGTATTTAAGTAGAAAAATCGTCGAAAATGTGTTGGAAAATGTTGGTTTTAAAACAAAAACTAAAATAATATTATTTTTTTGCACGTTTTTAAAATTTAGCAATTTTATTTGTTAGATCTAACAAGGGAAGTACCCCGACTTTTATAAACTGATTTGCCTGAAACAAAAGATTTTAAGGTTAGGGTGTCCCGGCTTATAGGCCATATCAGTGTTTAAAAATATCGTTATCACCTAATGAAACAATGTGGAACAACAAGTCTGAAAACACCCTAGCAGTAATCGCTTTTTGCAAATTAATTTATCATCATCATCTTTTGGTGTTACAGCCCGGGTTGGCCTTAACCTTGTCCACATATTGTTTTCATTCAGATTTATTTGCACCGAGTTCTTTCAGTTAATTATGCCGATTTTCTGCAGTCATCTTCAACACTATTAAGTGGTGGAGAGAGTCTTGGAGGGTCTTTCGAGTTCCCACCAAGTGCCGAGTTGCCAATGATCCTTGTGACGTCGCTACGAGCATTAAGCGCCACTCAAATAACCAATATCACAATGAATGTCTGGAGGCTTCTCGATACCAGAATCGGACGCAAACTGCCAATCACCGGTGCGTCTTAAACTCAAACAATTTCGGAAAGTTGTAAATTGATTATTGATTAAATTGATTATTAATAATCACTTTATCCCACTCAAAGTGTCTGAAAACTAAAAAAAAGAAACGATTTGAAAGAAACTGTTTGAATTTGAAGATTACACCGCTCAAAATGCTTTTTCTGGTTTGAGTTCGTATGAGCAATTTTAGTAATTTTTGATACCCTGACTACAAATCTATTCTACAAGATTTCCCTTTATGTCTAGATTTTTAGTTATTCGCAGTTGAAAATGCGACAAATATATCACGTATAAGGTGCTCTAACTGTTTAACCAATTATTCGATTTTCACAATTCTTGGCTGAAAGCTTAACGCTTTTGCATTTAGAAAATATTTTTAAAAGAATACGGTTTTATTTTTAAAAAGTAGCAAAAATCCAAAAACATTTTTTTCTTTGCGAATATCGAAAAAAAACAAAAAAATATTCTGGTTGTAGCACGTTCAAAAAATATTATGGTTTAAGAACGAGGTTCTCACATTTTTCATTAGAAAATTCAAGTTTTTTATTTCTCTAATTTATAAATTTAAAACTGCAAAGAAAATTCGACTTGTAAAATTTTGAAAAACATTCAAAAAATGTTAAATCAAATTTTTCTAAGGGAAAAATATAAGGACCTTATACTAAAACGAGCATATTTTTTGATGCCATGGAAAATCAACTCTCAATTTTGGATATTTTATACAAAACATTTTTAGTTATCACCACATTTAACAAAAAAATCGAAGAGGTGTTTTTTTTAAATATTTGCAAAGCAGAGGTGTTTTTGCATTTTTAAAAATTTTCTTAAATAAAAATATTTCTAAAAACTAGAAGACTTATGCTTTCATATGAGCCAAGACTTGTGAAAATCGGGTTGTTTGTTAAAAAGTTAGAGCACATTAAACGTGATGTATTTTTTTAGAATTGCTAAAAAAATTAGACTTTGACCCGCGATTTTACGATAACTACAATACGATAATTTTTAAAAACGGAATTAAGTAAATTAATCATACAGATGTAGGCTATCTATTTGTCAGTTTTCAATTAAATCTGACAAAAAAATTTCCAAAAACGACTAAAATCGGATCTATTTTTTTTTTGGAATTGCCCAGATGTTTGTCTATTCATACAAAAAAAAAATCAGAAATGCGTTTTTCATATTTTTTAAAAAAAATTGCATTTGAATATTGGATTTCAAAAAAATTCTGTAATTCCTTTGTATTTTATTGGGTCAACATCGCGTATGAGTATTGAATATTTGCGATATCAACGAATTTTGCAAATATTTGTTGCTCATACGCGTAGGTGACACAATAAAATATGTACAAGAGATTTACAGAATTTTTATGAAATATAATATTCAAATGCGATTTTTTTTCAGTCTTTTTATACCAAAAAAGCAAAAATCGTGTTTTTTGCATTTTTAAACGTGAAAACGTAAAATTCTAAACATGACGAAAAAAAATTTTGAGTGCTCTTTTGGAATTACCGATTCAATTTTTTTTTTTTTTTTTATTTTCTATGAAACTAGAAACTGGAACCAAAAATCTTCTATTTGTTGATCAGTTTCATTAAGCTAAATATTTTGTTTTTATTCATAATTCGAATAAAAAACCTTTAAAAACTATCACAGAAATTCTAACAATTAAAAAATGTATAATTGATATAAGAATTTAAACCAAATTTAGTTTTTTAATAAATTTTTAATACGCTAAAATAATTTTTTTAAATATTCAAACTACTCCAGCTTTTTTAATTTTATTATTTATATTTTTTATCGTTCAAACAAAATCTATAAAATATGTTAAAAAAAACAACATTTACTAAGTAAAACATGTTAATTTGCTAAATTTAATAATATCTAAATTGTTTTTTTTTTTTAAATATATAGTTTAAACAAAAAAAAAAGTGTTGAATATTTATAATAACAAAGTAGATATTTTCAACTTAAAAAAAAATATTAACCTTTAAAAAATACATATAAAAACAAATAGTGAGTGTTAAAAGTTATTAAAAAAAAAGATATAACAAAAACAACAACAAAATAATAACAATAAAAAACCATAATAACACCACTTTTTAACATTTGTCAACAAATAAATGTCAATAAATAAAAAAAACCGGCATTTCATGACGTCATTTCAAACATCACTTCAGATAATCACTCTCATCTTTGGAGAGCAGTGAATAAAAGTAAATACAAAATAATATTCTATAATTAATAAAAATAAAATAAAAACAAAAAAGTGATCCATAAAATTTAATAAGAAATACAAAAACTTCATTAAAACACTTGCATCTGAACTTTACAAAGGTATTTTTTTTTAACTTTTTTATATAAAAAAATAATATTATTAAACAACTTTTAGTTAATCTCTCCCCTCTTACGTTACTGTGTCTTAATTTTTATGTTAAAGCATCTACTGAATATTTTTTTCTTCTTTTTTTTTTGAATACAGTTAGGGGTTATTGAAATAGGAACACTTAGAAATTTAAAATGTACTATAAACTTAAAAACAAATTTGTCAAATTACTACAAAAAGTCTCGTAATCCCATTTTACCAATATTTGTCAGTTTTCATTGTTTTTTAACAAAATTTTTTTTTTTTAATTTACATTTTTTTTGTAATTTTACCAACTTTTTTGTAATTTTACAAATTTTAATGTTTTTTTTTCAAAAAAAATCTAGTAAATTTACGAGAATTCATTTAAGTTTTATTGCGCCAAAAAATTTGTAAATTTACAATTTTATTGGCAGAAAACTTGTAAAATTACAAAAAAAGCTCGTATTTTTTCTAGGAATTCTCGTAAAATAGGAGGTAACAAAAAATCTAGTAAAGTTACTAAACCTTCTTGTAAGTTTTATCGCCTCAAAAAAATTGTAAATTTACAATTTTATTGGTAAAAATCTTGTAAAATTACACAATTTTTGGTAAAAAGCATGGAAAATTACAAGGAATTCTTGTCAAATAGGAGGTAGCAAAAAATAACAGTTACAAGTTTTTATTGATATTTTACAAGGTTTTTATACCCTACGCCACTATGTGGTACAGGGTATATTGAGTTTGTGCTGATGTTTGTAACTACCCGAAATATTGGTCCTAGACATACCTTCAAGTATACCAATCGACTCAGAATTACTTTTTGAGTCGATTTAGCGATGTCCGTCCGTCCGTCTGTCCATCTATCGGTTTAAGCACGATACAGGTCGCAATTTTCAATCAATTGACTTGAAATTTAAAACTTAAATATCTTTTGGCTCAAGGACGAAGCCTATTGAAATTGGAGAACATCGGTTCATGTTAAAACCTAGCCCGCATACAAACGCCCCACAGTGGGGTGGATGATACCTAAAATGGCGATTAATACATAGAAGACTTAATTTTAAAATATTATAATTTTTTATTGATGAGTAATCTTAAACACATAAAAACACAGCATTTTCGAAAAAAAAACATTGGAAAAATTTTTTTTTTAACCTGTTAGGCGCTTTATTGTTTTTCGGATATAATATCTTATTTCACAATTTTTGCTGTAACTTTGGAACAAAAAGCTTTACATTTATAAATAAAATGGCACATTATAGCGAACTTAATATGCTATTAAAAACTTAAAAAAGTAAATATATCGTATGTGTTTTTATTAGTATAATTTTAATTTAAAATTCGATTTTTGTTTTTCACTAAATCTCATTAATGTACAAATTTATCTCAAAAAGTCCCGAAACAGAAGATTAAAATTTTTTTATTAATGGATAATCATAATTTAATAAAACGCAGCATTTCAGAAGAAAAATTGGAAAAAATATTTTTACCTGTTAAGCTCTTTTTTCTGTTTTTCGGAAAAAGCCTAATTCACAATTTTCACTGTAACTTTGACATCAAAAGAATAAGTAAATAAATATAAAATAAATAAAATATGTATTCAAATTCTGATTAATTTTTATTAAAAAATAAAAATTGTTTTATTCGACCTTTAAAATATTATGTTTTGAGTGGGTTTATTCTAGCTCGAGGTCATTATTTCCTTTACTAATTAGAATTATGATATTCTCATAGAATAATTTTCATGAAATTAATTTTTCCGTTTTTAAATTTATTTATGTTGGTAACTTTTTTCAAGACTTAATCGACACGTGTTTCGCGATTTGTCAGATCCCTTTGTCAAGATTATTTAGCAAAAAAAAAAAAAATATGAGAATATCATAGTTTTAGTTGGTAAATGAAATAATGACCTCGAGCTAGAATAAATCTACTTAAAATAAAATATGTATTCTTATTAGTATTAATTCAATTTTAATCAAGTTTTTATTTTTCACATAATTCAGTTAATGTGAACATTTATCTCAAAAATTTACAGACGAAAATTTTTAAAGGATCAGAACAGAATAATTTAAGGTCTAGTTGATGAGGTAATGTATGGTGTATCTTCATCAAAATCACTCACGCACTCATCTCTCACAAAACAAAAAACAACAAAATACCAAAAATATGGAAATTGAGAGTATTTTAACACAACAAATAAGAGTGATGTGCCGAATCTTCTATACCATCCAAAACGTTACAAAACTACAAAAAAATTTGGGGGGCATTTTTGATAGGGGCTCGGAGGGGGACGTAGGGGGCACTTTCACCCTTGCGATTAATCATTGCAAATTAATTTTTATTGGTTTTTGCACTTAAGTAATACAATTGCATTATTATTACATATTTTTTTATTACCACGCCCCAAAAAGGGGGCGGGCGTGCGTGTGCGTGATTTAAAATAACTCACGCACCCATCTCTTATAAACAGTACACTCATGAGCTGCAGTTACAACTACCATACGGAATATAAGGACAAAATATTATGAAAACAACTTGATTTTTAGTCTTTTTTTTCAAATAGATTTTTAGCAACTGGAGTTCTTTCACAAAAAAATTGGTAAGTCAAAAACCGCAAAAAACCGCAAACCGACATTCAGGGATTTATTAGATGAAATCATATATTTAAAGACCATATAGGCGGATTTTCACTCTTTGACAGACAAAGTTGTTGAAACTCAATATTTATATCAAAAATACCCTATTTTTAGAGCATTTTTATTATTTTTTTTTTTAATATTTCCAAAACATTTATATAAACCAAAAAAAAAATTTTATATGCTCAAATACCTAAAGTAGACTGATCCATTATGAAGCTTTCAATTTTAGAAGTCTTTATACAAAATATAATTACTTGAAATATCAAAATTTTCACTTTAAATCAATGCGCCCAAAAATAATAAAAATAATTGAACTTTAAACACACACTGCAAATAAAGTATACAACTTAGAACTTTGTTTTTTGCCATTATTGATGTTGAATTTTATCTACTTTAACCTGGTACCAAACACGGTTGTGAAAGTTAATGTTCATCTATTGAATTAATCGCCACTTTGGATGCATTTCACCCCTCTGTGCGCCCCCTTTGGATTCGGCTTATTGACTCTAATGACAGTATTATAATAGATATCGCTTTAGCAGGTAATCAAATTTTGTATACATGAATCATCATTCCAAATTTCAAAGGAATCGGATCAGTCCTTCTGGTAGTCCCCATACAAACCACCCTCCCGATATTCACATGATTCCCTCAAAATTCATAAAAATTAAAATATTTGATAAAAATTTTATTTTTAGGTGTTAAACGTGTACTTTAGTTACCCAATCAAATCGGAATATAATTGGACCATTTTTGGACTAAGTCGCCCTCATTTCGACCGATATTCAGTTAAATCGGTATATTGACAAAAAAATAAACCAATTCCACTAAAATTTGATCTGTGCGTGTTTTCTACACTAAATAAAGATCTAACAAAAGACAGATCCAATCGGTCCATATTTTGACTTGGGACCCATTTTCCGGAAAACACTGGTGTAGGGTATCATATGGTCGGGCTGGACCGACTATAACTTTCTTACATGTTTTTTTTTTGTATAGACTGTTTAAATGTTAGACCGACACCCAGTTATTCCCCCATCCCATTATTTTTTCCCGAAAAAACATACAAAACTATTTTTTTTAAATATCGAGCAAAACTTTAAAATGAAAAACTTCATTACGCAATAATTTTTATTTTATTTTTGAGCATATGAGGCATTCCACACCAAATACCCCACTGCAAAAAAAAATCTGCCAACATTTTTTTTAAATTTTTTTTATATTCAAATTCTATTTTATTTTTCAAGAAAATTGCATTTCAATATTGGATTGCATAAAAATTCTGTAATTCTCTTCTATTTTATTGTATTTTAAACAACATCGCGTATGAGCAACATTATTTGCGAAATTCTTCATTTTCGCAAATATTTGTTACTCGTACGCGATGTTGGCACAATAAAATACAAGAGAATTACAGAACTTTTATGAAATCCAATATTTAATTTTCAACCGATTTTAGTTTTTAGTACCTTATTCCAGCGATATTTTACCCATACAAACGGCCCCTTTGAATTCGGCTTAAATGACTCTAATAACCATATTATAATAGAAATCGCTTTGAAATTTAGCAGGTAATCAAATTTTGTATGCACGAATTATCATTCCAAGTTTCAAAGGAGTCGGGTCGGTCCTTCTGGTAGTCCCCATACAAACCACCCTCCCGATATTCACAAATCCCTCAAAATTCATGAAAATGGAAATATTTGATAAAAATTGTATTTTTAGGTGTTAAACGTGTAGTTTAGTAATCTAATCAAATCGGAATATAATTGTACAATTTTTGGACTTAGTCGCCCATATACAAATTTCGACCGATATTCAGTTAAATCGGCCTATTGACAAAAAAATAAACCAATTCCACTAAAATTTGATCTGTATGTGTTTTCCACACTAAATAAAGATCTATCAAAAGACAGATCCAATCGGTCAATGTTTGGCCTTGGGACCCATTTTCCGGAAAACACTGGCGTAGGGTATCATATGGTCGGTCTTGACCGACTATAACTTTCTTACTTGTTTTTATTGTTGTGTTAGAAAACTATACAAATACTTTTATTAAAGAAAAAAAAAATTCCATCACTTAAGGTCGATTCGTAATCACTGTGCAGTTGTTCATTTCTCGGGATTCCAATAAACTATTTCATGCTGATTCCGAATCTGGGTTCCAAATTTTTCTAGTACTTTAGGTTTTTGAGAAAATTAATGGCAAAGTTCACAAAAACGTATTCTTGTGCATTTTAAAGATCTTTGTTTGTGAAATTTTCGGATGCGCCTGGGATCTGACCACTTTCTGGATCCGAATAAATGATCTAGATTTGTGATCGAATAAAATTTCGATCAATACCAAACATTGGTACATAATTTTGAAATTGCTTTCTTGGTAAACATTTCTTCATTTCTGATCAGTTTTTACTGGTGGTTTTCTTTTATTTTCGGAAATAAAAAATCGATAAAGATAGTAAGTTTCGATATAAAATGCCGTAGTTCGGGACCCGGTTTCAAAATTTTTGAGAAAATTGAGGATAAAGTTAACAAAGATTGTGTTTTTGTTTTATTATTTAGAAGTTTATTACTTAAAATTTTTGGTATGCGTCTGGGATCTGACCACACGGTTTTGATTAATCTTTTAATGCTGCTTCTGAATTTGGTTTCCAAATTTTTCCATTAGTTCACGTTTTTGAAAAAACTGAGGTTAAAGTTCACGTTAATAATTTTTAATGTTGGGGGGTCGCGAAAAATTTGAAATATTGAAAAGGGGTCGCAAAGCAAAAGTTAGTGAGAAGCTCTGGTATAGAGGGTTCAAATGTTAGACCGACCCCCAGTTATTCCACCATCCCATTATTTTTTCCCGAAAAAACATACAAAACTATTTTTTTTTGTAAATATCGGGCAAAACTTTAAAATGAAAATCTTCATTATGCAATAATATTTTTATTTTTGAGCATATGAGACATTCCACACCAAATATCCCACTGCACAAAAAAAAACTGGCCACATTTTTTTTTTAAATTTTTTTATATTCAAATTCTATCTTATTTTTCAAAAAAATTGCATTTCAATATTGGATTTCATAAAAATTCTGTAATTCTCTTTTATTTTATTGTATTTTATTTAACATCGCGTATGAGCAATATTATTTGCGAAATTCTTTATTTTCGCAAATATTTGTTACTCATACGTGATGTTGGCACAATAAAATACAAGAGAATTGCAGAACTTTTATGAAATCCAATATTTAATTTTCAACCGATTTTAGTTTTTAGTACCTTATTAAAGAGATATTTTACTCTAAATTACAATTCTCTGACCATTTGAATTCAAACTTAACTTAAAATATCAAATAAAAACAATAAAAATTACTTCAAATAAGTTTTCATATTTTTTTTTTCTTAAACTACATTTAAATACCAACAACATGTTGTCCAACTTTCTTAAGATATGGACATTTTTCGCTAGTCAAAGTTAATTGATCATTTTAATTTCTTAATTTTTTTTACAAAAAACGCCATTTTGAAAAATTGACTATAACATATCCACAAATTAGCGAAATCGAAGACGGTCGGGTCCGCAAATGAAGGCTCCAAAAGGAAAAAAAATTGGGAGTCTTTATGAATGACCAACAAATATTATATTTTCATTACTTTTAGGGGTCACTTTGGACACATGTTTTTGATAAAACGATTTTTTCATGTTTTTGGGTCATTTTGGGATTAGACCCAACTTCAGTTATACCCATCGACTTTAAATCACTTTTTGAGTCAATTTAAATTTGAAACTAAAGCTTATTTTGACCTAACGACGAAGCCAATTGAAATTATAAAAAATCGGGTTTAGACCTAGCTGTCATATAAACGTCCCCTTTTCAATTTTGGCTTAAATGCGGCTGTAGGCAAAATCGCCCAAACAAAAATCGCCCAAAAAAGAAAATGAAATTTCGCCCAAAAATTTTTCATACAAATTTGGGTCATATTTCATATGAAAAGTTACCCAAAATTTTTGGGCACATTTTCTTACACACAAAAAATTTTTTTTCCAATGAATGATTTTCATAGTATTTATAAACAAATTCATACAATTTATTAACTTTTTCATAATACTTATAAACTTTTTCATATTATATATTAAAAATACTCTATTATGACAATATCATATATAGAAATATTTTTGGGCCTCGAACTAGAATAAAACTCTAATCGAATATATATATGAAAAATGTTAAATATTTCCTAAATTTCACATATTATAATTTATTCATAAATACTATAAAAAAGTTTATAAGTATTATGAAAAAGTTAATAAACTGTATGAATTTGCTGGCTGTAGGCAAAATCGCCCAAAGAAAAATGGCCCAAAAAAGAAAACGAAAATTCGCCCAAAAATTTTTCATACAAATTTGGGTCATATTTCATATGAAAAGTTACCCAACATTTTTGGGCAAATTTTCATAGTTTTTGGGCAAAATTTCGATATTAAAAATTGGGTGATTTTTCATTACGAAAAATTACCCAAAAATTTTATATGAAAAATTGCCCAATTTTATTTTGGTTTTATTTTTTGTAAAAATCTTAAAATGTCAAAACTGAAATATGTATGTCACAATAAATCAGTATATTATTATTTTTAGAAACAGTAAACGCATATCGTGTTTTTTTTATAAATTATATATTTAACTAACCAAGAATAAGCTGAAGCAAAACCGTTCTGTTGTTGCTAACATACAAAGGCTCTGGTGGGAATCGAACCCAAAACCCCTGCTCTTACATTCAGATTACCACGCTATCCTTATATATATATAAAAATGACATGTTAGTTTGTTTGTTTGTATGTTTGTTTGTTTGTGTCGCTTTCAGAAGAAAACTACTGAACCGATGGAAATGAAATTTGGCATGTAGATAGAGAATTTTCTGGAATAAAAAATGGGCCAGGAGGCATCTCGATTGAATGCCCCGCCTCCTTTTACGCCCACTTTTTGTAAATTTCAGATTCTTCTATAAATTTGGTTTGTTACTATATTTTGATGTTTGTTACCGAATAGCATGAAATTTGGCATACATCCCGCATCTTGATTGGAAGCCACGCCTCCTTTTACGCCCACTTTTTGTTAATATAATATCCTTCCAAAGGGGCGTGGCATCCTTTGGATTTTCTTTCTATCTGCTCCACAATAACGGATAAACGGCTGAACCGATTTACATGAAATTTTCACCACGGATTGTACTAACCAAGGAGGGAACTTTAGGCCATAAGAGAGACCGGTTGGCCAAGTGGGCGTAAAATGACACGCCCCTTCGTATTATATTGAACGTTATTTCTGCCTATTCAGCAATTACGCTTAAATGGCTGAACCGATTTTAAAGAAATTTTCACCACATATAGTACTTATCCAAGCGGAAAATATAGTTCATAATAGGAATGCGAAAAAGAGGCGGAAATGCCACGCCCCTTTGTATTAAATCGAAAGTTTTTTTACCTGTTCCGTAATCCCGCTTAAACGTCTGAACCGATTTTAATGAAAATTTCACCACACGTAGTACTAACCCAGGCGGGCACTATAGGTTATAATAGGAGGTCGTTCTGACGGATAAGTGTAAAAGTCCAATGTAATACAATTACATTGAAAGTTATTTCTGCCTGTTCCGAAATCACTCTTAAACGTCTGAACCGATTTTATTGCAATTTTCAACACAAATAGTACTAACCGAAGCGGAAACAATATGCCATATCAGCATGTGATGGGGCAAAGGCGTTGTAAAATGCCGCCCCATTGTATTATTTAAATTATTTTTGCCTGCTGAACCAATTAACATAAAATTTTCGCAACAGATTGTACTAACCGAGGCGGAAACTAAAGACCATAAAAGAGTGCGATTTGTCGAAGGGGAGCAAAATCCCACACTCTTTGTATTACATTGAAAGTTATTTCTGCCAGTTCCATAATGTTTAAATGTTTAAACGGCATAACCGATTTTACTGGAATTTTCACCACATATAGTACTTTTGAAGCGGGAACTAAAAACTATAACAGAGCGCGTTTCGACCACGTGGCGTAAGTTGCTACGCCCCTATGGAACACACTGAAAATTTTATCTGTCTGTTCTGTAATTACGCTTAAGCACCTAAACTGATTTAAACAAAACTTTCACCACTTATAGTACTAAGTGGTGGCAATATTAAGTATGGCATATTGTTCCCAGGCGGGAACAATATGCCATATTAGCGCGTGATTGGGCAAAGGTGTTGTAAAATGCCGAGCCAATTTGCATTATTTGAAAATTATTTTTGCCAGTTCAGCAATCACGCAAAAATGGCTTAGCCGATTTTTTCTAACTGACTAACTGATGCAGCGCCATACAAAGGGACTTAAGTTGCCACACCCCTTTTTGTAATATATTGAAAGTTATTTCTTTCTATTCGGTAATCACGCTTAAACGTCGAGTACTACCGAGGCAGGAACAATGTGCCATATCAGCGGGCGATCGGACAAAGGTGTTGTAAAATGATTTGACCGAGGATGTATTACAAACTGTCATTCATTATATAATGTTTTTTCAACCCGGGCAACGCCGGGTGCAAAACAGCTAGTATATTAATATATCGCAGCCCGGTAGAGAATCAAAAGTAATGAATTTAAAAACAGCATGCAACTCCTATGAAAGCTCCGCAGGCGAAAAATTTTACCAACAAATTTTAACAAAAAATCGCGCGATTTTTTGTTAAAATTTGTTGGTAAAATTTTTCGCCTGCGGCGCTTTGATCAGTGCTAATTCCAATTTTTTTTATTTCGTTAAAATTTAAGTTTCACACTTAAAACTTTTACATCAATTACTTATGCATTTTACGGGCTGTATTCTCAAAACAACGATCTGTAAAAATAAATAATAACCACGTAACCGATGGTTTTATCTTAAAAGTTTTTGTCTTTGTCATAAAGTTATTCTGCGAAGCCAGCCTTCGTCCGGGCGTAGGGATAACAAACTCCATGCCTTAGACCCACCCTCTCCGCAAAAGAAAGCTTTTCTGTGTAGCATGTGTTTTGGAAAAAATGTGTTAGAAAAAATCTTTTTTTATTTTATTTTGGGCCATTTTTCATTTCTTTTTTGGGCTTTTTTTCGATAATTTTGGGCGAAGTTTCGTATTTTTCTTTTTGGGTCATTTTTCATATTTTTTGGGCGATTTTGCATTTGGGCGATTTTTCATAAAATTTTTTGGGCGATTTTTCTTTGGGTGATTTTGCCTACAGCCGAATTTGCTCGTAAATACTATGAAAGTCGTTCATTGGAATTTTTCTTCTTTTTTGTGTAGTTTTGGGCGAAATTTCGATTTAAAAAAGTGGGTGAATTTTCATAACGAAAAATTGTCCAAAAATTAAATATGAAAAATTGCCCATTTTTAGTTTGGTTTGAATTTTTGTTAAAATCTCAAAATGTCAAAACCGAAATAAGTTGCAATGAAACAGCCATTTAAAAAATTTAATATCCTACATAGTGGAAACAATACTACGAATTGTTTTGTTTTTTTATAAATTATATACTTAACCAACCAAGAAAAAGCTGATGAACAACCTTTCCGTTGTGAAGTAACAGACAAAGGTTCTGGTGGGAATCGAACTGACAACCCCTGCACTTAATTGCAGTTTATCAGAGTTCATACTAATCTACCGCTTCCAGTAGAAAATCAAAAGTAATGAATTAAAAAACAGCGTGGAGGTGCGATAAAAGCGCCGCAGTCGAAAAATTTTAACAACAAATTTTAACAAAAAATTGCGCGATTTTTTGTTAAAATTTGTCGTTAAAATTTTTCGCCTGTAGCGCTTTTATCGCACCTCCATGCAATTTTTTCCTATTTCTTTATAATTTATGTTATAGACTTAATATTTTTTACATCAATTACCTACTTATATCAAGAAGACGATATGTCAAAAATATTAATAGGGATACGTAACAGAAAGTCATGTCTTAAAATTTGTTCCTTTTTATACCCTCCACTTAGTGATAAAGGGTATATATAAGTTTGTCATTCCGTTTGTAACTCATCAAAATATCGGTCTAAGACCCCATTAAGTATATATATATTTATAACCAGTGATCGATTTTAAGACATTCTAGCGATGTCCGTCTGTCTGTGGAAATGGTGATCACGGCCACAATATTACACGGAGGTCACTAAAACTCAACATATTTATTGGAAGTTCTCCCAAGCAGTTTGGTATTGTATTTGAGCGATATCGGTTTAGCGGTTCAAAAGTTATGAAGAAAAATGTAAGGACACCTCGAAAATTTTACTACATTCAACATAACCTAAAAATACAAAATGCTTTAATTCGGCTGCTGGTTGACATATGTGAACATAATTGAACACTGAATGGAATTTTAACAAGTACGAACATATTTCTGACAAAAAAAAAAAATAATCGCGGATTTTTTTTTTTCGCTGAAATTTTTTTTCAAAAGTGATTTCGTTTTAAATAAAGCTTTTTGCAATAATCTTTTAAAAATTGTGGAGGGTATTAATACGTTAGGGTGGTTCTTAAAAATCAAAAGTTGGATTTCTGCACGGGACGCCCCCTCAGTTTATTAAGATTCATAAAAAAGTAATACCAAAATTTTTTCAAAATTTTCAAAAAGGTTCTTAAGGTCGCACCGGGCTCTTGAAGTTCGGTCCAGGGCCCGAAATAGACATTTTTGAAAAAAAAAAATTTTTTGTAAAAAAAAAATTAAATAAATCATTATGAAACCGGTTTTGTTTAACAATTGACCCTTAGTACTTAATTAAAAATTTATAGATTTTTCGGACATAGTTAACCCTTTACTATGTAAGGTCAAAAAAAATGTAATTTTTTTGAGATCACGCCCAAAGACACAATTTCATTGATTTTAAAATTTTATTCCCATAAATTTAAAAATCTTCAAGTTTTATTGCACAATTTTGTTACATACATCTTGGAGAATCCATGTTTAATTTTGGGTATTTTTCGCTCTTTCCATTTAGCAGATGTAGCGATTTAATTTTGAGCGATTTTCAAGAAAATGCGTTTTTTCAACCATTATTGTGTATTCTTTTGCTTTGACCAACATTTTGAGACAAATTAACTAAAGTTCAATTGAATGTTGTTCCCATTGACCTTTATTGCACAGTTTTAAAATTTTACTAGTCCAAGACATTTTTAACCCATGTTTACCGACGGTCAAGAAGCTAAAAAACGAAATTTGACTTTATTACAAAGAATTATTGAAAGTAATTACTACAAAGCTTTATTTAGTCATAAAAGCTTAGTATTGAATTATTTTTACACGGAAAATCATACATCCGTGTCTACTAAAGACCAAAAAGGCTTAATTCCGTCTATTGTCGCTCAGACAAAATAATGGCTATTTCAACCTTTGGTAAATAAAGGTTAATGACTTCATTAGTATAAATAATTAATTAATGAGCTATTATGATTAAATAAAACTTTGCATTAATTACTTTCAGTAATTTTTTGTAATATAGTCAAATTTCGGTTTTTAGCCACTTGGCCGTCGGTCAACATGGGTTAATAATGTCCAGGACTAGTAGCATTTGTAATAAAGGTCAAATGGAACAATAGTCGCTTGAACTTTAGTTACTTCTCCCTAAAATGTTGGTCAAAGCAAAAAAATAAACCGTAATGGTTAAAAAATCTAATTTTCTTGAAAATCGCTAAAATTAAATCGCTACATGTGCTAAATGAAAAATAACCAAAATTAAACATTGATTCTCCAAGATGTATTTAATAAAATTGAACAATAAAACTTAAATATTTTTAAATTTATGGATAAAAAATTTGTAAAACCATGAAATTGTGTCTTTGGGCATGATCTTAAAAAAAGCAAATTTTTTTGACCTTTCGTGGTAAAGGTTTAACTATGTCCGAAAAATTTATAAATTTTAAATTAAATACTAAGGGTCAGTTGTTAAACAAACCCGGTTCCATAGTGATTTATTTCAATTTTTTTTTTACAAAAAAGTATATTTTGCTCCAGGGCCCGAACTTCAAGAGCCCGGTGCGACCTTAAGAACATTTTCAAAAATTTTGAAAAAATTTTGGTACAACTTTTTTATGAATCTTAATAAACTGAGGGGGCGTCCCGTGCAAAAATCCAATGTTTTTGTTTTTAAGAACCACCCTAATGGGGGTATACTCACTTTGTCATTTCCCCCTTTGTAGATTTTTTGTACTTTTGCTTAGTAAACGAAACATTTTTTATGTCAGTCCTGCAGTTGGATCCAAGAAGGTTGTGTCCCACCGTGTTGGAGGGTATAAAAGATTCAGCACAGCCGAATTTACCACTCTCACTTGTTTTATTTTTGGGACATTTTTCATTTCTTTTTGGGTGAAATTTCGTATTTTTATTTTTGGGTAATTTTTCATATTTTTTGGGCGATTTTGCCTACATCCCTTAAATGCTCCTAATAACCGTAATATATTAGGTGTCGTTTCGAAATTTCGATTTTTTTTTTAATTCCTAATTGATCGTTCCAAAATTAAATGAATTAGAACATACAACCGGAGTCTTACCGATTTGTTTCAAATCTTGACTAGGGAGAGGGTGTGCTTTGAATAGGGGAAATATTGTTGATGGAGAATATTAAAATGTCAATAACCGTTTAACCTCTATTTGAATAATCCTCTTAAACGATATTGAAAATTGTTAAAATTTAAACAGAATATTTTGAAAGTTTTTTTGTTCAAATTAAAAAATAGCTAACATTTTGATCGCCGGGCGCCACTACTTTTGCTAAAATAACCTGATACAGTAGAATCTCGCAAATTAGAACCACTTTGTTCCTCGGGTAGTGCTAATTTCTGAAAAGTTCTAATTTCTGGACATTTTTTTTTTTCAAAGAAAATTATAAATAATAATAATAAAAACAGTTACGACTGCTTTTTTTTAACACAAAACCATTTTTTTGTTAATATTAAATTACTATAACACATTAAATTTGTAGAAAACACTTTTATGGGCTTTGAAATGAGAAATAATAGGCGTTACATCGATTATATCATCGTCACTGCTATTTGATCAGTCATTAAACCCATCTTCATTTAATTTTTCGATTTCTCTTACACTTATGGAATTGTGAAAATAAAAACAAAAAAAAGTCCAGAAATAAGAACCACTGGTTCTAATTTTAGAGCGGTTACTACATACAATTCGGGTTTTCCCCTATTTAGTTTAAAAAAAACTATAAAAAAAATATTTTGTAGTGTAAATAAAAACAAAAAAAAAATAAAACTTCCAGAAATTAGAACCACAGGTTCTAATTTTAGAGCGTTCAATACATTAAAATTGCCGGTTCTAATTTCTGGACAGATCTAATTTGTGAGAGTTCTAATTTGTGAGATTCTACTGTATCAGAAAAAATATATATTTTGTACACTCAAAAATTTTAAGTGGTGCTTAAACCGGTTAATATTCCAAATTGAATGTCATGTTATCTGTCCCTACTATGTTTCCCACCATCTGTATAGTGTTTCAAGTCGCCTCTATAGTCTGTTAAGGTGCTGATGCTCTTTTAGCATTTACTTTATATATTTTTTTTTTGTTAAATGTTATCGTATTACTCTTGTATGTATAAGTTCCAGTAATTCTTACGAAACTCTTTGTGGTCTTTTTAAAGTTTTTCGTTTTTTGTTTTTTTGTAGATCTTTTTTGTATTTTTTGAGAGTTCGCTTTTTAAGTAAGTTTTTTGTTCGTTAAATTTATTTTTTTTCGTAAGATCAATCATCTCTATATTTGGTTTTATTTGCCTTCTCTTAACCTTTATGTGTGTTGTGTATCTTTCTTTTTTGTTGTATTTTTTTTTGTACGTTTCTGGTTTTTACTATTTTTAGAAAAATGTATCTGGTTATTGAAGATCTTTGACATTTCTTTATTAAATTATAAACTTTTGTTTTAATTCAATAATTTATTTTTTTTGGGAAACTTGTAAAGTTTTATGAAGTCATGGTTTAAGCTGGAAAGGAAGTTTGAGAAAAAAAAAACAACAACAGATTAAAATGAAATTATTCATCAACATGAATCAATTTAAGGAACGTCATTATGTATTTTTGTTAATGAAGTAGATTTTTTCGAAAATGGTTATACGAATTTTTATTAGAATTGAAATTTTGTATTAAGTGGCTTAGTAAAATTAACAAGGAAGCCTCGTAAATTTAATCTTTCTTGAATTTCTATTGATCTTTAACGAATATTATAGATCGTTTCGATCTTTAATTTATACCGCTGTTCAATTGAAATTTTTCGAGTTCTAATAGATATGTTTCAAATATCGAATGACCTTTTTCCAGTTTCAATTGAATAGTTCATGCGAATAAGGACGAATAGACTACTTTTTTGCAAAAACATTACGAGGAACAAACCACACTTATTATATTGGCAAAAAATTTTACCGTTCTTGAGTTATAAGACTTTAAAGTGTGGAAAGCAAAAAGGGCGAATATCCATCCTTAACAAAATATTATATAAAAATTATTTAGCTGCGAGTTTAAAATTGATATTAGCTAAAATTTGAATTGTACACAAAAAAAAAACAATCTTAGCACATACAAACATTTGGTGTTAATACTGCATCCAATGTCAGGAATAAAAAACAAAATTTTTTCATGTCCTTTTATGTTACGTCGTAATATGCAGTCAAGGGTTAATATTATAATTCCTAAAAATGTATTTAGTGTCATTAAGAATTACTACTGTATCAAGTGGCAGGAATATTAAAAAAAATTAACAAAAAAAAATTTTTTTGCATGTCCTTGCAATCCTTAAAAAGTGTATCCTTGAAGTCCTTAAAGTGTTACAAACAAATACCAACCATAGTTCGTCAAGTTTTGCAAGTCTCATGAAAATGTAGTCAAAATCTGCTGCAAAATAACACATTTTTATTCAAATTTCAATACATTTTTTTGGATATTCGCCCTTTTTCCATTTAAGCAAAAAATTGAAGTCCAATTTTTGGCAAGTTCTCTTTCGAATACCTTACTCAAATTTTGAATATAGGTAGATGTGACTTAAATCTTTAAGCTTATACCAAAAAGTTGACAAAAATATTATTTTTTAACCGTTTCCTGCGTTTTTATTGTCCCCTGTAAAATTCTACAAATGGTCTATTCGTCTTTATTCGCATGAACTATTCAATTGCTCTTATTAAAATTTTAAATTACACTTTTCAAACTTTCGAGTTTAAAAAGATCTTTTTCGAAATGTAGAAAAATAATTATTGATCTTTTCTGAATTTTAATTTATCTCTTTCGAATTTCATTTAAACTTTTTCGTTTTCACAACAACTTTTTCGCGTTTTATTTAAGGGTATATGGCACTAGATTTTGTTTTTTTTTTGTTTGTATTAAATTGAAATTGACGGCGTGATAATCACATTAGGGAACAGCATTACCGGGGTCGGTAATACTGTGCTCTAATGTGATTTACATTAATGTAAATATCAATCCAATAGAAAAAAAGCTAGTGTCATAGGGGCCTTAATCTTTTTTCGTATTTAACGAGTTGTAATTGATTGTTTTTATTTTTGCGAAAGATGTTAGGGGGCACTTTCCCCTCACGATATAGGTTGAAAAATAGATAATTTAAATTTGTTTTGCACATAACACAAGTATAAACGGTTTTGGATCAGAACAACTAAAAGTTATTTCTAAAACTTTTTGGGGCACTAAATTCAAATATACAGTCCGTTTTTTAAGATTTGGTTGCAAAGAACTGGAGTGGAACAACTTTTTTTTCACAGAACCTGATCAAATTTTTTTTGCCACACCGATGTTTTTTGTATAGGGACTGACCCATAAGCAACAAGTGTTTATAGGCAAAAACAACATGTTTCACTCATTCGAAATGATCGTTTGTAATGTTTGGGATCTGTTTCACACATTTGAGTCCGACAGTAGTCCCTCACCATGTCATCGTCCTAAAATCCTTGATATCGTCTTTCGATTTTTGCCAAATCTTGGTGAAGTCGCTCTCCTTGCTTGTCGATCGCATCACCTAAGTTTTCAGACATAAAATCGAGACGGAAACGAAGAAAATGTATTTTGAGAGACATCCGAGTTCCAATTAGCTGCTTGGACAGGTCAATAAAGGAATCGTCCTGGCCACTCCCAAGTAAGTGGCAAATCAGAAACTTTTCACCTCTGCGAAAAAAAGTTCCATCGCCCGAATGCTTCAATTGGAGTTAGGGGAACATATATGTACATAAGTTTAAGATGGTCTGATGTAGAGATGGGCGCTGGTCACGTGATTTGCGTAATTCACGTGAATCACGCGTGAGTGTGAGTGATTTTCATTTCAATCACGTGATTGTGAGGGAGTGTGAGTTGAAAAAAAATCTGAGTGAGTGATTAGTGAGTGAGTCATTTATTTTTTGCGTGACTTTGCGTGATTAGATTTTTGGATTTGCCCAATTTTTTTTAATTTTTTTGTAAAAAATTCTTTTATGGATTTTTTTTTTTTCGGTAAGAAAATTTTATTGCGTGAGTAGATTTTGAGTGACTCACGCGTTAGCGTGATTGAATTTGGCGTGAGTCACGCGTAAGTAAGTTTTATATTACTCACGTGAATGTGAGTGAGCGTGAGTAAAAAAAAAAATTGCGTGAGTGATTCGATTATTTTTTGAGTGAGCGTGAGTGAGTGTGAGTCAAAATCCACTCACGCGCCCATCTCTAGTCTGATGAAAATCAGATTTATTAAGGTTTTTAAAACAAACTAAATTTTAACTACCCGACTAAAAATAAATATACAGGTCCATATATAATTTAAAATTGAGCCATATATAATTTAATATGGCCCAAATACATGTTGGATACAATAAGATGATGAAATTGGTGGATCAAAATAGCTCAAAATTTGTTATTTTAGATTAAATATGATCGTTTTTGATCCGAATATTGGGTTTATCTAATTTGATATAGTTTTATATAATTTTATATCATACGATAAAATATGTAGAATTTTGCAAAAATTTTTTTTTATCTCATAATTTTCAAATTTATCCCAAGTTTTTTAGGGAAATGCAAAAAAAAATTGTGTCCGGGACTTAGAAATTTAAAAAAAAAAATCAAAATTTAAAAAAATTTTCTTAAAACTTCGTTAATAAATTTTTACTTCAAAACGCCAAAAATGTACCAAAAATATTTTTTATCCCAGACTTAGAAAATTCTACAAAAAAATTTTTTTTTGTTTAAATCATTTTTAATGAAATTCTTAACTCCAGAACGCAAAAATTATTCGTGTCTGGAAATTTAAAAAAATTTTCTCGGGACTTAGAAAACTTTTTTACCCCCGATTTGGCGCCCTATATATGTGTATATCTAATCTTGTATGAGGTCATACATGTAGTCGTATATCATATATTTATTTATCTAATCTTTTATGAGGTCATACTTGGAGCCATATTAAATATTATATGCAATATCTAATTCAATAAAGCTTTATATATTGTATGTGGAGCAACATATGATTCGATATCCTTTTATATGGCACCATGTTAAATTTGGTGTGCAAAACATAACACAAGATACATTTACATATAATTATGTTAAGTACTGTGTATGGCCATATATAAATATATTAAATAATATATTACTATATCTAAACATTTTTAGTCGGGTAAATACCATCCAACTTCATATATTTTAAAAGATTTGTCTGAATATCGGAAGGGTGATTTGTGTGGGGACTATAAGTAAAACTGGTTCGATTCCGCAGAAATTTGGAATGATAATATAAAATAATACCCATGATAATACGGTGTGTACTTACAAGGAAGGTCTTTCACAAGGCACCCACCGATCGTTCTAAAACTTGCACATGGGAAAGAGGGGAGGAAAATAAGAGTCACCTGCCCAATCTCACATTTAGCAGGTCAAAAAGGAGGGGAAAAAACGTTTTTTTTCCCTTTTTTGAGGATTTTTCACATTTGTTCAAAATAAACTATGTGAACATTTTATAGAGTTCGAAAGGTTTTTTTAAGACCTATCCAATGGTGTATCGGTCGTATCAAAATTCGGTCTCGTTTAGTTCATGTTTTCAAAAATATAAAAACTTTGGGGTAGTTTATATAGAGAGATATTTACGAACGACCACCAAAATCACGTATAATAATCTCTATTAAAATTAAGCTGACCCATATTTTTGCGTTTGGCGAAATTCCTGCTGGTTCAGATTTTATTCGGATTTCCCCAAAAGACCTCATATTTTTATAAGGTGGTAATCCTTTTTTAAACTCGAGATTGGTAACACTTGTTTTTCCTCCCACATTCCCATATGTAAGTTTCAGGACAATCGGTGGGTGCCCTGTGAAAGACCTTCCTTGTAAGCCACATTTATGAAAAAATAATTAGTATAGGAGCTACACATTAGGGCTTCCAGTCAAATTTAAATTCTCGAATTTCATGTCGTAATACCTACCAAATGATGGCCACGTTAGAGCTGATTGTGGGAAAATTTATGAAGAAATTTCGGAAGGTCATCTTCAGTCGGCAAACAGCGGTCAAAGTTGGAAAAAATTACATATTTCGACAAAAATTCATGTCCGAAATTTTTGACCAAATCCGGTTAATAAATTCGGAAATTTTGCGTACTTTATTGGAAAAATATTTAAAAAAATTCAAAACCGCGATTTTGGTCGACAGATGCTGATTTTTAAACATAAAAATTATTTTTTTTTTATCCAAATTGGTCTCAAAAGTTGGAAAATGATAAGAGTGTTATCCAAAAAATATTAAAAAAATATAAAACCGCGATTTCGGTCCAAAAATGCTGATCTGCGATTTTGGTCCGCAATTTCGGACCAAAATTTTTATATTTTGTAGATAACAAAATTGGAAAATTTTCATTGTGTTATCTAAAAAATATTTAAAAAATATATAAAAACGCGAGTTTGGTTCAAAAATGCTGATCTGCGATTATGATCCACAGATGCCCATCAGCATTTTCGGATCAAAATCGTGTTTTTATATTTTTTTTAATTTTTTTAGATAACACAATTAAAATTTTCCAACTTTTGAGACCAATTTGGATAAAACATAATTTTTATGTTTAAAAATTAGCATCTGTGGACCAAGATCGCGGTTTTTGGGATTATTTAATTATTTTTCAAGTGTGCCAAATTTCCGAATTTTTGAGCCGGATTTGGTCAAAAAATTTGGACATGAATTTTGGTCGAAAAACATAATTTTTTCCAACTTTGACCGCTGGTTGCCGACTGAAGATGACCTTGCAAAATTTTTTTCATAAATTTTCCCACAATCAGCTCTAACGTGGCCATCGTTTGGCAGGTATTACGACATGAAATTCGAGTTAATCGGTATGCTAATACCAATATTTTGTGTAGTTACGAGAATCTGCACAAACTCATTAAACCTTGTAACGATGCGCGGGTAAAGCAATTAATAAAGGTTAACTTTCATATTGTTTAAACTTGTTATTGCACAACGGGGCGTATGATAGTTCCCCTATTATTTTTGACTATTAGGTAATGTAATCTACGTCATTGAATACTCAATGTAAAATACTTTTACAACTCTAATTCATATTTTTTGTTGAAGTAATATTAACCAGCCAGTCTGACTAATTTTTATTTTGCAAAATTTATTTAAATAATTTGAAAATCGACCTACCATTTATCAGAAAACTGTTTGACTCCAACAACAGAGTGGTTAAAGAAACACACATACACTGAACCAATAACCTCAGTAAAAGTCAACAACTGTTTAAAATTTTCATGGAGTCATTTAAATTTTCGGTGAAATTAGCAAAAGTTTTACATAACAAAAACTTAACACTGATTTCCAACTGAAATTATTTTGATGCAACACTAATTCGAACGATGCAATAAGACATGGTTGTCACAGTTAAATATCGTTTGTCACAATTGAGCTTAGTTGATTAGTTCGGTTGCCACAACTGAATGTAGTAGTAACATTGATAGTATTGGGTTGATAAAATTGAAAAGTTCAGTTGGAAGTTTATTTTTTTGTGTGTAAATCTAAGTAGTTTTGGCTGGCGAACAAGATATCTTCAAAATATTTTGAGTGTATCCATATCTTTTTGGATTAGCTTAATTTATTATAGGATTTCCATATAATGTAGGGTATTGAGTAATTGAAATATACTCTGTCTACTTTTTAACTTTTATTATTATTATTATTTGTTGTAATAATATTTTCATCCATATACAAAAGAAAGAAAGAAAAAAAAAGTTATCTAATCATAACGATTGATAATATTTATTTCTATGTATTGATGTTATTTCTTTTGTTATATGGAATATGAATGAAAATAAAACAGTGAAAGCTTTTGGCAACTTACGTAAGCTGACACTGTTAAAAAGTAGGTTTCGAATATTTAATAATCACTGTTTTTCTTAGAGCTTTGGAATAGCTTAAATGAAGTTTAGAAAATCTGAATTTAAATTTAAAGAAGCCCAACTGAAGACTGGAAAAGCTTAATTGAAAATTATGGAAAGCTCTATCCAAAACAATACGGATAAGACTTATTAAATGCCGGAAAAGACAAATTGAAATTCAGAAACCTCTTGTGAAATTCAGAAGATCTCAATGAAAAGCTCGAGTAGAAAACTTCAATTTAATTTTATAAATGCTCAATTGCAATTCAGAAAAACTTTATTGAAGTTTTAAAATGTTTAACTAAAATAAAGAAAAGTCCAATCAAAATTTAAAACAGAAATTTATAGAAGCTTAATAATTAAAGAAAACGGTTGGTCGTTGCACAGAAAAAAATAAAAAATAAATTTAATTAAACAATTCGTGGATTTAATTAAAAAATTAATTAAATCCGGACCAATCACTAAAATGCGCATATAAATTAAAAATATTTGTATGTCGTTAATTAAAAATAAATGAATATTTATTTAATTAAAAATTTAATACTATAAATTAAAAAGTTTAATTAAAATTTGAAAAAAAAAATAATTAAAATTTTAATTATATAAATTAAAAATTTAATTAAAAAAATTTTTGAAATCAATTAAAATTTTAATTGTATAAATTAAAAAATTAATTAAAAATAATACATTTTTTAAAAAATAAATAAGTTAAAAAACATTTTTTAAATAAAAATTGTTAAAAAAATGTTTCTTTACCAAATATATTTATGCCGTAAAGACATAGTCAATTAGACAATTTTATAAAGTTGATTAGAAACCTTTTATATACATACACATAAAACTATAAACAAAATGAGAATTCAAAGAACTATATCAGAAATAAAAAAAAAATCAAGAAACAGTTTAAACTTTTTTTTATCTGCAAAACAATGCAAGAGAAAAACACCCAGTAGCACACACACACGAAAAACAAAACAAACAAAAAATAAGTAAAACTAAAAATTTAATTAAACAATTAATTATATAAATCAAATATTTAATTATTATTAAATTTAAAAACAATTAAAACGTTAATTAAAATAAAGTCAAAAATTTAATTAAACAATTAATTATATTAATTAAAAATTTAATTGAAATTAAATTAAAAAACAAATAAAATTTTAATTAAAATAAAATTTGCGATATTATTTTCTGTGTGAAGACCGACCTTATGAGATCCTTAGTCAGCGCTTACCGGAAAATGTAAACCAAGTCTAAGCATTGACCAATTGAATTGATATTTAGTAAGATCTTTCTGCTTAAAATAAACATAGTTAACAAGGAGGTTTCGTAACTTTACTGGATTTTTTGCTACCTCTTATTTTACGAGAATTCCTAGTAATTTTTAAAGCTTTTTACCAATAATTTTGTAATTTTACAAGGTTTTTCCCAATAAAATTGTAAATTTACAAATTTTTTGACACGGTAAAATTTATAAGAATGTTTCGTAACTTTGCTAGATTTTTTGCTACCTCTTATTTTACGAGAATTTTTAATAATTTTACAAGCTTTTACCAATAATTTTGTAATTTTACAAGGGTTTTCCCAATAAAATTGTAAATTTACAAATTTTTTGACACGGTAAAATTTACAAGAAGGTTTCGTAACTTTACTAGATTTTTTGCTACCTCTTATTTTACCAGAATTCCTAGTCATTTTACAAGACTTTTACCAAAAATTATGTAATTTTGCAAGGTTTTTACCAATAAAATTGTAAATTTACAAATTTCTTGACACCATAAATTTTACTTGATTTTTTGCTTCCTCTTATTTGACGAGAATTCCTAGTAATTTTACAAACTTTTTACCAATAATTTTGTAATTTTACAAGCTTTTTACCAATAAAATTGCAAATTTACAGTTTTTTGGCGCAATTAAATTTACAAGGAATTCTAGTGAATTTACTAGATTTTTTTTCTAAAATTATCTTGAAAATTTGTAAAATTACAAAAAAAAAATTGTAAAACTACAAAACAAAATGCAAATTTGGATCCAAATTTGTTAGCTTAAAAACAAGGAAACTGTCAAATATTAGTCAAATGAGATTACAAGACATTTCCTAGTAATTTGACAAAGTTTTTTTTGTGTGTATTGACAAAACACGTTTTTTTGAGACTTTTCCCTCTAACCCTCGTGTAATTCAAAAACTTTTCAATCGTTTTGGATAGAAGATGGATAGAGCTTTCCATGTGGGTGAATTGGTATATTCATATAAGAAACATATGAAGGGCTTACTGCAAGAACTTGATATGCAACATTTTATTTTTTCTTGTTTTTCGCCTTCTGCTGATGTTCCATTGACAGATTTCTGGCAGAAGTTTTGCTTTAACCCTTCGTAAAAGTATATTTAGAATAAAAGTTCTGCAAAATTTATATTTTCTACATTATTTTAAAAGATTTAAGGCAAAAACCACCATAAAATGAAATGTTGCTTATCGAGTTTTTACAATAAGCCCTTCATATCTATTGATTTTTTTTAATAATATCTATTTTTTTTGTTATTTTTGAAAAATTTTCGAGTTTTTCGATTTTTTTCTGCTATAGTTCGTTCAACAACCTTTATATTTAAACTTATTTTCAACGAAAATTTAATTCTGAATACGATGAACTTTATCCTGAAAAAATCGAATAACAATTGACAGAGTTGTGATCAGTTTTCTAAAAAAGAAAATTAAGATTTTTCTGGAAATCGATGTTCTGATTACCCAGGCAAAAGATTTAAATTCTCCATAAGAGGTCATGCTTAATATTTTTAAAGGTTTTTGGCGCGCTGAATCCGAACCCGGCCTTAAAATTTATAAATATGAAGGTTGTTGAACGAACAATAGCAGAAAAATATAAACTCGAAAAATTTTCCAAAAATAACAAAAAAATTAGAAATTTTTAGAAAATCAGTACAGATATTTCTTATACATATGTAAAGACCAACTAACACACATGAAAAGCTCTATCCATCTTCTATCCAAAACAGTTCAAAAATTTAAAATCGGTTGAGAAATGTCCCAAAAAAAAATGTTTTTTTGACAATAACTTTAAAATTTGAGGGTATCTGGAAGTTTGATGGGCATTTTTGTGATATTTTTCACGAGACCTACAACCTTCACTAGCTGATTTGAAGAGTTTATTCGTTTTTGTTTTTTTTTTATAGCACAGTGTAATTGATTTTTACTCAACAACACAATTTGTCAATACAATTAAATTGTTTGTTAATATAACAACATTCTGATTTAAAACGATTCGAGAATTCAAAATTTTATACAAATTGATGTGATTATAAAGCAGAATTTTTATATTATTTTGTACAACCACGCCCACTTATGGAGCAGGTTAAATAATTATGAATTCTAAATCAAAAAAGCTCATTATTTATGTTAAAATTTTATAAAATGAAAATTTAAAAACATTTTTAATTCTAACACCTTCCAAAGGAATATCTCAATCCCACCTTTAAAAGATTTCACTGTAGTCGTATAATTTGTTAGACATTTACAAACAGAGTATACCGATAATGTTTGTTTTTAATAATTTTTTATAATATGAATTTTTTTTGTTTATATTTATATTTGTACCCAACCCTGAAGGGTGACAAAACTTTTAGACGGTGATGAATAATAACTATGTGTACTTTAGAGTGGGATGAAAGTTTATGCAAATTTAACATCTAATGTAAAAATTAAAAAAAAAAAATGGAATTTCAATTATTTTTTTATTAATTTCTTTTTTTTTCAACAAACGTCTTAATCGCGGTATTTTTTCGTCTCTAAAAATCGGTCTAAACACCATTTAAAGATGTACTTCGAAAAATATTCTAAAAATCAAAACATTCTCTATGTTATTCGAAGATCTATTTGTAATTCTAAGATTCCAATTCTCATTTGAAAATTCCATTTCTAGTTCGAAGAATGGTAATTCGATAAACATCAATTGTAATTCGAATATTCCAACTTTAATTCGAAAAAGATCAATCGTTATTCGAAAGAAATCAATTGTAATTCAAAATGGATCAGTTGTATTTCGAAAAAGATTAATTGGTATTCAAAACATATCAATTATTCCAACTTTAATTCGAAAAAGATCAATAGTTATTCTAAAGAAATTAATTGTAATTCGAAATGGATTAATTCTATTTAAAAAAAAAAAAATCAATTGGTATTCGAAATAGATCAATTTTCATCCGAAAAACATCAATTGTAATTTGAAAAATATCAATTCTACACTCAAAGAACTGTAAAACAATTTGTCATAAAAGTTCGTCCAATGAAACTTTTTAAGTTTTCATTTCATAAATATTACGAAAATTTTCATAAATATGTAATGTTTCATAAATACTATGAATATTTATAAAAAATTGCATAAATATAATGAAACAGTTTCATTGGACGAACTTTTATGATGAACTTTTATTATATTAATGAAGCTTTTTCTTTGTGTGCAATTCAAAAAATATCAATTTTAATTCGAACAAGATCAATTGTAAATCAAAAAAGATTAATTGTAATTCAAAAATATCAATTTTTAATAGAAAATTTCAATTGAAATTCCAAAAAGATCAGTTGTAATTCTAAAAAAAAAAATCAAATTTAATTCAAATAAGTAAGAGTGTTAAATTAAAGTTTATATGTTAACAAATTATTTGTTTATGATATTTACGCTTAAATAATAAATTTGTATCGTTATTTTTAATTAATTTCTATAACCACGCCCCCAAAGGGGGCGGTCTGAAAAAAAACTAATTTCCTAACCCCCTTTGTCCAAGCGCAGGTCTTTGAATAAAATATGGCATACAAATGTTACATTTGTTGGGCAAAAATTAAAAAAAACTCGAAAAAATATCGTATTTTTCCGGGGTCGTTTTAGTTCTTCAAGGGGGAACTTTTTTTCCCCTGGTCCGATTTTGCCCATCTTCGAACTTAACCTTACCAGTAACATAAGAGATATTCTTGCACAATTTCAGGGGTCTAGAGCTTTTGGTTTGGATTGCATCGTTATTTCTACAGACGGACGGACATCGCTAGAATGTCTTAGATTCTATCATGGATCAATATTATATATACTTTGTGGGGTCCCCGACCGATATTTCGATATTTTACACACGGAATGACAAAGTGAGTATACCCCCATACTATGGTTGGAGGGTATAAAAAGATCAATTGATCTTTTTTGAATGACAAGTGATCTATTTCGAATTACAAGCGATCTTATTCGAATAACAATTGATTTCTTTTAAATACAAATTGATTTTTTTTTTTCAAATTACAGTTGGAATCTTCGAATTACGATTAATCTTTTTCGAATAACAACTAGTTTTACAATTGATCTTTTTAAAACATTACATTGCAGGTAGAATCTTCGAATCACCAATGAAATCTTCGAATTACAAGTAAAATCTTTGAATTACAATTGATCTTTTTCAAATTACATCTGTTAATGTTGTAGTCAATTCTCCCATTACAGACTCAAGTCCTAGATTTATGATTTGTCCTTGTCATCCCCACTCTATTGTAAACATTTAAACATATTTATATTTCAACTTTAATTTTGCGCTTGTTTCCTTTTAAATTTGAATGAAATTAAGTTTTGTCAATACATTTTTTTGTTTTTTATTGTTATATATTTCATATTGCTCATGATAAGACCTACATCACAAAAAAAGAGCTCTTTATACGCTGAGCAAAAAAAAAAATATTATGCTGGGTAGGAGAATGGGAAGACTTAACCTTTATCATGTTTTTATGGACGTTTTTTGAGGATTTAAAAAACAATTAAAGCAAACGTTTTTACAAAATTGAAATTTATAGGGGGCATTCTTAAAACAGATGCCTTTAAAATTAAAAAAAAACATATTTCAAATAGAAAGGGGCAAACATTTTTTTCCATTTTTTTACTGTTAGAAATTTTTAACTAAAGCGGACGACTTTTTTTGAAAAATGTGTTTTGGAACTGGGTCAAAACTTTTTTTAATTTTCTTGCATATATCAATTTTTTTGAAAATCGTGATTTAAATTGGAAAATTTTCCTATTTTTGACCTGTTTTGGGCGCCGCACATTGGGTTCAAATGGTACCAAAGTGGCGATTAATTGAAATTTATAAATGAAGTTTTTGTTAAAAAATTTGGTATGGGGTAAAAGTAGATAAAATTCTGCAACACTAGTTATCAAAATCAATCAACTAAGTTGTTTACTTTTTTTTCGGTGAGCTGTCAAATTTAGCAAATTATTGCAGTCTTTGAAAAAACTGAAAAAATTGGAATTTTTTACAATTCAAGCGATTATTAGTAGTATTAAATCTTTTAAAAGAAAATCTTTTATAATGGAATCTTCCACATCAGGTATTGAACTAAATTGTAAAATTTGTTTTGTTTATTAAAATTGTGTCTTAACATTTTTAATAATTTTTTTAAAAAGGGTCCGAAATTGGGATATTTTCCACATTTAATGGGCCACAAATATTAAGTTAGTAATAGTTGGATTTAGTTTTGTGGATTTTAAAAAAGTATAGGATATCAGCTTTTATTTAAAAGAAAAAAAAGTCCAGACAATGACCGGCCCTTTTTTTTTATTCCCATTTTTGTGTAAAAAGTCTGGGTATCATTTATTTAACAAGACCATTATATGTGTGTTTATACCCTCTAACTACAGAATGGGCGTATACTCTCTTTGTCATTCCGTATGTAACGCATCGAAATATGTGTCTAGGACCCCATAACGTGTATATTATTGATCACTGATCGATCCTAAGACATTCTGTGACTGACGGTGTGTCCGTCTGTCCGTCTCTTGTGTAGCACACCATAAAGTACAAAAAACAAGAGCTAGAATCCTGAAGTTTGTCACAGATGTGTATAATGGTCATAGGCTGGTTAAGTTCTTGAACGAGCAAAATCGGACCAGGGGGGAAAAAGTTCCCCCTTTAAGAACTAAAACTATCCCAGAAAAATATTTTTTTTTACATGTTTTATTTCTATATTTGTTCAATAAATAAAACATTTTAATGCCACATGAGGTTCATCGACCTGAATTTGAACCAATGGGATCAGGAAAGACAATTTTTTTCGGGCCGCCCTTTTTTTGGGGGCGTGTGTAGAAAAAAATAATTTGAATAATGATACATTTTTATTAATTAGGTGAAAAAACTGCCATTTATTTATTTGGCAACGTTTAAGACGAGGGAAAGGTGTCCCCCATAGTCTCCCGGGAAACCCTCCCCCCTACGACAAAAAACCTCCCCTCCATTTGTTTTTTTGTAGCTTTAGTACATGTTCAAGGGTTTCAAGTTTTCTTTCGAAAAACAAAAAAAAAGACTAAAAGATAAAAAAAAACATTTTTTTTTTAATTTTTTTTCTCTAAAATTCTGTATTTTTATGTATTTATGATAATTCGTTAATAAAAAACTATAACATTTCCTTAAATCACTTTTTTCAGATAAATTAGTACATTTATGAGATTTTGTGAAAAAACAAAATTGGATTTCAAATAAAATTTATAATAATATAAATACATATCATGCTTTTTTTCTTTCATTATTTTGATAGCACATTATGTATGCTTTAATTCCCATTTTTGTTTATTAATTTATCGCTTTTCATTCCAAAGTTACAGCAAAAATTGTGAACTATAACCCTTTTTTCCGAAAAACAAAAAAACGCCTAACAGGTTAAAAAAAAATTTTTTTTTCCAATTTTTTTTTTCCAAAATGTGTATTTTTACGTGTTTATATTAGTTCATCAATAAAAAAATATAATATTCTAAAACTACTGCTTATCTGAATTAATCGCCATTTTGGGTACCATCGAACCCACTGTGCGCCGTTTTAAAATTTTGGCGTTATTTAAATGGTTGCTGCTCTAAGTTTTTTTATTTAAAACTTACGAACCGGTATACTTTGATTTTCCTGAAACTTTAAATATATAAACCCTCTATCTACAATTTTTAGCATTATTTTTTTCCTTATTTCATCTACACTCAGAATATTTTGTAGGCAAAAACAAATGAAAAACACATTTAAAACCAGTGAATAAACAATTGAAAACAATCCCAGTAATTATTCATTTGTTTTAACAAACATCAACATTTATTTTTTACTGTTAATAAAATTTTCTAAAATAAATAACATTAAACATTAAAAAATTACGGTTTTTTCATTCTTTTTTACCAACAAATTCGAAAAAAAATAACCTAAGAAAACATTAAACACTAATGATTGTTGTGTTATTTTTACCAACAAATTCCAAAAAAATAACCTACGAAAACATTAAAAATTAATGATTTCGTAGGTTATTTTTACAATTTTTCTATTGAATTTTATTTAAAAAAAAAATTAATAAAATTTTTGTGGCATCGATCCCGCAATCAACTACATTCTGACCAGACACTCTACCCATCGTGCCAAAGTCACTTAATATAAACATGTTTTTATATTTCTATAAATATTTTTTTGAATTTTTTTTCTACAAAAAAATAACCAACAAAAGTAGGTAAAAACTAATGACTTCTCTTAAAAAAAAATGCCAACACTTAAAAAAACAACATACACAAATCATTTAAAATTAAAGAAAAATCACTTATTTTTACTTACATAACAAAAATAAATGACTTTAAAAATTGAATGCTAATGAAAGTCTTTATTTTTAATGTTGTTATTTTTGAAATAAAGAACAGAAAAAGTCATTTGAAAAAAGTGAACATAAAACAAATGGGTTTTCTACAGTGTTGCCACCAATGGAATTGGAAATTACACAAAAAATTATCCAAAATCTCACAAATTACACAAAAATTTTTATTTTGTCATTTCGTTTGTAACCCCTTGTCTACACCTGATTTTTTGGTGGTAATAAGCAATAACGTATGCAAAATGAACAAAAAAAACACTTTGCGTCTATTTTAATAAATTCTAAACAAAGATGGCGTACGATTTTGATACTTAATTGCAGCAATAGTTGCTAAGAAAAATTGCCAGGCAATTATTGCTATAAAAATTTTGGCGTTATGTCTGTTGTGGACACTAAAATATCAATATATTGGTCAGAGAGCCCTTAAAGTATATTTACATTATTGATCCTTGATCGATTCTAAGACATTCTCTGAATGTTCGTCCGTCCGTCTGTATAAAACATACTGCAGTCCATAATAAAAAAATCTAGACTCCTGAAGATTGGAACGAATTTGTCTCTTGGTCATAGGTAGGCTAAGTTCGTAAATGGGAAAAATCGGTTCAGGTGGACAAATGTTTCCCCTTGAAAAACTAAACCAACCTCTGCAAAACGACATTTTTTTAATAATTTTTTTTTTTATATTTTTGTTCAACAAATGAAACAATTTTCAGTCCGCCTCTTTTGTGGGCGTGGATAAAAAATAATTTTAATAATTGTAATAATTAAATGCAAAAATCATTATAAATAAACTTGCCAATATTTATCGCGTGGGAAAAAATTTTCAGATTTGGGAATAGGGTTCTCCAGAAAAATTTTTAATTTAAAAAATTTTAAAGCGTTGTTTTTCGACATCTAAGTCACGAAGAAAATTAAGGCTTTAATGGTCCAAATATGCATGTTCGTCATTAATTATCTTGTATTTGGTAATAAAATTTTTTAAAGTCGATGTTGTCAATGATTTTTAAGCCAAAAATGGCGATAAAATGATAAAAAAAGTTGGAACTTTATTGAGGTAAAATTACACAAAAATTACACAAAAAATATCATTATCCAAAAATTATCCAAGGATTTTGAAATTGTCCCACTTTTGGATAATTATCCAGAAAGTGGCAACACTGGTTTTCTATTAAAAACGACAAAACGTAAAACTTTTTAAATAAACTACAAACAGTTAATGACATAATTTTTGGAGTGTACAAATAATTTCATTTGCCTGCGCGACCCTTGTATCTCATTTAATATTTGCTCAATCTGGAGGCTATCAGGCTAAAATTAAGGCTTGGAAAATTTCATATATAGTTTTTTTTTAAATAATACTAGATTTATAATATAACGTTTTTATTGCCAAATTTTTTGGTAACGAATTACATCTACTCCAAAAAAAAAATTACATCCATCGATTTGGTCCGAAGAAATTTTTTCCCACTTTTTTAGAAATTTGAAATGGGCCTTCCCTACTTAAAAATATATTTTCCTTAAAAAAAAATTCTTGTTTTCTAAAAAAATATACAACATTTGCAATTTAATTTCAGAAATTATCAATTGAATTTCAGAAGTTGTTAATTTTATTTCAGAATTTATAAATTGTATTTCAGAAATTATCAATTGTATTTCAGAATTTATCAATTGTATTTCAGAAGTTATCAATTGTATTTCAGAACTTATTAAATGTATCAATTGTATTTCAGAAATTTTGAATTGTATGTCAGAAATTATCAGTTGTATTTCAGAAGTTATCAATTGTATAGCAGAAATTATCAATTGTATTTCAGAAACTATCAGTTGTATTTCTGAGGCTATTAATTTCTGAAATATCAATATATTTTACAATTTTTTACAATTTAACAATTGATATTTTCTGAAATACAATTGATAATTTCTAAAATACAATTGGAAATGGTGTAGTGTATTTTAAATTCGCCATAGTTTAATTTTCTTAATTTAATTGTTTGTTCTAAAATTGAGTAAATTTTATATTTTTTTTTTGTGAATTTTGTCGAAATTTAAAAAAAAAAAACAATCATCTTTTACCAACCCAACTAGTTCATTTCAAAATAAACAACACAAAAATATAAACATTTAACGACTACTAGATGAATTTATGAATACGAAAAAAATAAATATAAGAATTTTTGTATACAAAAAATATACATAAATATTTTAAATGTGATAACTACATATAATTCATACATATTTGTGACGTAATTACAAGCAAAATTAATAAAACAAAACCATAATATCAAGAACTAATTAATTATAATTAAATATAAACATAAATGGTTTGGGAATAATTTAATAAAAATTATATGTTTCATTTTTTTTTTGTTGGTTTTGTTTATCTCTATAACTTGTAAAGATATAATTTTGAAATGACCTTTAGGTTATGATGCTGTGGTAGCAAGTTAAAATAGCTTAAGTTTAAACTATGATAATCTAAATGGTGATTTATGCAATTTATTACTAAAGTGGTGTCGCCAATGCTTAGCAAAAATTTGCTGCTTTGAAAATATATCACTAAATAGAAGATATAATGGTAACCCTTGCAAAATAATGTAAGGGACAAAAAAGTTGAAAGAAAGTATAAAGTGAGGTTGAGATTGCTAGAAATTGAATTGTAATGTTGAAAATTGACAAAATTTATTCTGTAGAAATTATAAATATTCACATATATAAAAAACAGTTTTCATTAACAAGACAAACCGACATTTAAAATCCTACTGATGATAACACTAACTGGGGTGTTTGAAACCGGTATGGGAAATACCAGAAATGTTTATAATTTTTAGAAATTCAATTTTTCTTCTGCATTTTTTCAACTTGAACCCTTATAACAAATATAATGGATTAAGTTTATTAATATATAATTTGTTTCATTATATCATCATTACACGGTACGTATACTTAATTGTACCAGTTATACGTCACATAGTACTATGAAGCAATTTGGCAATCAAAATTGAACTTATGGTGATAACATTTTTTTGAAAATCTAGCTAACCACGAAAACCTGTTACTTCCACTTGTTTCAAATGGTGCCCCTCTAGTTCAAAAAAATATATTTTTTTTATCGACTTAGTCTATTACTGCATATTTCCACAAAACTTATTAACACATTAGTTTTACATTTTTGTTGTTTTTGTTGTTAACTTATACAGAATTTTTATGAATAAATTAATAAAAAATCTGTGCATATATGTATGTATGTCACAAAAATTGTTATTTTAGGTTTTAAATAAAGATTTAAATAATTTTGAATTTTTAGTTAATCTTGTTTGGCAAGATTGATTCCAAAAAACCTTGTGTAAACCAGTTTAATTTTTATTTAATTTGTGTTTTTGTTTCCTTAAGTCATTTTGTTATTTTGTGTTTTTTTTTTTGTGTAGCCCATTAACACAAAAATTATATAATTTTAATAATTATAATTATTTTATACAATTTTTTTTTTTGCTCAAATATTTTCATATTTTGTTTCTGTTTTTTGTAAAAAAAAATTTAGATATTTTTTGATATTTTTAAAACATGTGCATTAGGCTGGGATGAAATTTAATGAAGTGTTTGGAACACTCAAAAAATTATGTCATTAACTGTTTGTAGTTTATTTAAAAAGTTTTACGTTTAGTCATTTTTAAAAGAAACAAGTAGAAAAATTAAATTCGACTTGGCCGAATCTATGAATAAATACCCTCCACTATGCCCTTTTTAAGTTATAGTAAATTTTCTAGAGTAAAAAAATAACCGTTTTGATTAGAAACATTTTATTTTGTGTAAAAAACTTTATTCTTTAACTAATTTTTGAAAAAAAAAATAATAACTTACTAAATTTATTTTTGAGTGTAAAATTTTTTTTGAATGTAAAATTTTTTTCGAGTGAATTTTTTTTTTCTTTTAGTGTAAAAATATTTTTGGGTGACAAAAATGCGTTAAAAAATATTTTTGTGACTTACCAATGTTTTTAAAACATGTTTAACGGGTTTTCAACACGTGAATTTAAGGAGAGGCGAATCTGAAATTTACGGTTTTGCTAATAACTTTTGAACCACTAGACGGATTTGACTTAAATTCAATACGAAACAGCCAAAAGGAACGAAAAATATATATGCCAAGCTTCAGCATCCTCAGAATTGCCTTTAGAAAGTTATCGTGTTTTTTATCTCGTAAATTCGTGAAAAACCCTTGCCGAAATTCACTCTTTTGGTCATAACTTTTGAACCACTTACCGATTTCGCGGGATTGCAATACCAACCTGACCAGGTAAATGCTCAACATATATGCCAAACTTCAGGAGCCTTCGTAAAGTCTTTCAAAAGTTAGCGTGTTTTCAACAGACAGACGGACGGATATCGCTAGATCGTCTTAGAATCGAACGAGGATCATGAATATATATATACTATATGGGGTCTTAGACCAATATTTCGAGGTGTTACACCCGGAATGACAAACTTATATATACCCTCCATCACTAGAGTGGAGGGTATAAAAACATTTGTTTGGTGTTCAGTTTTTATTAATGACTACTTCTGTACTTTGTTTCAAAAATAACACACTAAAAAATAAAGACTTTCACTAACATTTAATTTTTAAAGTCATTTATTTTTGTTCTCTAAGTAAAAACTACTGATTATTCTTTAAATTTTTAATGATTTGTGTAAGTAATTTTTTTTTGTTGGTATTTATACCCTACACCACACTGTGTTACAGGGTATAATGAGTTTGTGCTGATGTTTGTAACTACCCGAAATATTGGTCCTAGACCCACTTTTAAGTATACCGATCGACTCAGAATCACTTTTTGACTCGATTTAGCGATGTCTGTCCGTCCGTCCGTCTGTCTGTCCATGTAAACGGTGTAAACACAATACAGGTCGTAATTTTTAATCAATTGACTTGAAATTTGAAACTTAAGCCTCTTTTGGCCCAAGGACGAAGCCTATTGAAATTGGAAAAAAACGGTTCATAGTTAGACCTAGCCCCCATACAAAGGTCCTCTTTAGTTTTGGCTCAAATGACTCTTATAGCCGCATTTGAATAGGTATCTCATTCCGAATTTTAAAGAAATCGGACCAGTTCTTCTTGTAGCCCCCATACAAACCACCTTCCCGATTTTCACATAAATCTCTCTATGAAAATAGAAAATATTTAATTAAAATTCTGTTTGTATATGTTAAACGCGTAGTTTAATAACCTTATCAAATCTGATTATCATCGGACCATTTTTGGACTTATGGCCCATGTGAAAATTTCGCCCGATATTCAGTTGAAGCAGTTTATTGTCAACAAAAAGAAGCCTATTCCACTCAAATTTGATTTGTGAGTGCTTTTTACACTTATTAAAGATTTGACAAAATATAGATCTAATCAGTCCATGTTTGAACTTGGGACCCATTTTCCGGGAAACTCTGGTGTAGGGTATTATATGGTCGGTCTTGACCGACTATAATTTTCTTACTTGTTTTTAATGAGATATCATTAGTTTTTACCTACACAAGCAGGTTTTTTTTTGTAGAAAAAAAAATAAAAAAAAAAATATTTATAGAAATATAAAAACGTGTTTGTATCAAGTGACTTTGGCACGATGGGTAGAGTGTCTGACCAGAATGTAGTTGATTGCGGGATCGATTCACCAAAATTTTATTAAAAATTTTTAAAAAAATATTTCAATAGAAAATTATAAAAAATAACCTACGAAATCATTAATTTTTAATGTTTTCGTAGGTTATTTTTTTGGAATTTCTTTGGTAAAAATAACAGAACTATCATTGATTTTTAATGTTTTGGTAGGTTATTTTTTTCGAATTTGTTGGTAAAAAGGAATGAAAAAAACGTAATTTTTTAATGTTTAATGTTATTTATTTTAGAAAATTTTGTCAACAGTAAAAAATAAATGTTGATGTTTGCTAAAACAAATGAATAATTACTGGGATTGTTTTCAATTGTTTATTCACTGGTTTTATATGTGTTTTTCATTTGTTTTTGCCTACAATATATTTTGAGTGAATAAGCTCAATTATGCCGAACCTTCTATTAACTTCAACACGATAAAAAAAAAATAATAAAAACAAGTCAGTGTTAAATTCGGTGGGGGGAGGGGGGAAAGGTCAGCGAGAGCCGTTGGGAGATACTCTTCCCACGCGCTAAATGTTTTCAAATTGTTTCAATTCCAACATTAAAACTATTTACATCTACGCCCACAAAAGGGGCGGGCAGAAAAAATTCCATTTTTCATTCTACTGGTTCCAAGTGCAGGACTTTAAACGTCATCTATTCTAAAAATCCACAAACAGACGGACGGACATTTATAGCATGTCTTCGAATTTTCAATTAGCGCTAAAAAAGACCCATGATTTCACTGCATCTTAAGAGCATCAAAAACAGCTACCAGTTCAGCAAAATTTCTGCTGGGGTGGTTAACTTGGTTAAAAAATCATCAAAAAAATTTATAAAATACATCAAAATCTAAAAAAAAAAAAAACAAGTAAGAAAATTATAGTCGGTCAAGACCGACCATATAATACCCTACACCAGAGTTTCCCGGAAAATGGATCCTAAAAAATAGGTCCTATAGACCAAAAAGATCTATATTTTGTCAAATCTTTAATAAGTGCAAAAAACACTCACAAATCAAATTTGAGTGAAATAGGCTTCTAATTGTTGACAGTAAACCGCGTTAACTGAATATCAGGCGAAATTTTCATATGGGCTTAATCCAAAACTGGTCCAATGATAATCAGATTTGATAAGGTTATTAAATAAAGTACGCGTTTAACATACGCAAACAAAATTTTAATTAAATATTTTCTATTTTCATGAAATTTGAGAGATTTATGTGAAAATCGGTAAGGTGGTTTGTATGGGGGCTACAAGAAGAACTGGTCCGATTACTTACAAACTCGGAATGGTGATTTGTGAAGACAAAACACGTTTACCTACCAAATACCTTTTAAAATACGGTTATTAGAGTCATTTAAGTCAAAAATAAAGAGGAGCTTTGTATGGGGGCTATGTCTAAATGTGGACCGATTTTTTTCCAATTTCAATAGGCTTCGTCCTTGGGCCAAGAGAGGCTTAAATTTCAAATTTAAAGTCAATTGATTAAAAATTGCTACCTATATCGTGTTTACACCGTTACATGGACAGACAGAAAGACGGACAGACAGACGGACAGACTGACGGACGGACATAGCTAAATCGACTCAAAAAGTTATTCGAGTCGATCGGTATATTTAAAGGTGGGTCTAGGACCAATATTTCGGGTAGTTACAAACATCAGCACAAACTCATTATACCCTGTACCACAGTGTGGTGTTGGGTATAAAAATTAAATTCGGCCTTGCCGAATGTAAAGATACCCTCCACAATATAAAAAAGATTTTTTGCGAAAAAAAATTCTTTTGAAAAAAAAATTCGCGGAAAAAATTTTTTGGCGAAAAAAAAATTCCGCGATTCTTTTTTTTTACAACAAATAGGTTTGTACTTGTAAAAATACCACTCTGTGTCCAATTCCGTTCACATATGCAAACCAGCAGCCAATTTAAAGCATTTTGTATTTTTAGGTTATGTAGAATGTACTAAAATTTTCGAGGTGTTCGTACATTTTCGTTCATAACTTCTGAACCGCTGAATTGATTTCGCTTAAATGCAATACCAAACAACTTAGGGCAACAACAAGTAAACATTTAAGTCTCACAAGGGAAGCCTCCCCAGTGTCACCCGCGGATCTTTATGGAATTGGTTTTATTTTGAAGAGCAAAAAAAATAAAGGGGGTAAAAAAAAGGGGGGACGACAAGGCCATTTTTCAGTTTTTTTCGTTTATCTCCTATATTATGAAAAGAAACCTAATCATGTTACATACCAAATGAAAGGTCTTTGGAAAACCTATCTACGTGTGCTAAGAATGTGTCCAAACATGCACAACTTTTCGTCATATTGAATAAAATACCAAAATTTTAGGACATTTTTGTTAATAAGTCGAAAAATATTAACTTCTTTGGCCCGTTGTTAGCACCACGAGATAGGTATTTTTAATACCTTTAATCTGATAGCATACATGCCTATATTAATTTTGTCTAAATAGGCGTAAATCGTAAAAAACTGAAAATGGTCAATTTCCCCCATACAAATCGACACCCCCTAAAAATGAGTTTGGGCCGCTAAAAAAAAATACGTGTCGAATTAATTTTCGTTCTTAACAACATATCCAAATTTCATGAAGATCAGAGGGTGACACCAGGGAGACTTGTCAGTCATATATGTTTATTACTTTGGCCGTGATCACCATTTCCACAGACGGACAGACAGACGGACATCGCTAGAATGTCTTAGAATCGATCACTGATCAATAATATATATACATTATGGGGTCTCAGGCCGATATTTCGTTGAGTTACAAACGAAATGACAAACCCTCTATCACTAAGTGGAGGGTATAAAAAAAACATACACAACTCATTAAAAATTAAAGAAGAATCACTTATTTTTACTCACAGAACAAAAATAAATTACTTCAAAAATTGATTGCTAATGAAAGTCTTTATTTTTTATGTTGTTAATTTTGAAACAAAGCCTAGAAATAGTCATTTAAAAAAACTGAACTTTGAACAAATGTTTTTTTCTTTTAAAAACGACAAAACGTAAAACTTTTTAAATAAACTAAAAACAGTTAATGATATAATTTTTTTAGTGTATATTTTTCCATTTTATGCAATGACAACCCCGAATGAAATTTTTTGAAAATATTTGTAGAACATTTAAACCCTCTAAATAGACTACTACTGTGTTCAATTTGTAATGGATTTTCATGTCAAAAAAAAAATAAATTCAAAGACATTGCCCTACAGGTCGAATATTTTTGTTTTGTTAATATTGACCCTTAAAGGCAGCTATTCCGACCCCGAAGATTTTGAAATTGTGATTGTGTTACCCGCTTAATTACACGTCGTTATGCCCACTTTATTAAATTTCCATCCAGTCTAATGTGCATGCTAAAAATAATTTTAAAAATAAAAATTTAAAATTAAAAAAATAATAACAAAAAATCCAACTGCTAAATATATAGATGATGGTGAAGATGGCGATGATGATGATGATGATGATGCTGTTGATTTTAAATATACATATATATAAAAGTATACAAAAATTCATATACAAAATATACTTATTTTTGAGTATAGAGAAAATTAGTTTTTAAAAGAAAACGAAAAAAAAAAATTGTTTTCATTTTAAAATTAAGTTAAATTTATATCACAAAGTTTTAGACAGATTTTTTTTTATGTTTTTATTTTCAAAATACAACTATAATTCAACTCAAGTGATTTTTTCTTTTTGTTGAATTATATGAATTTGTTCAGGAAATTCACTTTTTACCAGATTTCATTAATCTTTTAAAGTTTCTGCTAAATTTATTTGTCCGACTTTATAAAGTGAGTATTTGAAAGTTTTATGGGCAATTTATATCAAAGCTTAATTCTAAATCGAACGAGATTTCGATCATATGGAAGTGAAGAGAATCATATAGTAGCATATCATCAGAATCTCATATCAAAACGGATTTTGTTTCGGCACCCATATTTGGGGGAAAAAACGTGTGAAAACCGTTTACCGTGAACAAATTTTAAAAACACTTTGTAAAATATTTTTGCTGATATTTAGGCCAATAGTCCGATTTATCGGAATATCGGATGAAACCAAAAAAATGACCCAATTATAATCAGATTAAAATAAGGTACACTCAAAATATTTTGTAAGCAAAAACAAATAAAAAATATATCTAAAACAAGTGATAAAACATTTAAAAACCATCCCAGTAATTATTCATTTGTTTTAACAAACATCAACATTTATTTTTTATTGTTAATAAAATTTTTTTAAATAAATAACATTGAACATTAAAAAATAACGTCGCTTTCATTTTTTTTACCAACAAATTCGAAAAAAAAATAACCTACGAAAACATTAAAAATTAATGATTGTTGTGTTATTTTTACCAAAAAATTTTAGAAAAAATTACATGCAAAAACATTACAAATTAATGATTTTGTAGGTTATTTTTACAATTTTTCTATTGAATTATATTTTAAAAAATTGTTAATAAAATTTTTGGGAAATCGATCCCGCAATCAACTACATTCTGGAAACGCTCTCTACCCATCGTGCCAAAGTAATTTGATATAAACATGTTTTTATATTTCTATAAATAATTTTTTGAATTTTTTGTCTAGGTAAAAACTAATGACTTTTCTTTAAAAAATGCCAACAATTTATAAAAAAAATAACGTACACAAATCATTAAAAATTAAAGAAGAATCACTTATTTTTACTAATACAACAAAAATAAATGACTTTAAAAATTGAATGCTAATGAAAGTCTTTATTTTTTATGTTGTTATTTTTGAAACAAACAACAGAAATAGTCATTTAAAAAAACTAAATAGAGGGATAGAGGGTATATATAAGTTTGTCATTCCGTTTGTAACTCAACGAAATATCGGTCTGCTACCCCATAAAGTATATATATTCATGATCCCCTATCGATTTGAAGATATTCTAGATATGGAAATGGTGATCACGACCAAAATACTACACGGATATGACTGAAACTTAGCATATTTATTGGTTCTCCCGAGAAGTTTGGTATTGCATTTGAGCGATATCGGTTCAGCGGTTCAAAAGTTATGAACGAAAATGTAAGGACACTTCAAAAATTTTAGTAAATTCAACTTAACCTAAAAATAAAAATGCTTTAATTCGGCTGCTGGTTGACATATGTGAACATAATTGAACACCAAATGGTATTCAAACAAGTACGAACATATTTTTTGACAAAAAAAGAAAAAAATCGCGGATTTTTTTTTTACCAACATTTTTTTTCCGGAAATTTTTTTTTTTTCAAAAGTAATTTCCTTTTAAAAAAAGTTTTTTGGAATAACCTTTTTGGGTATCACTACATTCGGCAAAGCCGAATTTAATTTTTTACTTGTTTCTTTTAAAAACGACAAAACGTAAAACTTTTTAAATAAACTACAAAACAGTTAATGGCATATTTTTTCAGTGATACGATGAAACTCTTCAGGAACCTTAACAAAAACATTGCTGAACTAAACGCAGCTGTTGCACCAAAGGAGTCACAAGTCAAAGAGCTCTTTTATATATAACAGTCCCTTAAACTACCAAAAAAATTATAAAAATTGCAAAATAGTTTGCTAAAAATAGAAAAATAATTGGCTGAAAGTAGCTTAATTATATAATTTGAGACAGCAAAATAATTAGCTTAAAATAGCAAAATAATTTACTTAAAATAGCAAAATAATTTGCTAAAAATAGCAAATTAGTTTGTAAAAATACGAAAATCCAAAAACTCTTCAGACGTTGAAACTCTACTTTAATTGCAGCGAATATTTTGCTGAATGAAAGTTTTGTAAGGGAGTTTCGACTCATGATTAAAAAAAAAAAAAGTAGAAAATTTAAATTCGACTTTGCTGAATCTTTTCAATGTCGCTTTTAAAGGATAGTACATTTTTAACGTGAAAAAAATCAACAATTTTGATTAGAAATATTTTATTTTGAGTAAAAAACTCTTTTTTGTCATAAAAAAAAAAAAATTACTGATTTTTTTTGAGTGTAAAATTTTTTCGGGTGTAATGTTTTTTTTTACTGTCAAAATATTTCTGAGTGAATGCATGTACGTATGTACACAAAATATTGTAATTTTTCTAAAAAAAACTATTTTTTTTTGAGTGTAAATTTTTTTTTGAGTGTAATTTTTAAGTTACCAATGCTCTCAAAACTAAACAAGTTAAAAAAGCATTGCTTTAAAACTAAACAAGTTTGAAAAGCATTGTTAAGTTACCACCGTTTAAGCACGTGGCATTAAAGATGAAACTATTCTGAAATTCAGGATTTTGCTTATAACTTTTGAACCACTGGACCGATTGAGCTGAAATTAAATACCAAACAGACCTAGGGAACGGCAAAGATACATGTTAAGCTTCAGTAGTCTCATTATTGTTTTTCGAAAGTTATCGTGTTTTTTATCTCGTAAATTCCCGAAACACCCTTGCCGAAATTTAATCTTTTGCTCATAACTTTTGAACCACTGGACCGATTTGGCTGGATTGCAATACCAACCTGACCAGGTAAATGACCAACACATACGCCAAATTTCAGTAGCCTCTGTAAAGTCATTCAAAAGTTAGCGTGTTTCTACGGACGGACAGACTGACGGACGGACGGACATCGCTAGATCGACTTAAAATCGATCGAGGATCATGAATATATATACTTTATGGGGTCCTAGACCAATATTTCGATGTGTTACAAACGGAATGACAAACTTATATATACCCTCTATCACTAGAGTGGAGAGTATAAAACTATTTCTGATGAAATTTTTTTTTTTTGAATTGGAGGGTATTAAAGATTTGGCACAGACGCATTTAACACTCTCACTTTTTTGTACTTTTGTTAAAAAAAATTAAGATTTTTATGTCAAAAAAGTTCAGACTTGGTGAAAAAAAATTTGATAAAAAAATTTTTCATGAAAAAAAAAAATTTTTGATAAAAAAAAATTTTTAATGAAAAAAAATTTATGAAAAATAAAAAAAAAAAATCTGATGAAAAATTTTTCTGAACTGGAGGATACAAAATTACAGATAAAATTTTGTTTTTTGGTCACAAGAAAATACAAAGTATATTCTTAAAATCTGTATTTCGGCAGATAACTTTGTCAAATATCTGTCGAATTGATATTACAGTAATTTTACAGAGTATTTACCATTATTTTGAGTGTAGAGTCAGAAAAGGCCTTTTTATATTAATTACAGACTAGAAAAATAAATGACCTCGAACTCTGTTTCATTGAAAAAAGTACATTTATTTACATTTACTGCATCATCAACAGCTCTGTGCTAAAAAAAGAAGTTGTGCTTTCAAAACTTTGGCAAAAATGTTACATTAGGTATAGTTTTATTGTATGATTGCAACACTCAAAAAATTATGCCATTAACTGTTTGTAGTTTATTTAAGAAGTTTTCCGTTTAGTCGTTTTTAAAAGAAAAAACATTTGTTTGATGTTCAGTTTTTATTAATGACTACTTCAGTTCTTTGTTTCAAAAATAACACACTAAAAAATAAAGACTTTCATTAACATTTCATTTTTAAAGTCATTTATTTTTGTTCTGTAAGTAAAAACTAAGTACTGATTATTCTTTTGATTTTTAATGATTTGTGTAAGTAATTTTTTTTAATTGTTGGTATTTTTTAATGAAATATCATTAGTTTTTACCTACACAAGTCAGTTATTTTTTTGTAGAAAAAAAAATCAAAAAATTATTTATAGAAATATAAAAACATGTTTGTATCAAGTGACTTTGGCGCGATGGATAGAGTGTCTGGCCAGAATGTAGTCGATTGCGGGATCGATTTTCCAAAAATTTTATTAAAAATTTAAAAAAAAAATATTTCAATAAAAAATTGTAAAAAAATACCTACGAAATCGTTAATTTTTATTGTTTTCGTAGGTTATTTTTTTTTGAAATTTGTTGGTAAAAATAACAGAACTATCATTAATTTTTAATGTTTTAGTTGGTTATTTTTTCGAATTTGTTGATAAAAAAGAGTGAAAAAAACGTTATTTTTTAATGTTTAATGTTATTTATTTTAGAAAATTTTGTCTACAGTAAAAAATAAATGTTGATGTTTGTTAAAACAAATGAATAATTATTGGGATGGTTTTCAATTGTATATTCACTGGTTTTAAGTGTGTTTTTCATTTATTTTTGCCTACAAAATATTTTGAGTGTATTCTTAAAATCTGTATTTCGGCAGATAACTTTGTCAAATATCTGTCGAATTGATATTACAGTCATTTTACAGAGTATTATTATTTTGAGTGTAGAGTCAAAAAAGGACTTTTTATATTAATAACAAAATTAGGAAAATAAATGACCTAGGTCATTCATTTTAAATGTACTTTTTCATTGAAAAAAGAGCTCTGTGCTAAAAAAAGAAGTTGTGCTTTCAAAACTTTGGCAAACATGTTACATTAGGTATAGTTTAATTGTATGATTGCAACTTTTCCTTACTATTTTAAAGCTTTTTCTTTAATGGAGTACTCCACTCTATCGATTAGAGCTTACTAAAGTTGCTTTCTAATATTAACTTTAAGTGTATTTTAAGTATTTTTTCCGTTTTTTTTTTTAATTATTATTATTAATTCCCATCTTTCTCTTTTTATATCATTTCAGATAATCCATAAAATACAACTATGCCTGTAGCTTCTAAAATAAATTATATATAAATAATTTCGCTCTTTAAACTTCAGCAACAATATATTATAAATATTTAATTTATAGTTGAAAAAAAAAAAAATAATTAAACCTGCTTCTAAAAAGTTGATAAGCAAAAAAATAAATAATATAAAAAGCTGCTGCTTGAAATGCTAATAGAAATTCCCTAATTAATTTGAGTACATAAAAATTAAAATTTGCTATTAAATTTTTTTTTTTTGGTTTTCATGCAAAAATTCCAAAAAAAATAAACAAATCCAATAAATACGTAACAAGATCCCGTTAAAGGTTTCCTTTATAAAAATCTCATAAAAAAAAATTCTAAGGAAACAATCAAATCATACTCATAATCTAGTCATTTATATACATGTCTGTCTGTATGTATAAAAAAAAAATTATTAAAAATTTTTATTTAAATTTTTTTCCGTGTAGTTGATTATTTGTTATTTCATTTTCATCCATTTGTTTTTTTATTTTTAGTACTAAAAATTTTAAATAAAAAGTCAAATCAAATTTCAAAATAAAAAAAATTTAACAAAACATAACAATTTTCAAATAAAGAAATAAAAAGAAAAGTAAACAACACAAAATCCTGTGAAAATTATTAAAACAATTTCAAAAAATTAAAGAGCGAAGCTGCTGCCGTTTAAATTCCACAATTTGTTGGCGTTGACCACATTAAACGCCACCAATATCTCTCGAAAACTACGTTTACAAAACGCTGAGTGAGTGTGTTTAATTAATTCAATTTACAAAAAATAGAAAAGCTGAATTAAAAAAAATATTTAAAAAAAAAAATCCCTTAATTGCGTAATTAATTTTGCATTCCCCCCAGCCTCTGTCAGTGTTGGCAGCTTTTTTTGTAATCAAAAAATTAAGAAACCAGAAACATTTTTAAAAAACACGCTAGTATTTTTTAACTTTATAAAAATATAATTATATAATAAAAAATATATAATGGCTGCTATGGTTAATATGACCAGCCTTTTAAATGGCAAAGATTCACGTTGGCTCCAGCTAGAAGTATGTCGGGAATTTCAAAGAAATAAATGTTCCCGCCAAGATACTGAATGTAAATTTGCCCATCCGCCAGCAAATGTTGAAGTCCAAAATGGCAAGGTCACCGCCTGTTATGATAGCATTAAGGTTAGTAGGCTTAATAAAAAAAATTATGTATTGTTGTATATTTTTTAGTTTTTATTATTTATAATTTAGTAGTTTTTAATTAATGCATGCAAAATATATCGTAAAACGCGCCTTTCTCCCTTATGTGCTTTTAGTCAAAAAAAAAAGCTTTAAAGCTTGCAATATATATATATTACTTTTTTAGAATTTTCTAAATTTTGGCAAAAAGTGTTTTTAAAAATTTTGGATGATAAAACAATTGTCGTAGAGAAAATTATTGGATTTTAGGAAATTTTTTTGTATAGAGTTCGGAACTTTTGATTCAAACCAAAAGCCTCTTAATCTGAGAATTTTTTCTAAGAAAAAAATACTTAGACTTTGCTGTGACATATTTCTGTAAAAAAAGGATACGATACTTTTTTAAACAAACAATGTTTCACCAGCTAAGATATAAGTTTGTTTTAAAAAGTTTCAGTTGCTGACATGTTTAGAAACATTTTTATATATATATCAACATTTTGATATATATTGGAACATTTTGTTATATGTAGCAACATTTAGATATATCAACATATTTGATGTGTTTAACAATATTTTAAAATCTGTAGCTACACTTAAAATGTTCAGCAACATTTTATAATACCTAGCAACAAATTTCATATGCTAAAATACATTGTTAAATAATTAAAAATATTGTTGCTAAGCAACATGTTTAAAAGTTAAGCAACATTTTTAACTTTTTAAAAAACTATGGCCCGTACCAAAGAAAACCAAAAAGTCAATCTTAAACTTTCCATACTTTTTTAAAAAGCCGATTTAAATTTATTTTATTTTTCTATGGTAAGGCTTTATTTTTTTTAATTTTTAAAAAATCTCTTGCAAATGTTTAAAAACTATAGAATTTTTTACACTTACTAAATGTTAAGCAACATCTTACAAGGAAGTTCTTTCAGAGGGCATCCGCCGAAAAAAAAGAGTTACCGTTTTTTTTAGCTGCTCAATCTCAAATTTAAACAAGTAAGAAAATTATAGTCGGTCAAGACCGGCCATATAATACCCTACACTGGTGTTTCCCGGAAAATGGGTCCCAAGTTCAAACAAGGACCGATGGGATCTATCTTTTGTTAGATCTTTAATAAGTGTAAAAAACACCCACAAACCAAGTTTTAGCGAATTAGGCTTCTATTTGTTTGCAAATTCACCTTTAACTGAATATCGGGCGAAATTTTTATATGGGTCCAGGTCCAAAAATGGTTCGATAATAATCATATTTGATAAGGTTTTTAAAGTACGCGTTAAATATATACAAACAAAATTTTAATAAAATATTTTTGATTTTCACGAAATTAGAGAGATTTTTGTGAATATCGGGAAGGTGGTGTGTATGGTGGGGGTTACAAGAATAACTGGTCCGATTACTTTAAAATTCGTTGTTGTGATTTGTCATTTGAGGCAAATTAAAAGGGGACGTTTGTATGGGGGCTAGGTCAAAACGGTTAAAAATTGCGACCTGTATCGTGTTTACACCGTTACATGGACAGACGGACAAACAGACAGCCGGACGGACAGATTGCTAAATCGACTCTAAAAGTGATTCTGAGACCGTTTTTACATTAGGCAATTTTAATTGCGGCAATTCTGATTTTATCTTGTATCAGAAAGAGATCTAGGATTCTTCCCTCTCTTTCTGATACACTAGAAAATCAAAATTGCCGCAATTAAAATTGCCTTATGTAAATTCGGTCTGAGTTTATCGGTATACTTAAAGGTGAGTCTAGAACCAATATTTCGGGTAGTTACGAACATAAGCACAAACTCATTATACCCTGTACCACAGAGTGGTGTATGGTATAAAAATGGTTGCCACCTTATGAAAAAATGAGGTCTTTCGGGAAAATCCGAATAAAATCCGAACTAGCGTGAATTTCGCCAAACGCAAAAATACGGGCCAGCTTAATTTTCAGCCGAATTCGGAAACGGGCGATACGCCATTGGATAGGCCTTCAAAAAACCTTTCGATCTGTATAAAAAGTTCATATAGTTTCAAATGTGAAAAATTGTCAAAAAAAACGAAAAAAATCCCGTTTTTCCCCCTCCCCTTTGAAACAGGTAACTCTTATTTTCCTTCCCTCTTTCTCATATAAAAGTTTCAGAACAATCGGTGGGTGCCCTATGAAAGGACCTCCTTGTTAGCTAAAATTCTTTTAAAATATATACTGATGGATATGGAAGTATTTTAAGGAAGGTCTATGTGTATAGAAAATTTTTCAGTTGCTGACCTGTTTAGCAACATTTTGATATAAATAGCAACATTTTGATATGTATACCAACATTTGTTTAATATGAAAAAAAACATGTTTCCCGCAAAATTTTTTTCTAATCATATTTTTTTCAGTAACAAAAAAAAAATAGATTACGATTAGACGATATTTGATATACTTAAGGTGGCTTCAGACTATAATATTTGTAATAATATCTGTCAAAATTTTGTGTAAAACCTATAAAATAGTATGGTGTAAACACAAATCGGTATAAAACCAAGAGAAATACGGATTGAAAAATGACAAGCGGATACGTATTCTCATTTTTAGAAATTTCTCTAAAAATGAGAAAACGTATACGTTTTTCATAAGATCAGCGTTGTACTTATTTTGATAATATTTAAGATGTGATGGTGTAAATACGCAAAGGATTTTTTAAAAAATTTTTTGACAAGCGGAGAAAATTTCGTATTATTTAAGATACGTATTTTCTTACTACTCAGTATTATGGTCTGAAGTGGGCTTTAGCAACATTTTAAGATATTTGTTCGGTACATATTTTTGTTAATATTTTTGGCTACAATTTGAAACGTGTAGCAACATTTTAAATTGTTTGACAACATTTTGAGATAAAATTGTTTAATGTTTTAATGTATAGAAACATTTTCAAATGTTTATCAACATTTTCAACTATATAATGAAATATTTTCAAGTTTTTATTAAAATTTTTAAATATTAAGCAACATTTTCAAATAAAAAGCAACATTTTCAAATATAAGGCAACATTTTCAAATGTTAGGCAACATTCATAAAATTTTATAACATTTTCAAGTTTAGTTGACTAACATTTTTTTCAAAAACCATTTTAAAATGTTTAAATAATATTTTTTATTGTTAAGCAACATATTTTGCGTACATATATGGGGCGAAACGCGTCAACGGTCCACACCAAAAAATTGACATTTTTATGCGATAAAAATTTATTTTTAAAAAACGATATTATTTTTGACGACCTTTTCAATGGCGTTGGTGGTTTTTTAAAAAAAATATAAATTTGACCTTAAAATTCAAGGTCAAATTATTAAAAAAAAAAATTATTTTATAAAGCGCCTATTTTGAGATTATTTTAACTAAGTTTATTAGAAAGCTTGACGTTTTTTACATATAAAAACATTTTTCAAAAAATGGATCGAGAGTTCCTTCCTGCTAAATGCTAAGCAGCCTTGTACAAACTTAAGAAACTTTTTTTAAGTTAAAAAAATATTTAAAAAAATGTTGAAAATATTTTTCAACTAACAGTTTTAAGTATTTAAAAACATTCGCAAATGATAAGCAGCATTTTCAAATGTATAAGCAATATTTTTTAATGTTTGTTGTATTTCAAAATGTTTGCGTTCGTTTTCAAATCCTTAGCAACATTTTTAGCACTTAAAGAAGTTTAAAGTTTTTTCCTTGCAATATTTTAAAATTTTTGGTATTTAAAGAATAAGGCAAGATTTCCAAAAGTTACGTAGCATTTTTAAATTTTAAGCAACATTTCCAAGTCTTAAGCAACATTTGTAAATGTATAAAACATTTAAAATGTATAAGTGACACTTTCGAATACATTGGTTTATAAACTTTATCAAATAATTAGCAACATATTGGGCATATATTAATTCCCCATATTTACTATTTGAATGAAAATAGGACACAATATTATTAAAATTCTGGCAATTTTATTTTTTTAAATTTCTGAACTTAAAAATTTTTCTTAAGGGTTTTGCGTCATTATTGTGCAGAAATATCTATAAACAATTTTCGGCAATAAGTTTTTTATAATCAAATAAATAAAAGAATATGTTTATTTAATTAAACATTTTTTAATATGTTTAGAAACATGCTGTCAGATGCTGTCAAATTTTATTGTTTCTACAATTCCAAAAGTTTTTAAATTGTCATGAACATTTTTTTAATATCAACATTTTTCTTATAAACATGTTGCCAGCAACAACTTGACCTATTTGTCCTACAAATAATATTGTTCCTACAATAAAAAAAAGTTTAATTTTATTTTGTTATGTTTAACAACATTTTGATATTTTTAGCATTTCGAAATGTGTATATGAGGCATTCCACACCAAATGTCCCGCTACAGAAAAACATGTGTCCCGTAAATTTCTGAATAGGTTGTTTGGATAGCCCTATATGTAACTAAGAAAATTGCGTTTTTGGTTTTTCAAATTTTCGAAAACTGGGCTTAGGAGGCGTGGTCAAATATTGGAAAAATGGTAAAATTTGTAGCGAGTTGCCCTGATTAAATATTTATCACATTAAAACGGAATGCACCACAATGTCAAAAATTTACGTTCTTATATAGTTTTGAATGCGCTATCGATTAATTTTTTTTTTTTTTTTGGAAAATTTTCAGAACCCGTTCTGAAATTTTCCATTTTTTTAAAAAGTCAATTTATCAAAAATCCGGCCACTTTTTTTCTGTTTTATTTATTTTTTTAAAAGTTTAGTTGTTTGTCCATCCACACAAAAAAAAATCAGAAACACGTTCATCTTTTTTTCGAGAAAATCGCATTTGAACTTTAAATTTCATAACAATTTTGTTATTTGCTTGTATTTCTTTGTTTTAAAGTTGCGAATGAGTAATATTAATTGCATAAATATTCGTCATACGCTCTGTTGACACAAGAAAATACAAGCAAATTACTAAATTGTCATACAAAACTATATAAGAACGTAAATTTTTGACATTGTGGTGCATTCCGTTTTAATGTGATAAATATTTAATCAAGGCAACTCGCCACAAATTTGAACATTTTTCCAATATTTGACCACGCCTCCTAAGCCCAGTTTTTGAAAAATTGAAAAACCAAAAACGCAATTTTACTAAGTTCCATATAGGGCTATCCATATCTACTATTCAGAAGTTTACGGTACACATGTTTTTTTTCGCTGGACATTTGGTGTGGAATGCCTCATATACTTTTTTATGTTTATCAACATTTTCTATTGTTTAAAATCATTTATAAACGTTTGAAATCTATTCAAAAATGTTAAAAAATATTTTCAAATTTTTAGAAACATTTTTATATTCTTAGCAACATATTTAAATGTTGTAGCAACATTTATTTGCTTAAGCAACATTTATTTTTTTTTTTCATCAGTTTTCAAATTTTTTAAAATTTTATTTGCTAATGTTGTAAAAGATTCAAATAACACAGCGCACATAGGGGCAAAATGGTATGTTTTATGGCATCAATTAAACCGCTGGATTTTTGTAGTCGATATGCCCACCGTTTTAAAGAGCGCAGCTTTTCGATTAAATTTATGTAAAAACATGTAAGACTTTCTTTGCAATATTGCGAAAAAATGCGCAAAAACGAAAAAAAAAATAGTTTGTCTGAAGTAAAAAATTTTGTAAATTTTTATGTTAATACTAGCTGTTTCTTACCCGGCGTTGCCCGGGTTGAAAAAAATATTATATAATGAATAACAGTTTGTAATGCCCTAGGGTTGCATCCTCGGTTAGCACTACATCTGGTGAAAATTTCAATTTCGCATTTCTTTACACCACCTCTGTCCGATCGCACCAGCCTTGTTTAGTACTCGACGTATACACTCAAAATATTTTGTAGGTAAAAACAAAAGAAAAACACACTTAAAACCAGTGAATAAACAATTGAAAACCATCCCAGTAATTATTCATTTGTTTTAAAAACATCAACATTTATTTTTTACTGTTGGCAAAATTTTCTAAAATAAATAACACTAAACATTAAAAAATTACGGTTTTTTCATTCTTTTTTACCAACAAATTCGAAAAAAATAACCTACGAAAACATTAAAAATTAATGATAGTTCTGTTATTTTTACCAACAAATTCCAAAAAAATAACCTACCAAAACATTAAAAATTAATGATTTCGTAGGTTATTTTATACAACTTTTTATTGAAATATTTTTTTTAAATTTTTTAATAAAATTTTGGGGAATCGATCCCGCAATCAACTACATTCTGGCCAGACACTCTACCCATCGTGCCAAAGCCACTTGATACAAATATGTTTTTATATTTCTATAAATAATTTTTTGAATTTTTTTTCTACAAACAAATAACTGACTTGTGTAGGTAAAAACTAATGATATATCATTAAAAAATACCAACAATTTAAAAAAAAATTACTTACACAAATCATTAAAAATTTAAAGAATAATCAGTAGACAGAACAAAAATAAATGACTTTATAAATTAAATGTTAGTGAAAGTCTTTATTTTTTAGTGTGTTATTTTTGAAACAAAGGACTGATGTAGTCATTAATAAAAACTGAACATCAAACAAATGTTTTTTCTTTTAAAAACGACTAAAGGGAAAACTTTTTAAATAAACTACAAACAGTTAATGACATAATTTTTTGAGTGTAAGCGTGATAACCGAATAGGCAGAAATATCTTTCAAAATATTATAAATGGGTGTGACATTTTACGTCCCTTTGTTCGATTGCACACTGATATGGGCCCGCATCGGTTAGTCAGTTATTATAAATTGGCTCAGCCGTTTTTGCGTGACTGCGGAACTGTCAAAAATACACGCCTTTGCCTAATCACGCGCTAATTTGGCATATTGTTCCCGCCCCGGTTAGTAAGTACTATATGTGTTGAAATTTTGTTAAAATAAGTTAAGGCGCTTAAGCGTAATTACGGAACAGACAGAAAATAACTTTCAGTGTGGTGCGAAGGGGCGTGACAACTTACTCCCCGTGGTCTAAACACGCTCTATTATGGTTTATTATTCCCGTTTCGGAAGTACTATATGTGGTGAAAAATCCATTAAAATCGGTTAAGCCCTTCAATGTAATAAAAAAGAGCGTGGGATTTTACTCCCCTTTGTCAAACCGCACTCTTTTGTGGCCTATAGTTCCTGCCTCGGTTAGTACTATCTGCGGTGGAATTTCGAAAGTACTATATGTGGTGAAAAATCCATTAAAATCGGTTAAACCGTTTAAGCATGATTATGGGGCAGGCAGATATAACTTTCAATGTAATACAAAAGAGCGTGGGATTTTACTCCCCCTTGTCAAACCGCACTCTTTTGTGGCCTATAGTTTCTGCCTCGGTTAGTACTATCTGCGGTGGAAATTTCTCCAAAATCAGTAAAGCCGAATAAGCGTGATTGCGAAAAAGGCAGAAAGGAGGTGCAATAAATTTAACAGGGCGTGTCATTTTATGCCCCTTTGTCCGATCGCTCATTTTATGTTCTATAGTTCCCGCCTCGTTTAGTACTATCTGTTGCGAAAATTTCATGTTAATTGATTCAGCCGCTGATGCGTAATTGCGGAACTGACAGAAACAACTTTTAGTATAGTACAAAAGAGCGATGCAACTAATGCCTCTTTGTCCAAACGCTCTTTATTATGGCAGTCAAAAATAATTTGAAATTAATACAAAGAGCGGCATTTTGAAACGCCTTTGCCCAATAACGTGCTGATATGACATATTGTTCCCGCTTTGGTTAGTACTCTCTGTGTTGAAAATTGCAACAAAATCTGTTCAGACGTTTAAGAGTGATTACGGAACTGGCAAAAATAACTTTCAATGTAATACAAAGGGGCGTGGACTTTTACGCCCATCCGTCAGAGCGCCCTCCTATTATAACCTATAGTGCCCGCCTGGGTTAGTACTATGTGTGGTGAAATTTTCATTAAAATCGGTTCAGACGTTTAAGCGTGATTACGGGACAGGTAGAAAAAACTTTTAATGAAGTACAAAGGGGCGTGGAAATTCCGCCACTTTGTGTGATCGTTACAATATTATAAATTATATTTCCCGCTTGGATTAGTACTGTATGTGGTGAAAATTTCTTTAAAATCGGTTCAGCCGTTTAAGTGTAATTGCTGAAAAGACAGAAATAATGTTCAATATAATACAAAGGGGCGTGGCATTCTACGGCCAATTGGCCAATCGGTCTCTTTTATGGCCTATAGTTCCCGTACTATCTGTGGTGAAGATTTCATGTAAATCGGTTCAGCCGTTTATCCTCGATTGTGGACAGACAGACAGAAAAACCAAATTATGCCACGACCCTTTGTAAGGATCTTAAAAAGAGGCGTGGCTTCCAATCACGATGCGGGATGGCATATATTTCCTTGCAAAAAACGCCCTATTAGTATGTCAAATTGCATGTTTATCGGTAACAAACATCCAAATATAGTACAACAACCAAATATGTTGAAAAATCTGAAATTCACAAAAAGTGGGCGTAAAAGGGGGCGGGGCATCCAATCGAGATGCCATTGGTGCCATTTTTCATTCCAGGAAACGTACTATCTACATGCTAAATTTCATTTGAATCGGTTCAGTAGTTTTTTTCTGAAAGCGACACAAACAAACAAACATACAAACAAACAAACTAACATGTCATTTTTATATATATATAAGGATATAGACAAAGCTATCGCTAAAATAAGTATTAGAATTACATACATATGAAGTATTCCACACCAAATGTTCCACTAAAAAAAGTTATATCGTATAAATTTAAAATTTGAAAAAAAACTATTATCAATTTATTTTTGGAAGTTGGGATTAAAATCGGTCATGGGGACGTTGATGGAGGTGTCTGGGGATACCTTCTTCCTCGCAATAGGTATTTACAAATTGATTAAGTATGATATCTATGCTAAAATAGTACAATTTTATCAAATTTATATATTATTTTCATAGCCACGCCCCAAAAAGTGGGCTGGATAACATAAATGGCATATGCTACTCCACTTATTTATTTGGTAGGTCAAGGAACTTCTTGTCATAAAAATTTTTGATGTGTTGAACAAATGTAAGAAAACCCTCTAAAAATCGTGTTTCCCAAGATTTTTTTTTAATTCTTTAAGGGGAAGCTTTTTTCACCTGGTCCGATTTTGCCCATTTTGGAACTTAATCAGCCTATGACCAATAGATATATTCGTGCCAAGTTTAAGGGGTCTAGCATTTTTGGTTTGGACTGCATGTGGTTTATTAGTAAAAAAAAGTCATATTTTTAAAGTGCAGTTTCACAAAGCGGGCGCTTTTCGTGCAAGTTTCTATGACTGATGCTAGTAAAGAATTATACCACTTACCACTGTATAAAAATATCTAAGGATAATGTAGGATAAGTCTTGACTTTTTGACCTTTAAACTTATGTTTTAAAAATCGTCATAAAAATGATGTTCTTAGAACGGCTATAACTTCTCTAATATTCAATGCAATTTGGTCAGAATGAATGAAAATAATTTGTGCTAAAATTACCTTTTAATTTATGTGTATAGTTCCAACACTTTTTATTTGTTTACCTTTCATTTTGAGTTTTCAACTTAAGACTATTTAAAATATTTTTTTTTGTTTTTTTGAACTTTTACTAAATTTAACACAGTGCCAAGAAACGGAAAATGGATAAATCAAAAAAGTAAAAATGCAGTCAAGCGTAGAGAAGTATAGGCTTTCGATATAAAATAATAATGTTAGCAAAATCGCTTTTTAAAAAAATGAATTGTTGCCAAGAAGCCCCATGTAGCTGCCCCTATGTGCAGCGTGACAAAACTGACCACTATTTTAGAAAACAAGAGGTGTGACCAACGTTTCTATATATTTGAGACATGCTGATTCGAATGGCGTACTCCGTTTTTCGATGTATGGTACAGTTTTCTTGCAAAATATCGCTAAAGATTTGCTGATTTCAAGCCAGTTTTTCAACAAAAAAATTTGCAAAGTTAATGATTTTTAAATTGTATGGCATGGAAAACAAAGATATGACTTGTAGCAATATTTCTAATGCTAATTTGGTTTAAAGCTTTTCATCTTAAGCCCTTAAATTCGCGAATTTCTTCATTTTTTGAGTTTTTCGCGAAATTAACCGCCAAGTTGGTCTTTGATTAAAAACTTGCTTTTAGTGAATCAAAAAGGTATCCCTAACAATACAAATAGTGGACAAAAAACAGCTATGTTATATGGACCATCATGATGAAAATCGCGAAAAACCGTTTTTTGGAATATGGCAGCATCACTTTACGAGATGATTTAAGGTTCCATCTTTTAGTATATAATGTGGGAACCTTAAACAATTAACTGACCAAAAATTTGGCCAAAAAAGTTTTCATTTGCAAAAGTTATCTTAACAAAAACTATAATTATTGTGGGGTTAACACTAAAATAATAGTTTTTGTTAAGATAACTTTTGCAAATGAAAACTTTTTTGGCCAAATTTTTGGTCAGTTAATTGTTTAAGGTTTCCACATTATATACTAAAAGATGGAGTCTTAAATCACCTCGTGAAGTGATGCTGGCATATACAAAAAAACGGTTTTTCGCGATTTTCATCATGATGGTCCATATAACATAGCTGTTTTTTGTCCACTATTCGTATTGTTAGGGATGCCTTTTTGATTCACTAAAAGCAAGTTTTTAATCAAAGCCCAACTTGGCGGTTAATTTCGCGAAAACCTCAAAAAATGAAGAAATTCGCGAATTTAAGGGCTTAACATGAAAAACCTTAAACCAAATTTGTATAAGAAATATTGCTACAAGTCACATCTTTGTTTTCCATGCCATACAATTTAAAAATAATTAACTTTGCAAATTTTTTTGTTGAAAAACTGGCTCGAAATCAGAAAATCTTTAACGACATTTTGCAAGAAAACTGTACCATACATCAAAAAATGGAGTACGCCATTCAAATCAGCATGTCCGAAATATATAGAAATGATGGTCGTAACTCTTGTTTATTTTTTAGTGTTCCGCAGTGTAATTAATAATATTAATATTTTTAAATGAATTAGAAAGAAATTATCCCAAATATAACAGGAATTGTTGAATTCATGCTGATTCTTGTACTAAATTGAAATTTTGGATCTTCACCCAACCGATTGACTCAGACTCACTTTTTGAGTTGTTTTTTAAATTTGTGTCTTTAAACTTGTTTCATCTTGACATCGATAAATGCCGCTGTGGTCAAATTATTAACAAAAATAATTTAACTTTAAAAATTCCTAATATTAATAAAAATTATTCTTAATATTGTACTACATTGTATGCTTTAACCATTAAGGGTTAAGCACTTCATGAGTATTTGCTATTTTATTTTTGTTTTCTCTCTTTTTATTTTTTAAGTAATTTTGCTAATTGAAAATCGTAATAAGCCCAGCGGGTGGAATTCCTTTGAAAAAAATGGACAAATGCACACATGCACTTTTTTTTTTTTGTACATAGAAGAGATGTCTGCTTTTTTCAACCATTACTGCTAAACAACAAAATAATTTTGAAAATTGCATTTGTACAGTATGGTTCATAAAGTATTTAACCCAGTAAATAATTTTGTTTGAAACTTTCTTATAAAAAATTCTCCAATTTTGAGAATTTTTTTCTTTATTAAAAAATCACAGACATTTTTTCTATACAAAAATTTTCAGTTTCAGTAAACATTTTTTTGGAAAATTTTTAAATTCAGGGGATTTTTTTAGAAAAATAGATTAAGAAACATTTTTTCTATAAGAAAAATTCTCCGACTCTGAAACATTTTCCCTTTAGTCAAAACTCGCAGACATTTTTCCTATAGACAATTTTTAGATTTTGAGAATTTTTTTCAGAATCTTAAACAGATTCTCAGATTCTTAATCAGTTTTTCTTTAGAAAAAATTCGCAGATACTGTGACATTTTGCTATAAAAAAAATATTTTAGATTCTGAGACATCTTTTTACATACTGAAACAGTTTTCCCTTTAGTCAAAATGAAAGACACTTTTCCTAAAGACAGTTTTAAGATTCTGAGATTTTTTTTCAGATTCTTAAACAGATTCTCAGATTCTTAAACAGATTCTTAAATTCTTAAACAGATTCTCAGATTCTTAAACAGTTTTCTTTAAAAAATTTCGCAGATTCTAAGACATTTTGCTATAGAAGCAATATTTTAGATTCTGTGACATCTTCTTAGATACTGAATAAATTTTCCGGTAGAAATATTCCTAGATTCTGAGACATATTTTCTATAAACAAATTCTGAGATTTGTTTTTAGTTTTGATAAATTTTATGCTGGGTTTAAAATTATAAATATGTCTGGTTAAGTGCATAAGGCTAGTGTGATAAAATTTCATCACTTTAATGTGGTTACTCGTTAAGTAATCGTATTTAAAATTAGAACCATATTTATTTGCTAGAGATAAAAATATGGCGCTGTATTGCTAAATAAAGTTATTATATATATTATTTCTTTGCTAGACATTTAACCCGGTAATTCCAGTAAAAATTGAAAATAGTTGAGCAAGTATTTTCTCAATCCAACTTTTTCTGTTTTCAGTAGCTTGCAGCTAAACTAAACATAAAAGTAAAATGGCGACCGTGACAGGAAATTTATGCCACAGTAGAAATTTAATATAGAATTTGCATTCGCAATTCATCATTTTCTGTTCTCGGTCGTTAACAGCTAAATTAAACAATAAAAAAATGGCGACCGTGACAAGATTTTCTTTTTATATCATTTAATATAAAAAGAAGTTCGATTTTTGAATAAAATGCAGCACACTTAATAATCTTGAAAGTACCCGCCTTTTATAACGACTACTCATAAAATAACTCGGGTACTTGTTATTTTTTTAATTGAGATTTTTTGCAACATTGTAATGTTGCATCAACACTTCATTGTTTAAAATTTAGTTTAATACTAAATAGCTAGCATAATCACAATAAATATAAATGAAACTGTTTTGATAATTAAACTAGAAGAAACACAAAAAGTTTTTAAAAAGTAAAAGAAATTAATAACAAAAAAAACAAGAACTCTTTAGTCGATGGAGTCGGATCTTTAAAAACCATCAATAGTTTTGAAAAACTTAAGAAATTTTTTTAAAACTGATCCTTACTCGTGATTTTTTTAGTAATTTTTAGTTCGGTCACGTGATTAAGAGTAAGAGTGTTTAGAAAAAAATCTGCGTGAGTGATTAGTGAGCTTTTGATTTTTTTTGTTTATGCAGTCGACGAATAATCTTTATTACAAATTAGAGATGGGCACATGAGTAGATTAGTGCTTGATTTAAGCGTGAGTGTCACCGATACTTAATTATACCCACGTGATTGTAAGTGAGTGTGAGTGAAAAAAAAGTTGCTTAAGTGAGTGTGCGTGAGTAAGATTTTTGCGTGAGTGTGTTTGAGTCAATTTTTTTGCTCGTAATGTGTGATTTATTTTCTCTTCATATTTTCTTTTGTTCCGAAAAATAGAAAACAAATTGTTAAATTTTGCAAAACTTTTAATTTTGCCCCGAAAAAGGCAAAAATAAATTATGCAATATGGCAAAGATATGGAAGATGTGAGTTAGAGATGGGCACAGGAGCAGATTAGTGCGTGAATCACGTGCTGCACGCGTGATCACGAGTGAGTGTGACTGAACCCAATTTTACTCGCATGATTGTGAGTATAAAAAAATTCGTGAGTAAGATTTTTGCGTGAGTGATTGCGCATGAGTCGATTTTTGGCGTGAATTTGCGTGATTCGTTTTCTTTTCATAATTCCTTTCGTCTTGAAAAATGCAAGCAAAAAATTTGACTAAACTTAAATGTGGCAAAACTGCAAATTTTACTAAAAGTTTTGTTAGATTTTTGAAATTTTAATTTCTTAATTTTCGTTTGTATAAATAAAAATTTTGTGAGTGTGAATCAACGTGAGTGTGAGTTAAGCTTGTGTGAGTGCACGCGAGTGTGAGTTGTCTTAAATTTACTCACGTGATTGCGAGTGAGTTTGAGTAGCAAAAAAAATAAGCTCGTGAGTGAGTGTGCGTTATTGGAAAATTTCTGTCGTGAGTAAGAGTGAGTCAAATGTCACTCACGTGCCCATCTCTGCGTGATTGGAAAATGCCTTTCGTGAGCTTGAGTGAGTATGAGCCAAAAGTAATTACGCGCCCATCTCTATTACAAATTTCAGTTCGTACTACCGAACTTATATAAATATTTTTATACCCTTCAACCACTGTACGGGGTATACATCGCGATCGATTCTAAGACATCCTTGCAATGTCCGTCTGTGGAAAGCACGTTAAGTTCGGAAATGGGAAAAATCTGCTTTGGGGGAAAAAAGTTTCCCTTTGCAGAACTAAACAAACATCTCAAAAAACGGCATCTCTTACAGGTTTTTTTTTTTGTAATTTTGTTAGCCAAATAAAACGTTTTTATGTCAGATGAAGTTTAAAGTCCTGAAGTTGGGTCCAAGGGCTAGAAAATATAATTTGTTTCGCTCCGCCCCCTTTTGTGGGAGTGAATTTAAAAAAAAATTTAAAATAATGGTACAGTTTTTAAAATTTCACTTTTTTTAAAATTTTAGTGCAAAAGGTATAGTGAATAAATTTGTAAACATCTATCGCGAGAAGAAAGGTTTTCCCCATAAGCCCCACCGACCCCCACCACAAAAAAAACACGCCCCTGCAATTTTTTTTTGCTATCTTTTTTCGTGATGGAGGTTATAAAAGATTCGGCACTGCCGAATTTAACACTCACACTTTTAAAAAGCGTGAGTAAAGCTTTTTTTTTTTTTAACTCAAGTTAATGGTGAGTGAGCGTGAGTACAAAAAATATGCGTGAGTCATAAGTGATTGCTTCGGTTATTGTTTGCTTAAACCTGAGTAAAAATTCACTCACGCGCCCATATTTACCTTTAAGCACAATTTGGTCTACAAATCCACTTACAAGGGATGTCTCCCTGGCGTCATTCTCCGATTCGACACGTATTGTTTTTAGCGGCCCAAACTCATTTTTAGGGGGGGTAGATTTGTATGGGAGGAAATTGACCTTTTTAAGTTTTTTACGATTTTCACCTATTTAAACAAAATATTTAAAAAAATATAGGCATGTGTAGTATCAGATTAAAGATATTAAAAATATCTATCTCGTGGTGCTAACAACGGGCCAAAGAAGTTAATATTTTTCGACTTATTAACAAAAATGTCCTAAAATTTTGGTATTTTACTCAATATGACGAAAAGTTGTGCATGTTTGGATACATTTGTAGCACACGTAGATATGTTTTCCAAAGACCTTTCATTTGCTATGTAACATGACTAGGTTTCTTTGCATAATATAGGAGATAAACAAAAAAACCGAAAAATTGTCTTCCCCCCTCCTTTTTACCCGCTAAACATGAATTTTGGGCCGCTAAAAATAATACGTGTCCCTTTATTTTTTCAGATCTACAAAATAAAACCAATTCCATAAAGATCCGCGGGTGGCACTAGGGAGACTTCCCTTGTTAGTATACCTATCTATATATTATCGATCAGTGATCGATTCAAAGACATTCTGTGACATTCCGTCCATCTGTCTGTGGAAATCACAATGCAGTATAAACTAGAGATGGGCGCGTTAGTGATTTTTGACTCCCTCACTCTCACGACTGGAATTTTTTAATCACGTACAATCACTCACGAACATATTTTGTTCTACTAACACTCACTCACAATCTCGTGATTAAATTTAATACAATTCACACTCACGCAAGCTTCGTTCACGCTCAGAAAAAAAATTTCAAAAACGAAAATTTAAAAAAAATTGTTCAAAATTTTCAGCAAAAAAATTAAAGTTTAGCGAAATTTTACATTTTTTATCTATGAGACATTTTAGGAATGTCCGTCCGTCTGTCTGTAGATGGCAAAATAAAAAATCCTCGAATTTGGCACGAATATGTCTAATGTTCCTAGGCAGGTTAAGTTCGTAAATGGGCAAAATCGGATCAGGGGAAAAAAGTTCCCCCTTGAGGAACTAAACCAACTTCTGAAAAACACAATTTTTTTACATGTTTTTTTTTTTTGTATTTTTGCTAAACAAATACAACATTTTTATGCGAGAAGATGTTCAGAGTCCTGCTCTAGGGCCAGAGGAATTAAAAAAATGAAAAGACCCGTTTAAAAATCGATTGATAAGATTTATTTGTCCCCATTTCCTAAATCTGATTTTATACAATTACTGATCATGTCTACTTTGATCTCGAAATTGGGAACAAATCTCGGATATAATAAATCTGATCAAATACAATTAATGTAATTAAATCTTAATGTCCCTGAAGTTTGACATGAATATTTATTATAGCGAAAGGATAAAATTCGTAAATGGACAAGGGGAGAAAAATTTCCCCTTGAGCTAAACCAACCTCCAAAAATTTATTTTTTTAAAGGCCTTTTTTGTACTTTTGGTAAACAAATGTAAAATTTTTATATCAACCCTAGTAAAAAAGTTTTGATATAATGATATATAATTTGATACAATCATATTAAATTATATATGACTTTTTATATATGTTCATATCTAATTTTATCTAAGATTTATTTTCTTATCTGAGGTTATACATAAATTTTTCTGACTTTATGTAATTATATAAATCTATATTAATTTATATAAAATAAGATCAAGTGTATTTAATTGGATGTGGCCAAAATTGGATCTAATTGTATCATTTTTAATATTTGTGAATCTAAAATAATACAGTGAGATCAATATCTGATTTGACTTGATACTGCCAATTTTGAGATCAAATTAGATCTTATAAGTTTTTTTTTTACTCGGGAAAAGAAGTTTAAAGTCCTGCTCCAGAACCCAGGGATTTAAAAATAATTTTTTTTGACCCAACCCCCTTTTGTGGGCGTGGTTTTAAAATAATAACTAAAAAAATTATAAAATTGTTTGTCTTAAGTGCAAAAATGATAAAAAATTATTTTGTAAGCATGTATTACGAGAGGTAAGGAGTCCCCCTAACTAGCCGAAAGTAGTGTAGCTCTGGAGCAGTGGAGGCTTGACAACCTTTAGCTCCTTTCAATTTATATAAGGTTTTGGTATCCAACCTTGATATTAAACATTAATTGTTATGTTTTCCTGTATTAAAAAAAGTTGTTTTGTTTGGCCATAATTTTGTAACCAGGGCAACTAAAATTTTTATAATTTTATGCGGATAAAATAGCAATAAAAGAAGAGGGGGCGACAATTATATGGAAATTAAGGTAAAATACAACATCAAAATGTATTTAAAAGATAATGATTTATTTGTTAACTTAACTCCCTAGGGGTGCAAAATATTTCAATAAATGAAATTATTTTTATAAATTTTTATTAACGAAATTGGTTGGAGGGGGCGATTTTTTCGCTGGACTGTCTGTTATTCAGGGTAGAACCTGTTTAGAGAACGAAGAAATTTTTAAAGGGAAATCGAAAAAAATTAAAAAATCATGTAAATCATTCTTTTAAAAATTTCGACATTTTTAAAATACTGTCCCTAATAAGCATTAAAGGGTTAACTTTTTCTGACCCTCATTTTTTAATATTTTATTTATTTTTTTTTCTACTTTTTTTGGGTCATTTAAAATTTTTATATTCATTCATTAATTTTTGAAAGAAAAAAATCCGTAAATTTTAATTGAGATTCTTATTTGAGTGTTTATATTAAAATGCATTTTCTTTATTTCCATTGAAATTTGGCAACATTGTAATAAAAATATTGTGTGCCAAAAATCACAATACATCTCTAAATATATAAAAATTATTTACATCGTAAAAAATTAAAACACAAAAATTATACATATTTCATATTTTTTTGATTTTGGGTACCCTACATTCTAAATTGAAACTAAACAAATGTTGCAAAGGACTTGCGTTAATTTTAGACTAAACGTTTAAAAAGATGCAAAACAAAGTTCAAAACTTAAGCTGAATTCACAATGACGGAGTACTCTGTGCCAGAGAGTGGATTTTGTTCCTTTCTCTTTCGCACTTACATATTTTTTGTATGATGTCGTCTCTATTTTTAGAGATGTTACTCTGTAGTACAGAGTACTCCGACATTGTGTAGGAGCCTTTAAAGTTAAGTCGATGTTTTTTTAGTTTTTGCTTTATGGTTTGGAAAGTGGGGCGCCATTTGCTTGAAAGGTTCTCTGGAGCAAATTTCTAGGTTTTTAAAAAGCGAAAAATTCCGAAATCTCGTGGTGATGCAATTTTAGTATTGGTCGGTTAGTAAGAAGCTCTTATATAGAAGCACGATTGAATAAATTAAAATACTAAATAAGTCCAAATTTCTTGCAAAAACTGGTACTTACTTTCATTATGCCAGGACCGTTGATCTGGTCCCAGACTCTTAGACATTTTTCTGTGTAAGCCACATTATTTTTTCCAATTGTTCCTGGTTTTTACAACCAAAAGAAATCTGGCCCCGGCTTGGGCGCCATTTGCTTATTAATTGTATTAATTAATCTGACCTTTGGGACTTTCGGGGATTCTTGCTATGAGCTATTTTAGGGTTGCCACTTTTTTGCCACTGTTTGAGAACATTCCTTTAAAAGTTTTAAATATTTTATCTTTTCCTGCAAATAGCGCTAGTTGACGTTATCATGACTGGCATCCATACATTTTATCCCAATTAATTTACCTTCCCATGTTTGAATTTTGAAAGATGTCACTGCAGCGCATTATTTAAATCCTCCTTGACCATCCATCATTTTTCTTGTTTGCCTTATAATTTTTTTTTTTTTTTGCATTTTGCCAAATTCAAAACTTATAAAAATTATGACACACATAAATAATTTAGTGTAGTTTTTTTTTATTCTTCTTTAATATTTTACCAAAAATAAAAATGCAAAAAAAAATGAAACAAAACTAAATAATTGCAACTAAAATAAAACCTTGATGATTTCACTTGATACATTTTCATTCTATATTTTTTGTTGTTATTTTTGAATCAATATTTTGTATAAAAATAAAATGCATATTTGACTGCTCTTAAAGTGTCAAAGATTTAAAAATAATTGCAAATATATGAACCAAAAAAAAATAACATAAAAATTATGACATGTGTTTTGTATAAACAATAATTAGAGTGGGTAAATTGATAAGTATCCAGTAAAAAACTTTATATATAGGTCTTCGAACTAGTTCGATCTCTCCGAGACCTACACTCAAAGAACTGTAAAACAATTTGTCATAAAAGTTCGTCCAATGAAACTTTTTAATGAAGTTTTCATAAATATTATGAAAATTTACATAAATATTATGAAATGTGTGAAACATTTCACAAATATAATGAAACAGTTTCATTGGACGAACATTTATGATGAGTTTCATTGGACGAATTTTTTTCGAATTTGTTGGTAAAAAATAATGAAAAAAACGTAATTTTTTAATGTTGAATGTTATTTATTTTAGAAAATTTTGTTAATAGTAAAAAATAAATGTTGATGTTTGTTAAAACAAATGAATAATTACTGGGATGGTTTTCAATTGTTTATTCACTGGTTTTAAGTGTGTTTTTCATTTGTTTTTACCTACGAAATGTTTAATAAATACTATGAATATGTGTGAAACATTTCACAAATATAATGAAACAGTTTCATTGGACGATCTTTTATGATGAGTTTCATTGGACGAATTTTATAATGAGTTTCATTATATTAATGCAGCATTTTCTTTGTGTGTAGTTCACTTTACTGAACTATAATACCTAGGTCAAGATTTTTCGTTCATTAAGCCCTTTGACGACCATAGATCTTCTGCCGAAGCGATTTTCATTTTCTGTTCATTATCTTTGACCTAATAAAAGTTACGAAACAACAAATTAGACCCCTAACCCCTCTCCTTACCTACCCCTTATTTTTATTTTTTTTTGTGAAAATATATGCCCTTTGGCGATTACGCAGTTCTGGCCAAATCTACATATTTACTTTTTGCTGCAATTTTTAAGATCTGCAACACAATAATAGTTACTTTATAAGAAGTGAGTTTTGGAAAAATACACAATATTCACTGCATCTACAAAAGAGTTCGTCTATCGGCGCGTCCATAGCGCTCTATCAGTGCTTCCATAGAGCGCTAAAAACTGTGACATTGTCCATAAAAATCATGCCTGAATTCAGTAGGTTTGGCAGCGCTGTTTCACTCATGACTCCCTTTCAAAATCTACTATCAGTTCACCAACATTTCTGCTGGAAACTCCATCCCAGCGCCACCTATCAGGTTTATTTACACCTTAGAGGGAAGCTAGTCTCGTTGTTTGCATGATTGACTCACTAATTACAAACGTGGATCACGCATGAACGAAACTTTTAATTTTATTTTCGTGGTTGGTTTGGTTTGAATTTAATTTGTGATAATAAAGAATCTAACAAAATGTAGAGCCAGTAAACCCATACTTGGACTGAACACCCATTTTCTGGTAAACTCTAGTGTAGGGTATTATATGATCGGTCTTAACAAAACATTGAAAATTTATCAAAATAGTTAAAATAAATTCTTAAATGATTTTTGGCGCCCATCGATATATCATATCGTGTGTAGTTCTGTAAGTTAAATTTTCTTAATTTATAATTTATGTGTATTAAAATTTCCCATTTTATCTAAACTGATTTGGACTGTTATTGAGAAACTCTAGCTTTAAGTACTTAAAACTTATTTTTAGTTCTACTTTTTTTTTTTTTATATTTTAACCAATACTCAGGGGTTGTCGCCTACTCAGGCTATGCATTGTACTGATCAGGAAAAAAGGGTATGGGAAGGAGGAAAGAGGGAGTAGTGTTTATGGATATTTGATTTAAACTTTTCTAAATTATAAGTAACAGGGAATACTTCTGCGGGAAGTTTATTCCACATACGAGTTGTTCGACTAAAAAACGAATTTTCTCTGTAATGCGTTGTGCGAAACACAGGACAATCAACTACAAACGGATGTGCTCTACTGGATAAGCGAGTATTACGAATAAATACTCGGTCCCGAGGAATAAGTTCACTTATCTCAGATGAACATCTCCCATGGTAATATCGATAGAAAAGTGCCACACAACCCACATTCCGACGATGCTGCAACGAATCAATAGAGTTGGATACACTACTGTCATTGATAAGCTTCACCGCCCTCCCCTGAACACGGTCCAGAAGCTTCAGAATAGACACTGAAGCCCCTGCCCATATATGAGGCGCTCAGCGCCAAAACGGCCTAACCCTCATTTAAAAAAAAATCAAACTGACTATGCTAATCTAACCGGAACCTTTTGAAAAAAATTAAAAAGACTCCCTATTGCATAGTATAACACCAGTATAACACCAGGTTATACTATGCAATAGGGAGTTTTTTTTAGTATTTATTTCAAAAGGTTCCGCTTAGATCAGCATAGTCAGTTTGATTTTTTTGAAAATGAGGGTTAGGCCGTTTTGGCGCTGAGCGCCTCATATGAGAGTTGTATTCCATTTTCGGCCGGATATAGCTGGTATAAATAGTAAGGAGATCGGATGGAGTGAAGTAAGTCTTGCACCGTTTCAGAAAACCAAGACACTTGAATGCCTCTTTCGACACTTGAAACACGTGTTTATTCCAACGGACATCACACTGTATTCTCATACCCAGAACATCAAGAGTATCCGATTCCTCAATACCTATACCATCCATAGCTACAGATGACAATGTTAATTCCACAGCGCGTCTGTGGGTTAACATACAACATTGGGTCTTGCGCGCATTAAAATCGACCTTATTCACTCGACCCCACTCAGAGATTGTAGAAAGGTCGTGGTTGAGTGTGTCATTCATGTTCTGCCGCATTCCCTCAATCTCCAGAGAGCTTGGCCTGTGACCGAATGAAAATGAGTGGCAGATAGGATTGAAGGTCTGACCAAGAAGGTGATTAATAAAAATAAGGAATAGAGTAGGAGAAAGAACAGAACCTTGCGGTACCCCTGAATTTAGCTGAAACTCGTTTGATGAGACCCCATCTAAAACAACACGTATAGTACGGTCTCTGAGAAAACTCGTTATAAAACGAGAGAAGTCATTACCGACACCAAAAGCAGCTAGCTTAGACATGAGTGTCCCGTGCCACACACGGTCGAACGCCTTAGAAATATCTAGAGCAACCACTTTGCTCTCACCAAAATGGTGAAGGGACCGACTCCAACGTTCCGACAGAAACGCCAACAGGGCTCCCGTAGATCGACCGCTACGGAAGCCAAACTGTCGATCATTTAAAAGTGAATTGGTCTCTAAATACTTCACAAGATGGTAGTTAACCATGCTCTCCATCACTTTGGAGAGCGCAGAGCAAATTGCGATTGGGCGGTAATTTTCAGGGTTGTTAGCCGCACCCTTTTTAGGGATTGGCTGGACATTGGCCACCTTCCAACATGAGGGGAAGACTCCCGCACGGTAAGAAGAGCTGAAAAAGTTAGCCAATGGACGTGCCAACGTAGAAGAGCACTGTTTCAGCACCAATGCTGATATGCCATCCGGCCCCGGTGACTTGTTTACGTTGAGGTTCGCAATTTAAAAGCTCTTATATAAAGAGCTTTTCAATATGCCCTCGTAAAAGTCTGCCATTCAGCTGCTATTTAAAATACAAAAGACATTTTGGTATTTTAATATGATAAACCTTCAACAAAGCATAAGGAATAAATTTAGCATATTTTTTGAAAAAACATAAACAAATTAAAAAGGGGACCATATAAACTGGTTAACCCCAAAAAACGATGCCATCCTTTAACCCTTTGATGCACAGTACAGACAATGGTACTATCTACATTAAAATGTGACTTTGTTTTGGTTGAGTTTCAGCAAACAATTGAAATTAATCTGCTATTTAACAAGTTTTTTGATATAAAAAGTTCTTCTGGATCGTTTGAAAAAGTTCAAATGGATCAGCGACTCCTTGCCACTTTTGGGCAGTGACAAAGTATTATACAACACCAGCTCCAAATGAACTGAGGTTGTCAACCCTTTCATATTATTTTATCCCGTTGTGTTCTGGTGTCCATAATAAATTAACCTGGTTGTGTAGATACAACGTGTGGAAGTTCTCGTAATTATGGTTCAACTCGTATAGTTTTCGACCTATAAAGACAATTTTTTAAAGGACTTTCCTACAGTTCTTCAGTTGTCTATTTGGGGCCCATTTTGGTTTCTCAAATATAGCCCTATAGACCATAAACTGTATTTAACATAAGCAATTTTGATGTATTTCTCTGTTTATATTGAATGGAATGATAAATTTCTTGTCACGGTCGCCATACATAAATTTTGTTTATTTCTCATAAATCCCCAATTTTTACTAGAGTTTTAATTAAAACAAGTAAAAAGGTTAAATTCGGCCTTGCCGCAATAGTGTTAACAAAATTATTCCAAAAATCCAGGGTTGATATATCGTGTCATTAGCTCATTATTCTATTACCACAAAATGGGAATGAAACAATGATTTGAACAACGATTTCACGATTACACCGTCCCACAGCTAATATTTAACATGAACCCGATGATATACATACATCTAAAAGTAGAGATCAAATTGAGTAAAACTCATTTCTAGTTTTTCATTTCGTGATTCTGTTTCCTTTTAAAAGGACTTCAAAGTTTTAAAGGACTTCAAAGTTTTTTGAAAAATATTTTTGAAATATTTGTACTTGTCCTCGGATGACACTGGTGATGTCTGGTGATTTGAAAGAGGAGAACTTACCTCCTTTTTCCGAATGTGTAAAAATAATAAAATAGGAAAATTTGGGGAGATCCTTTCCTTTCATTTGATATAAAAAAATGTTTTATAAAATTAAATCCTCTAAAACTTTGAAGTCCTTTTGAAAGGAAACAGGATCATGAAAAGAAAAACTGTAAAAGCAGTTTTAATATATTTAGTCTCTAGTTTATAGTTTCGTTTAACAGTTCGTGTTTAACACTTTTTTAATTTTTGTCGGACGGTGTTATCACCTTACAAAATCCAAAATAAAAGCATTTTTATACCATCCACTCTAGTTATAGAGGTTATATATAAGTTTGTCATTCCGTTTGCAACACCTAGCAATATTGGTCTAGGACCCCATAAAGTATATGGGGCATTCCATGTCAAATCGGACACTTTGAATAATTTTTTTTTAGATTTTCCCAATTCGTTGACAGTTTTTAGTACCCTTCAAAAACTGCTTCGTGGTAAATTTTCAGATTTTTTTGACGACCGGTTCAAAAGATATCGATTTTTTAAAATTTTTTTTGGGATTTTTTTTTTTAAAGTGCTTAAAAAAACAAAAATTTTGAAAAAAAAATTGCGATTTGAACCATTATTGAAGAAGTTATGAGTAAAAGAATTTTGAGTAAAGGCACAAACTACCAATTTTTAAAATTCGATATCTTTTGAACGTGTCATCAAAAAAATCTGAAAATTTACCACGAAGGAGTTTTCGAAGGGTACTAAAAACTGTCAATAAATTGGGAAAATCTAAAAAAAAAAATATTCAAAGTGTCCGATTTGATATGGAATGCCCCATATATATTCATGATTTTAAGACGATCTAGCGATGTCCGTCCGTCTGTCTGTCTGTTGAAAACACGCTTACTTTTGAAAGACTTTACGGCGGCTCCTGAAGTTTGGCAAATATGTTCGGCATTTACCTGGGCAGGTTGCTATTTCAATCGAGCGAAATCGGTCCAGGGGTTCAAAAGTGATGAGCGAAACACTGAATTTAGGCAAGGGTTTTTCGTGAATTTACGAGATAAAAAACACTGAAGCTTGGCATATATATTTGTCGTTCCCTGGCCTGCTTCGTATTGAATTTCAGCCAAATCGGTCCAGTGGTTCAAAAGTTATTAGCAAAACCGTGAATTTCAGATTAGTTTCACCTTAAATTCACGTATTGAAAACTCGTTAAACATGTTTAAAAACATTGGTAAGTCACAAAAATATTTTACTACGTATTTTTGTCACTCACAAATATTTTTACACTAAAAAAAAAAATGCACTCGAAAAAAATTTTACACTCCAAAAAAAAATTTACACTCAAAAAAAAAGTTTAGTAAATTATTTTTTTTTTTCAAAAATTACTTAAAAAAAAAAGTTTTTTGACACACAATAAAATATTTATAATCAAAAATTTTATTTTTTTCACGTTAGAAAATTTACTATCACTTAAAAAGGACATTGTGGAAGGTTTTCATAGATTCGGCCAAGTCGAATTTAACTTTTCTACTTGTTAAAACTACATATTATAAAAAGAATAATTTAATATCATTTAAAATGAAAAGCTTTTCCCGAAGAGGTCAAGGGCTTAATATGGCAAAAGCGATGAAGTCCACTTTGTTATGTCGTATGAGGTAAGTGTTATGGCTTCTAACTGCGCTTCCGAGTAGCAGAAAAGTAATGCTTGTATGTAAAATATTACACAAACTCCATAAAATTTTGATAAATTCTTTAAAAAACTTTTTCTGGAAGCAATATTTAACTGGTTTGTAGAGGTTGGCTAAGTTCTGGTTTAGTTTTTTTTTTGCTGGGGAAGTAGCTGCTTTTATAATAGTGCTTTTAAGCTAAAATAGCAGTCTTTCAAGGTACAAAAAACCAATACATCAACAAAGAAATACAAATATTTCCCAAATATTGTAATCAATTTGTGTTCAATAAAAATTTATCTTATTTTTGTCTTTTTTTTTCTATAATCTATAGATTTGTTATAAATATAACCTCATAATTTAATATACAAAGTTTCAACATGTTATAATTAAATACAAGACGACAAGAAACAACGCATGTCTGACATTAAGTCTATAAATTAAGACTAAAATGCTACAACTTCAAGACAAATAGTATATAATGAACATACGAGTAATTTTATATATTTTTTCTTTATTTTGCATAAAATGTCTTGAAAACACGGGCGCACAACAACAAAAAACAAGTAGAAAAGCTAAATTCGACTTGGCCGAATCTATGAATACCCTCCACAATGCCCTTTTTAAGTTATAGTAAATTTTCTAGAGTGAACAAATAACATTTTTGATTAGAAATATTTTATTTTGTTTAAAAAAACTTTTTTTTTAACTAATTTTTGAAAAAAAATAATTTACTAAATTTTTTTTTGAGTGTATAATTTTTTTTGAGTGTAAAATTTTTTTCGAGTGTATTTTTTTTTTCTTTTAGTGTAAAAATATTTTTGAGTGACAAAAATGTGTTGTAAAATATTTTTGTGACTTACCAATGTTTTTAAACCCTGTAACGGGGTTTCAACACGTGAATTTAAGGTGAGGCGAATCTGAAATTTACGGTTTTGCTAATAACTTTTGAACTACTGGACCGATTTGGCTGAAATTTAAAACCAACCGGACTAGAGGAACGGCAAATATATATGCCACACTTCAGCACCCTCAGAATTGCCGTTCGAAAGTTACCGTGTGTTTTATCTCGTAAATACCAGAAAAACCCTTGCCGAAATTCACTCATTTGCCTATAACTTTTGAACCACTGGACCGATTTCGCTGGATTGCAATACCAACCTGACCAGGTAAATGCCCAACATATATGCCAAACTTCAGGAGCATCCGTAAAGTCTTTCAAAAGTTAGCGTGTTTTCAACAGACAGACAGACGGACAGACGGACGGACATCGCTAGATCGTCTTAAAATCGATCGAGGATCATGAATATGGGGTCCTAGACCAATATTTCGAGGTGTTACAAACGGAATGACAAACTTATATATACCCTCTATCATTAGAGTGGAGGGTATAAAAATGCGATGAAATGAAGAAAAAAATATTGCATCCAAAAAAAATTTTGTTAAGAATTTAAAGTGTTGCTACCTAAAGAGCAAATGTCATATAGCTTGTGCATATTTCTGGGTGGAGTTTATTTAATTTTTTTTGTGTGTGTAGTTCTTGAGAAATCTTTATAGACAGATTTTTTTGATACGCTATAAATGAAAAATATTGTTGATATTGTTCTTTTAAAATATTCGTATTTGTTACGTAGTCGAAATTGTGAGTTGAAGTTTTTTTTATGGCTTAAAGGAAACTCTTTCTGTAGTACTATTTTTAGTTTTCAAATTTTGACTATTTTTGACTATTTTTGCAGTCGAAATTATGACTTTTTTAGGCCGAATTCTGACTTGTTTATTCACACAAAAAACATTTACTCTTTTTAGCCATTTTTTTTATGATTTTAACGTAGTTCATTCTTTAGTTAAAATTATGGCTATTTTTATTTCCAAATTTCAACTTTTGCTGTAGTCGAAGTTATGACTATTTTGTTGTCCAAAATTATGACTTAATTTTAACGAAAAAATGTACACTATTTTAACTGTTTTGTTAATATAAATATTTTTAGATATTATTGTTTTTTATTATTGTCATAAATTTTAGTTTCTTGTATAGTTTAAGCATTTAATTAGTCTATTACAAATTTTGACTATTTCGGTAGTCAAAATTGTGACTAATTCTATAGTCATACTACACTCAAAAAACTATTAACACTATTCAACAATTTTTTATATGTTTTGTTTAAACACAGTTCTATTGTTAAAATTAGATAATTTTAATTCCTAATTTGAACTATTTTTGTATTCGAATTTCCATTATTTTAATAGCCCAAGTTATCACTTAATTGTAAGCTCAAATAACATTTAAATTATTAAGTCTAGTTTTTTCTGAAAAAAACTAGATTAATTTTTTTACATAGATTGCCCAATTTTTTGTAGCTGAATTTCTAAAAGCTAACTCTGTTACGCTGAATTCAATGGTGCTAGCCGTTTTTTGAAGTTAGCGCTCGTATAAGCGATATTCACGATTTAAAATTGTAAAGCTTACTAAATTAGTATGCTTTTATGATAGTTTTTAAATATAAATTTAGAAAATGCATTGTTATTTTTTGCGAACAAAAATTTTTCGCGAAAAAAAATCCGCGAAAAAAAAATTTTTTTTCGAAAAATTTTGTGTCTGTAGTGTATCGTTTTCTACACATTTTCATAAATAAAATATTTTGGAAAAAAAATAAATTGGAAAAAAATTTTCGCGAAAAAAAATCGCGGAAAAAAATTTCCGCGAATAATTTTTTTTTTTGTATATTCAACAGAGTTTAGATGATAAAAATTTAGCAATTGTCTAAATAATATAAAAAAAAAATAGTTTTTTTATTTAAAAATAAAAAATAGAATTTAATCGCGAATATCGCTAATATATGCGATAACTTTAAAAAAACTGATATTACAATGGAATTTAGTGTACACGAACTAGATACGGGGTACGTGTTACTAAAACTTAAGAACCACTCGACCGATTGACACCAAACTTGGACAATATATTAGTTTAGTCTGGAGCCAGGTTTCTCTTAAGTTTAATCCCGATAGGTGGCGCTGTTATCGCAATATTTAAATTTTTTGTATTTATGGTACGATTTGGCTGAAATTCACAAAATCTATTTTTAAAATAAGTTTCCTGATAAAATTTGGACCTGATAGGTGGCGCTGTTGTATTAATTTCATTTTTTGTATTAATGATACAATTTCGCTAAAATTCACAAGATATATTTATTAAACCAAAATAATTTTCATGATAAATTTTGGACCCTGTAGATGGCGCTGGGGTGAAGTTATTAACAAAATTCTTCATTTCAGTGAAATTTTACAGCACTTCAGAATGTATCTATGTTTCGTCATGAGAAAATTAGTATGTATGAATGGAACCTATAGATGGCACCGGGGATAAGCTATTTAGATATTTATGTCTAACAAGGGAAGTCTCCCTGGTGTCACTCTCCTATCTTCATGGAATTTGGATATGTTGTTAAGAATGAAAATTAATTCGGCTCGTATTTTTTTTTTTAGCGGCCCAAACTCATTTTTATAGGGGGTCGATTTGTATGGGGGGAAATTGACCTTTTTCAGTTTTTCACGATTTACGCCTACTTAAACAAAATTAATATAGGCATGTGTGGTATCAGATTAAAATCAGATTAAAAAAAAAAAAAAACCTATCTCGATTTGCTCCTAAAATTTTAATATTTTACTCAATATGACGAAAAGTTGTGCTTGTTTGGACATGTTCTTAGCACACGTACATCGGTTTTCCAAAGACCTTTCATTTGGTATGTAACATGACTATGTTTCTTTGAATAATATAGGAAATAAACGAAAAAAACTGAAAAATGGCCTTGTCTTCCCCCCTCCTTTTTACCCCCTAAATATGAATTTGGGCCGCTAAAAAAATACGTGTCCCTTTATTTTGTCTGCTCTACAAAATAAAACCAATTCCATAAAGATCCGCGGTTGACACTTGGGAGACTTCCCTTGTAAGTCAAACCGGGCAACGCCGGGCGCTTCAGCTAGTTTGCTATAAATTTAAAGCTATTTCTACAGTCCAAATTATTGTTAGATTTTCTAATTTTTTCCATCAAAATGTAAGCCACACACACTTTTAGTCTAAACTGTGACTATTTCTGTAGTCCGAATAAGAGACCCCCCCCCCATTACACGGGTCACGATCTATCTGATCTACCCGGGGAAAAATATAAAACATGCTTCCCCTATCCAGGTGTTGCTTTCGGACTCTAAGTCCGAAATTTTTAATAAAAAATTCGCATTCCGGTAAATTTTACAAAGCCAGTATCGCGGTTAGTTGTGACCACACGATAAAAAAAGTCCGAAGACATTATAAGGGTTAAATGATTTTTGTTGTTCATTATTCGTAAAACTTGACCCAAGAACATCCGAAAGACCTGAGATCAAATGTCTTTGAGTTATCATGTTATTCATGACTCTAAACTATATTACTTTATGAGTTTAACAGAAAATCTAAAAAAAAGTGCCGTCCTAAAGACTGAAAAAACCCTTCCCAAATTCATGTAATTACATGGAAAACACATGACTTTATGAGTTTATCAGATGATATCATAAAATGTTTGTTCTACGACCAAGACAAAAAGTTTTAAATTGATCGGCAAATTCGTCTAGAATATCCTTGTTTCATATGAAGCCATTTGAAGGAACCACATAAAAGGGCCGTTCTTCAGACCAGAAAATATCGTCGGAATTATATAAACATTTAAAGGGCCTTTTTTTGGTCTCAAGAACAGCTATTGTTTGTATTTGCTTCAAATGGCTCCATATGAAACAAGGATATTGTAAACAAAATTTCCGATCTACCTACAACTTTTTGTCCCGGTCATAGAACAACAATTTTAAGATATAGGCTGTTAAGCTCCTAAGTCATGCCTTTTCCATGTACTCTGGACGTTATTTCCGATCTACCCACCAGTTTTTGTCCTGGTCGTAGAACAACAATTTTTAGAAATCGAATGCTAAAATTATAAAGTAATAGATTTTATGGTCCTAAAAAATTTTTGAAATCAAATAACTCAAAAACTTTTTATATCAGTGCTTTCGGGTATTCGGCGGTCATGTTCTACGAGTTAAGAGCAACAAAAATGTCTTTGCTCTTTTTATACCGAGATATTGGCTTTTTAAATTTTTCCGCACTTGTCCTTTTTGTCTTTCTTTAGAAAACTTGCTCCGTTTTGCTCTATCTTGCTTACATTTTGAGATATCGGCGTTTTTTATTTTTAGTGAAAAAATTACGAAATTCTTCTAAAGTTTTGTAAAAATAACCATAACATTTCAGTTTTGACTATTATAGAGTATAAAAGGGACATTTTTGAAAAAAAAAAAAATTATTAATTTAAAGAACGGTCTTAACCGTGTAGACCGGTCGACCGGTGCTATATATAATAATAAGCTCTCCAAATATCTTGAAAAAAAAATCACACTTATTTATAAGTAGAAACTTAAATGTTAATTGTAAAACCCCCTCCTTATTATTTACAAAAATACTTTTAGCAAAAAAAAAAAAAAAAATATATTTTCAGTTTTATATCTATTAAAATCCATTTCCAATACACATTAATCGTTACCAATCTTTAAGGACTTAAAAACCTAAACAAATCATACATTTTTTTTGTAGAAGGCTTTCTTAGGTTTTGGGTTTCTTAAATAATATTTGATCTTTAGTTTATTTATTTTACTTTTTTTTTTTGATAAGTTTTAACATCAGATATTTAAAAGGAAATTTTTCTTTTTTTTTTACAAATTTCTACTTATATTGTATAAAATTGTGTTTCATTCATCTTAACAGTTTGAGGCTGTTTGTTGAATTTAATAATGTTGAAACGCGTCATATATATATTATAAAATCCTAGTTAACCGCAAAAAGTCACGTATCCTTGTTATTATATATTCTCAAGTAAAGCATGAAAGTAATAAGTAGGGCTGCGATTTTCATGAACTAAGAAATCGAAAAAAATGGGCTTATGAGTAGGAGTTGGAAATTATCGAACACTTTGGCCCTTACCACAAGAAAACAAAAAGTCTATTTTAACAAAAGTTTTATTTTAAATTTCAAATTTTCAATACATTTTTTGAAAGTCGATTTTAAAAACAAAAACAATTTGTATGGAAATAAAATTAAAAGCTGATTTTAAATATATTTTATTCTTGGTAAGGCTGTTTATCTTCCATTGTCCGACACTTTTTGGTCAGAGACTTGCTTCACTCTGATCGGGGGAGCGGCACGATCTTTCTGATTTGAAATGTCAAAATTTTATATTTTGGGAGTTTCATAAGGAGCTCAAATTGGTTTAACGGCAGGGACTAGTAGTGTGGTACGGACCTAAGAGGGTACGTATGCTGACGTAAAACGTCAGCAGCCACTTACAACCTAGCCTGACCTATGAACTTAAAAAAAACTTTAAAAAATCCAAAATATGGTCTTAAAAAATTCAAAATATGCAACAAAAACATAAAATTAGTTCAAAAAATCTTGTTTTCATACAAAAAACTTCTTTACAAGCAAAATATCAAGGATTAAATTAAGACTTTTTAAGAAATTTTGACAATTTATAAACGAATAGATTAAAAAAATAATTAATTACACTGTGCTAGCCGCAAAAATTAACAAGCTGGGCACCCTGCTGCTAAAGCTAATTCGGGTACGCTGAATTCAATGGTGCTTTTTCGAAGTTAGCGCTCGTATTCGCAATATTCGCGATTTAATATTGTAAAGCCTAGGTACTACAAAAATAAAATTTGTTTTGGGATAGTTTTTAAATATAAATTTAGAAAATGCATTGTTTTTTTTTTGAGAAAAAAGATTTTTCCGCGAAATTTTTTTTTCCGCGACAAAAAAAAAAATTTCCACGACAAAAAATTTTTTTTTTCAAAAATTTTGTATCTGTAATGTATCGTATTCTACTTATTTTCATAAATTAATAGCAAAATAAAAAAAAAATGGAAAAAAAAAAATTTCGCGAAAAAAAATTCACGAAAAAAATTTTTTTTTCTATATTTAATAGAGTTTGGATGATTAAAATTCAGCAATTGCCTAATAAAACGAAAAAAAAAATATTTTTTTACTTAAAAATACAAAAAAAAAAAATCGCGAATATCGCTAATACATACGCTAACTTTAAAAAAACTGATATTACAATGGGATTTAGTGTACACGAACTAGCTTTACCAGATACTAAAAATATTTGTATTCAACCAATTTTTTCACGAAAATAAAGAGTTTTCGCACAAAAAATGTTTTTCGCGAAAAAAAAAAATCACGGTATTATGGTTTGTTATGTTAGTTTAACAGAATTGAATGATTTTAAATTTAAAAATTATCGCAAAAGTTTAATAATATCGTTTTTATTGTACTTGAGCATCAAAATTTTAAATCGCGAATATCGTGAATACGAGCGCTAACTTCGAAAAACGGCTGGCACCATTGAATTCAGCGTACTCGAATTAACTTTACACTAAAAAAAAAATGTAATGTTAGCAAAAAAGCTTGTAAACCTACAAGAAAATTTGCTGATTTTGAACCCACAACTTTTTTGGTAAAGTTAGCTAAAGTTTTGCCAAAAACTAGTTAACTGAAAAATTTTTTTTTCAACTTAGTTCATACACAGAAAAAATTTGAAACGAATTTCAATCAACAAAAACGCGGATTCAATCAGTTTTTTGATTGAAATTCCTCCAATTAAAAAAATTGTTATACCAATCATCAAATTGTAGGTGATTGATTGAAAATTATTTCAAACATTTTGTCGATTTTGATCAAAAATTTGATAAATTTTTTGTTTAAAGTCAATCAAAATGATGATTGACTTAACAAATGAATTGTAAGCTTATGACAAAATTATCAAAAAATTCATCTTTTTTGCTTTCCAATATGTTGCCAACAATAAAAAAAAGTAAAGCCCGATTATTTTGTGTATTTTTGAATTAATCTAGTCAAATAAATTAAAGCGAAAAAAAATCTGGTATGTTGAAAATTTGTAACAAAAAATAGCAAAAGTTTTAATCAAAACATTGATTGACTCATTTAAATTTTGTTGATCAATACATTTAATTGAAAATTTTTAGCCAATAATTTTTTGTGTGTACACATTTGAGGACCCCATTGGGTTCGGACCCGATAGGTCCAGACCCCAATGGGTCTAGACCTACTTGGATTCCTTAAAAATCGTCATAGTTTTTGATCTAAAAATTGGGTCCGTTTCGCTCTATCTTGCTTAGTTTTTGAGATACGTAATTTTAGGCGACCACTCGGGTTTTGAAAATTAAAAAACTCGATAACTTCAAAAATGCTTCGCGCAGAGCCATTTCTTGTGGTCTTGTTCTGCGTGTTGAGAACTACAAAAATGCTGTTGGACTTTTTGTTGTGTCGGCAATATTTACCGAGATATGAGCATTTTAAAATTTTCGGGAATGCTAACTTTTTTTGGATCCAAAGTTAGGAGCCATTAAAGTCCCCACATGCGAAGACGACCGGCGATACTATGGTAAGCCCTAGAACCCAAAATGGCCTCCATTTTGTTCCATCTGGCTTAGTTTCCGAGATAGCGCCATTTTAAGTTTTCTTAAAAAAAATTATAATTTATTTTTGATAATATTAGCAAAAAAGCTTGTAAAAATTTGGTCAACTCAATTTTAAATTTACCAAAAAAATTAGTTAAAATTTTATTTAAAATTGCTAATGCGCTAAATGAAGTTTACAAGATATTTTTGCTAACATGCTAATCTCAACTAAAAATTTGCTAAAGGTTAGCTTACTGGCATTAGCAAAAACAAGTGAGAGTGTTAAATTCGGCTGTGCCGAATCTTGTATACCCTCCAACGTTAAAAATATATTGCAGGGGCGTTTTTTTTTTTTTGGGCGGGGGCTTGTCGGGGTTCCTTGGGGACACATTCTCTCTGGTCAAACATGTTTACAAATTTAATTACTATGCTTTTTGTACGAAAGATATACAATTTGATCATTATATAAATTATTTGCTAATATCCACGCCCACAAAAGGGGGCGGACCAAAAAAAAGTCATTTTCAAATCCCCTGGGTCCAAGTCCAAGACTGAACTTTTTCAAGCATAAAAATTTTTCATTTGTTTAACAAAAATACAAAATAACCTATAAAAAGTTACCTTTTTTCATGAGTTGGTATACTTCGTCAAGGGAGAACTTTTTTCCGCCTGGGCCGATTTTGCCCATCTCCGAACTTAACCATCCTATGAACATGTGCCAAATTTCAGGAGTCTAGCACTTTTATTTTGGACTGTATCGTGTCTTCCACAGACGGACGGACATCGCTAGAATGTCTTAGAATCGATCACTGACCAATAATATATATACTTTATGGGGTCCTAGACCGATATTTCGATGCGTTACACACGAAATGACAAAGTGAGTATACCCCCATACTGTAGTTGGAGGGTATAAAAAATTTGTAAATCTACTAATGTATTATTTTGAGTGTACCAGTAGGGTGCCCAGTTTGTTAAAAAAAAGTGTCAAATTCGAGCACAGTGTTATTTATTCTAAAAAAAAATATTTTTTAAGTTTGAAAATTAATTTTAATTTTTGTTTTTGCTAATTTAGGCTAAAATAGGCAAAAATATACATTTTAAAATTGAAAATATGCACACACAGAAAAAAATAAAAAAAAAATATTTAATTAAAAAATTCGTAGATTTAATTAAAAAATTAATTAAATCCGGACCAATCACTAAAATGCGCAAATAAATTAAAAATATTTGTATGTCGTTAATTAAAAATAAATGGATATTTATTTAATTAAAAACTTAATACTATAAATTAAAAAATTTAATTAAAATTTAAAAAAAAATAATTAAAATTTTAATTGTATAAATAAAAAAAATTAATTAAAAATATTATATTAAAAAAAAAATAATTTGTAAAAATATTCTTTTTGAGTAAAATAGTTAAAAAAAAAATATTTCTTCAAACTTTACCAAATTTATTTATGCCGTAAAGACATAGTCAGTGAGATGATTTTATAAAGTTGATCATAAACCTTTCATATACATACACATAAAACTATAAACAAAATGAGAATTCAAAAACCTATGCGAAAAACAAAAAAAACTTTCAACAAACTTTTTATACTTATGTATTTTGTTTTGTATGTAATACAATGCAAGAGAAAAACACACACTCGCACACACACGGAAAACAAAACAAAAAAAAAATAAGTAAAGCTAGAAATTTAATTAAACATTTAATTATATAAATTAAATACTTAATTAATATTAAATTTGAAAACAATTAATATATTAATTAAAATAAAGTTAAAAATTTAATTAAACAATTAACTATATTAATTAAAAGTTTAATTAATATTAAATTAAAAAACAATTAAAATTTTAATTAAAATAAAATATACGATATTATTTTCTGTGCAAAATATGAATTTCAGCAAAAAATATGCAAAAATGTGAATTTTTATCAAAATATGCAAAAATAAATCGAAGCTATTTTGAAGAAAATGTATTGAGTCGAAAAGATAATTGGTCGATATTATATTTATACTATAGACAAAAAACATGAATTTGCATGGAAATCGCAGCCCTAGTAATACCCAACGAAGATGAGAAGAAAAAATAAAAAAATTATAAAAAATTTCATTACATATTAAAGTCTTTACATTAACTAGTGTATTTCCGTAAGGTTTTTTACGGAGTCGTTGCCGGTTTAAAATATTCGGATATGGCAAACTAATTAATTTTTTTTATTTATTTGTTTTCGGGACTTTTAAAACTCGCACGATAATTAAAAGACGTGGTTACTTCGGGTTATAGAACAAGAGTGATTTTATTAAAACTAAAAGAGCTTAAAACTAGCGGTTTACAATAAAATTTCCCCAGCGCTTATTATTTGACAATTACTTTGACAATTAAAAAATTAAACAAAAACTAATTGGCAATTTATAAAATTTACGTTAATTTTAAAAATAAATTAAAGTTTTGAAGAAAATAAGGTGGGAAAATAAATTTCAATACTTTAATTTAATTTTATAATTTATTGAAATTGAAATGACTGCAATGGCTAAACATGCCGGCCCCATTGAATGGCCAACGGTCTTCAATAAATGTGTGGTGTAGCCATTGAACGTTAGACCAGTATTCACTCTGAGAGATGGCGTTTCAGTTTCATCCTTCCTTCTACTACGGTTTGACATTGGCAACTTCAGTTTCTGTTTGACTAATCCACAAGTCGGTATACATCCTATCCCGGTACGGAAACCTTGAAAAGACAAAAAGAAAACTTTTTTGGATAAGCCTGAAATGCTTGAATGGATTGCCTTGGAAGTGAAACAAAATATAATGCAATGTCTTTTAATGGGTGGTAGAAAAAGATGTTCAGAATTACAGTTGATTTTTCTGTAAATATCTACCCCATGCAGGAGGATATATCTCACCCAATAAGCGGGGAACCGTAAAGCGTAATATTTACGTTTTGAATGTGGAATTATTTCGACACATGAGTTCGGTTTATTATTTAAGTACCCGCCTACCCTAAAAAGTGAAATTGTGCGAATTTGTTCATTGAATTTATTATTCAAGTTCTGGGGGAAAATTTTCCATAACTTAGTTATGAAGTGGGCTACATGTGACAGAGGAGCGACTTGTGAATTCAGTATTCGGTGAGTTAAGTCAGAAGCTCTACCCTGGATATATGTGCATCCGCCATGCTTATATGAACAAAATCTCAGAGATTTTTTTAAAGAATTATCTGTATTAAAATTTTCCCCATTTGAGAACAAATCGCTATTATATAGCAGGTATCTTTTAGCCGTTCGATTGCCATAAGTTCTTGAAAATTGTTTACAATTTTTCAGTTCACGGTACATTTTAATAATGTCAGCCGAAATATCGTAACCGTGCGTTAAAAAACTACTGAATTTAGTAAAGAGCTCGATCTTAATTGAGAGCTGATTTACTATTTTATAAGAGGCATTGGCACCTACAGGAAAAGTAGAATGAGTTTCGTTTGCATTAAACGAATGTTGTAGACACGATTCCCTAGACGGAAATTGTAAAATTGTCGAAAGATTATTTTCCTGGTATGGCTGTGATTCTATTTGAAGAAGATCAACCTCTCTGGGACTTTCATTTAACTCCCGTAGTTGCTGAATATTTGAATCCAGAGTCAATTCATTTTTAGCACGTGAACTTAAATGGCAAGAATTCATAGTAGAACTATGCGGCTTTGTGTATTTGCCAGAAACAATCCAACCAAGCGAAGTCTTTTGAAGTGTTGGAATGTTCGGCTTATGTTTTACTTGACCAACTTGTAATATTTCAAAGAAAATCTCAGCGCCGATCAACATATCTATTTTATGAGGTTTGAAAAAATATGGATCGGCTAATTCAATATTACCAGGTATATCCCAGCCAGTAGTATCGATGATTTGGCTTGGTTGATATTTGGAAATCGACCGAAGAATCCAGAAGTCAGAAGATATTTCATGGGACTCGATTCGAGATTTCACCGTGGCTTTTACTATAGAATTGGCAGAGGAATTAGTTTTTCCAATGCTTAAAATATTGAGATTTCTTTCATCTGCATTTAATTGTAGTCGCTGCGCTAGTTCCTCAGTTACACAATTAATTTGTGAACCGGAATCTAATAAGGCCCTTGCCGTTATATACTGCCCAGATTTGTCCTTGATTTTAACCAATGCTGTGGCTAAAATTACACTATCTTCGTTTGAAGACAGAAGATTAACGGACGCATCTGAATCTGAATTAGAACTAGAAATGTTAGCAGTTTGAGAATTAGGTGCATCGTATTGATGCAATAATGTGTTGTGCGAGCAACTACAAATTCGACACTTCGATGAAGTGCATTTAGAGACTGTGTGTCCCTTTCGCAAACAGTTTATGCAGGCAGGTACACTTTTAATAAAGTCAAATCTTTCCTGAACTGGAATTGCAGAGAATGACGAGCACGCAGATACGAAATGTTCACTCGATCCGCAAAAAAAGCATTTTGATTTTTGTGGCGATTTGGTTTGGCATGAGCACGATGTTGCTCTCTTCGAAAAATTATTATTATTTTTCGGTATGCAGGCATTATTAGGCTTTGGTCTTGAACTAGAAGCTTCTTCAGCTGAAATATGTTGATATCTTTTGTTCAAGGCCACCTCGCAATCACTCCATAGGGGCAACTTTTGGTAGTCTAGTTGCTCTTCCCATTTCGATCGAGTGACTGGATCAACTTTTGTCATGACAAACTGTATAATTACTGCATTAGCAATGTCCTTGTCATTACCGATTGACAAAAGCGAGCCGTAAATTGCCGAAACCGTATCGATCATGCTTCTCAAGGCTGAAGAAGAGGGACTGGATATTTCCGGTAGATCAAACAACTTATTAATATTGTCATAAAAGATCAAGCACGGATTGTCATAAACTCTTTTCAAACTATCTAAAGCCTTGGAATAATTCTGTTCAGTGACTTGATACGCTTTGACTGTGCCAAGCGCTTCATCAGAAAGACATGAAATTAAGTGGTTAAATTTTTCAATGTCTGTAAGAGACGTATCCGTGTGTACCAAACTCATAAATAAACCTATGAAATTCTTATAGTCGGAGTATTTGCCGCTGAATTTCGGCAACTCCAAATGTGGAAGTCTGCTACGATGACTTTGAAAGCCAAAGGCAGTCTCACTTAGGCTTTGGTCTCTCGGAGCCAAATATCCCATTAGAAGACTTTTCGTATCAATGCATAAGTCTTCCACTTCCGACCGATCACCATTTGTGGGATCTAGAATCTCAATTTCGGACTGAATGTACATTGCCTCCTCTATGTAAGAGTCCAGAATTTCGAGGCGACATTTCAATTGGTTTTGAGAAAATGAAATGGTCTTCTCTTCAATAGAGGTTTTCATTCTCGTTATGTTGGTCAAAACTGTGTTTTTCTGTGTGTATAAACCTTCAAGACTCTTTGGCGAAACCTTTTGCCTATTGCCAGGTGCCATTTTTAAGTCGAGATTTTAATAAAGTAGCAGAAAAAACACAGAAAATATGTGAAATCAAGTTTAATTTCGTAAGGACCTCAAGGAAATTTAATATTTCCTGTCAAGATAACAGATTTCCGAAATCTACTCACGATGCAAGTGAAAAGTTTCACGAAAATTAGAAAAATTAAACGATTTCGAATATATTTTAATAAATATTCTGAATTAGTTTATCAGAAAATTAATAATTTTACACTTTCAAATTGAGAAATCTCCAAAAGCAAACGAAAATTATAGATTTTTAATAAATTTAATGTTAATTTTCACAAAAGTTCCCAATTGAACTGAAATTGTTTGCTGGGATATACTCAAAATTTGAAAAATTTCACTAAAATTTATTTGCAAATACCACAAATCTCCAGCAAATTACGATTAAATTCAATATGAGTTATTAATCAAGAAATTTCAATAATTTCTTAACAAAATTGCTTAATTTACAATTTTACCAAATTGTTTGCTGGGAAAGAATTTAATTTTCTCAAAAAACTTTAAAATTTTCACAAAAAATTTCTCCAAAAAATTCTTCTAATTTGTATTTCAAATTTTCACAGAAATGTTTGCTGGGTTGCACACCCTGACAACAGTAAGAATATGCAACAAAAGAAAACAACAAACAATAAATATATTGCAAATAAATGTTTGTATTTTTAATAAATACAATTACGGTAATAATTTTTATTAAATTAAAATATAAAAGAAATTTATTTTACACTTTACCACTACCTCGATATTAATTATAATTAGTAATAATTATTATTTTATTTCGCACTATCACTATTAATGTCCGTCCGATTAATACGTATAATTTCTTTACCTCGATCTTCTTTATTTAGTGTTAAATACACCAGCACAAATTATTCTTTAATTTTCTTTTCACAAATTTATTAATTATTTTATTTAGTATTTATTTATTAACCACCGAATTAACCAAATTAGCAAAATATTTTAAATATTTCTCCTTTTTTCACTTTCTTCTGTTTTGTTATTTCTATTGTTTACGTTTGTCCGTCTGTTTCACATATGATCAGCAGTGATGCCACTCTTATGATCAGTACACTTAACGAAACAGTAGTGTTGGAAAACGGTTGTGTAAATTATTACAATAATTATCAACACAGTTAAATAAAGAAAACTAAACAAAACGAAAAATACAATAATTTAACTACCGTGTAATTATGTATTGCAAAGAAAGTGATGAAAAAGGGATAATTTATAAGGAAAAAAAATAGAATCAACAAAAATTACTTTAATTATTGTAATTTTAATAAAAAAAAAAATAAAAAAGGAATGACAATGAAGAGAGCACGGAACGGAAAGTGATGATGAAAGTTGAAGCAAAAGGACAACTAAAGGCAAAATAATAAAGAAGTGATAGAGAATTTTAAGTAGTGTGTTAATTATCAAGTGTATTAAGTTAATGAAGTTTTATATATTCTTGTAACTTAATAATTAAGTTTGATATACTTCAATAAAGCACTTTTATTATATTTCTTTTTGATTGTTTCACTTTTAGGGCGATAAATTAATGAAATTATGATCATTAAAAATAAATAAGTTACTGTGTGGCAAATTAACTTTGGAAAAATAAAATTTTCGATTAATTTTATTTAATTTCAAACAAAGTCTCACGCGAATATTATTTAGTCTTTTTAATATTATGTACTTCCCTGGTTTTAGCAGCTTCGGTAGTTGAAATTCCTGGGGATGATATTGCCGTCGGTAGTTGAAACTCCTGGGGATTATTTTTGCCGTCGGCTTTTTGATGCAATTTATTTTGATGATTTAATTTGTTGTTTGTTAAATTAAATTTGATAATTTAATCGCGGCACGAATAAAACGATTATTGTTCGTTTCTCTCCAGTATATTTGGAGGCTTGTTTAATTTATTGTAATTATATTAGATTTATAATTACTAATTAAATAATCTTCTATTAGGGTTAGAAGTTAAACAAGAATTGCACACACGATTAATATTGTTGATTTTGAAATGTTTTTATGATTTATTGTTTTTTCTTCTATTAGTTTAAGAAGATTTTTTATTGTTTTTACTCCTATGAGTTTTAGAAGTTTTTTAATTTGTTTGTATTAGATTTACAAACACGACACTTGTTACCGAGTACTTAACACAATTTATTAATTAAACGCGAATTTTTTATTAAATTTAATAATTTTAGATTAATTATTTAAAATTAGTCCCTGCTCGGGCGCCAAAATGTATTTCCGTAAGGTTTTTTACGGAGTCGTTGCCGGTTTAAAATATTCGGATATGGCAAACTAATTAATTTTTTTTATTTATTTGTTTTCGGGACTTTTAAAACTCGCACGATAATTAAAAGACGTGGTTACTTCGGGTTATAGAACAAGAGTGATTTTATTAAAACTAAAAGAGCTTAAAACTAGCGGTTTACAATAAAATTTCCCCAGCGCTTATTATTTGACAATTACTTTGACAATTAAAAAATTAAACAAAAACTAATTGGCAATTTATAAAATTTACGTTAATTTTAAAAATAAATTAAAGTTTTGAAGAAAATAAGGTGGGAAAATAAATTTCAATACTTTAATTTAATTTTATAATTTATTGAAATTGAAATGACTGCAATGGCTAAACAACTAGAATATTTAGTGATTTTAACCAAGGCAGTTCTGTTTAAATGGAAGTGCTTTCATTTCAAATTACGGGGAGGTTACAATGGAAGTACTTTCAAGGTAGTTAGTTCGAGGCCATATGGCCTCCTTGTGATTTCTCCAGATGACATGCAACTATCCAACACTTTTATTAAAATCAAATTAGTTTTCTACTGTAAATTGTGTAAATTTAAACTAATTGTGTAATTCTACATGAGAAATGATGAAATTTAAACAATATGTTATTTAATTGGTATTTGTCGATAACACCGTCCGACAAGCCAATATTAAACATGAACCGGATGTTATACGTCTGAAAGTAGAGGTTAAATGGAGTAAAACTGCATTTTCAGTTTTTCATTTCGAGATCCTGTTTCCTTTTAAAAGGACTTAAAATTTTTAAAAGATACATTTAGTAAAATATTTTTCAAATATTTGGACGTATCCTAGGATGACACTGGTGATGGAAAATTACAGAGGAGGATCTCCACTAATTTTTCTATTTCTTCCCTCAGAGAAGAGATATGATTGTTGCGACCATATTTTAAGAGGGTCATATTATGATTGAAATTTTTATCATAACTTGTTTGTATCAATCAAAACATTTTTGCAGCTATCATATTATGATCCTAAATATTCGAAAAATTATATTTTGGACCATAATATGATTGCTACAAAATTTTTATGATTGCTGTAAACATATTATGATACAATTTTCAATCATATGACGCTCTTAAATTATGATTGCGACAATCATATCTCTTCTCTGAGTGTTATTTTGCCATATCAGGATAAACGGATGTGAATAAAGTCATTTGAAAACTTTATCAAAATATCTTGTTGAAAATTTTGAAAGGACGTAGGACGTTTTTTTCCAGATATGTAAAAATATTAAAATCGGAAAATTAGGGGGATCCTTCTCTTTCATTTGCTATCACTAGTGGCATCCTAGTCTCTAGTTTCAAACGTATATTATGAAGAACACATTTTTTGTAGTTAACCTAAACAAATTCGTGATAAGCGAAAGTTTGATTAATTGTTGATTGCATTGACTAATTTTTTGTAGTAAGTCTAAAAATTTTCGTGACTAGTTTTTTGATTTTTTGTAGTAAACCTTAAAAATTTCGTGATTGGAGAAAATTTTAATAATTCTTGATTGCATTGATTAATTTCTTTAGTAAACCTAAAAAATTTTGTGTTTATCGAAATTTCGATTAATTTTTGGTTGCATTGATTAATTTTTTACCAAAAACTCTACTTTATATTTGTCTTTTGTTAAAAGTTATAATTTTTTATAATCAACTCCTTCCATATTGTGTGTATTAGACCATCACAAAAGTGTCCTCTTTCGTTTAAAAATATTTATAAAAAAAAAACTTAAATATTAATTTATATTATTCATTTTCCCCTCAGTGTCTACTTAATATTACAGCTTATTTTTTTTTAATCGTTACATATTAATAATCTCTTGTGTTCTTTTTTTCTATATCTTTACAGGTAATTTTAAATATTCTCTTTTATATTTATTAACACATTTTTTGTAATCAAATGTATTCGGCTGTAAGTATAAAACAAACAATTTTAATTTCAAATGCTAACATTTCTATATATAGTAACATTAGGGGGATTCAGTACATTATTTTAAATATAAAAAAGAAATAGAAAAAAATTCTTTTAAGTTTAAAAACATCTATTTTTGCAAAATTTTTAATACCATTGCAAAAATCCTAAGTATGATGTGAAACTAGGTAACGAAAATTTGATATTGCAAATTTGCAAGAGTAGAAAGATTTTTTAATGGTGCACTTTATAAAATTATAAATGAAGGATATTTGTTCGCAGGATATATTTTCTTATTAAACTAGTGTATACTCCACAAATATCGCTATGAAGTTTAGTTTAATGTTGCAAAATCTACTAATCTTGCAATTTTACAATTGTTGCAGAGTTAATGTGAAAATGCGAAAATTCTGAATATTTCACATGTGTTTTTGCAAATGATTATTTCGCAGCTTTTGGTTGAATTTCTGTTAGTAAAATTTTAGTTCGTTTCGGCTTACCGTGGTGTAAATGTTTTAATCTTGCAATTTTGCAATAGATCAAGACCTAGTGTGAAAAATTGTTTTTTCCTGCTTATATGACAAAAAAAATCCCAAAATTTAGTTTAAAAAGAAAATACAAGTTTAAAATTAAAAAAAAAATCTGTTGGAATTCTATTCTTTTTCTCTAAAATATTTTGTAGCACTAGTTTAACTTTGTAAAATCCGCTTTTTTCCTATTCTAAAAAAATTCTAACGTTAATCTCCTTACTACAAAGTAACATAAAAAGTTGTTGCCTTTACAAAAAAGTTATATATTTTTTTTTTCAATTAGTTAAGCACAACTTGATATTACAGGAATTTTATAATTTTACCCCCTTTTTATTCAACAATTTTTTCTCATAATTTTTCAATTAGTCTGTTGAACGATATTAAATCTAACAAACTGGAACGACAGCTTTATAATCATTAACACACACTTTATATTTAAAACCAATATTAGACAAACATTTCATATACAGAATCCAGTAGAATTATGAAAGGATGTTGTTTTTTTTTTTATTTTTTTATTTGTTGATTAACAAGTATAAAATGAAATGTGTTGATATAAAAGGACCTTATTGAAATGACCGCAAGTCATTTAGGGAAGTAGTTGCAAAAAGCAGTAATAGCAATAGAAGTACAGATATATTTAAAAGGTTCACATTTGATGTTAAATACAAGTTTTTTTGTTTGAAATTTTTATTTTCTAATGATTTTCATAGACAAAGTCCTTTTAATGAAATATTTTACTAGCATAAAGAAAAATATGTATTAAAAATTACAATAAAGGAAACATTAACCCTTTACAAATGAAAATAAATATTGAGGAAGATTTTATGAAAGTTTAAGTTTTTGGTTAAAATTTTTATAATCTGCTAAGGCTTTAAACTTTTTAGTTTTTCTATAGCAGTTTAACAAGTTTAGCTAGCGTAAAAATTCGAATTCTTTGAAAATATTTGAAATTTAATACTCTGTGAATCTTAAATTGTCTAATTAGTATATATTTTCAATATTGCAAATTTGCAATACCCCTTGCAAATTTGCAATACCCCTTGCAAATTTGCAATACCCCTTGCAAAATACAATTTTTTGACAACAAACACATGGAGATTAATAAAATGCGAAATTAAATATTTGAAGTCTTATATTTTACCAAATTGCAATCTTAAAATTTCTAAAATTAACAGCTTTATATAGATTTACTGCTGTGCTTTTGTAATTGACCTTGCAAACTATAAATAAATATAAAATTCTATGATTCTATTTATAACAATTTTTACTTTTATTATTGCAGTTAAACGATAGTTTACAGCAATGGTTCCCAACCTTTGATTATCGCCCCACTAGGGGGCAATTTGAATGCTTCAGGGAGGAAACGAGCAAATTTTCAAAATTTTTTTTGTCAAATAAACTAAAAAAATCTAATTTTAGTTAAATTATAATTAGTTGATTGTTGAAAACTTTTTTTAAAAACTCTGTTTAAACGACGATTTTAACAAAAATATTGCTTAACCACAAGTAAATTTTGAATTTTAAGACAAATGTAAAAAAATTACAAATTTTTCTTGAGTGTAGGTGGGACATTTTAGTTTTTTTAACTTAAAAGTGGGGCATGGCGCAAAAAAGGTTGGGAACCATTGGTTTACAGCCAGTGCAAAGTTGAAAAATCTTAACAAAAAATTATTATTCCCATTTTGTGGAACTTGAAATGTCTAATTTAGTATATATATTCATTATTGCAAATTTGCAATAGTCCTTGCAATTTTGCAATGCCCTTGCAAAACCCTATTTTGTAATAAAAAACACAAAGAGAATGAAAAAATAAAAAAATAAATGTTTTAAATTTTATATTTTACACATTGCAATCTTAAAATTTCTAAAATTAACACCTTAGTAAAAATTCAGTGTTGTGGTTTTTTAATTGCCCTTGCAAACAGTAAATAAATATAAAAATCTATGTTTCTAACTTACTCATACATTTAGTTAAAAGCTTCCCACTTTGTGGATCTTAAAATGTCTAATTTAGTATATATATTCAATATTGCAAATTTGCTATAGTCCTTGCAATTTTGCAATGCCCCTTGCAAAACGCAATTTTTTGCAATAAACACAGAGAGTGAAAAAATGCAAAACTTAATGTTTTAAATCTTATATTTTACACATTGAAATCTTAAAATTTCTAAAATAAACACCTTAGTGTCGTTTTGCTGTTAAGATTTATTTATATCATTTAAACAACAGTTTAGAGGTAGTGTAAAATTTGATAAATCTTTGAAAAAAAATATTATTTGCCACTTTGTGGGTCTTAAAATGTCTAATTTAGTTATATATTCAATATTGCAAATTTGCAATAGCCCTTGCAATTTTGCAATGCCCCTTGCAAAACGCTATTTTGTAATAAAAAACACAAAAAGAGTGAAAAAACGTAAAACTTAATGTTTTACATATTATATTTTATCCATTGCAATACCAAAAACTTCAAAAACTAACACCTTAAACTCGATTTTGTGTTGCTTATTTATAATTACCCTTGGAAATTGGCAAAAAGTTTTAAAATCTGTGATTCTAACTTTAAATTGAAAAACTTGTTTTTTGTCCTTTTGATTCTTTACAGGGTTAAACATTTCCCTAAGACTTTTAAGCTATTAAGGGGTGGTTTTAAGTTATTTTCCTTCATTCATTTAAAATTTCTAGTTTTCTTTAAGACCTTTTAAATCTATCAACAACAAAAAAAATCTCAAGGGATGCTGCTTAGAAAAATGTACTAGAATTTCTAGTCTGAAAAAATCCATACGACCTTTCTTTCTTAAAAATTCATATTAAACAAATATCTAGTTTTTCTATAATAGCTTTTTGTTTCAATATTTTCCCCTAAAATTTATCTAGTTTTTTTCCGTTTTTTGTTAAAATATTGAAGGTCATGTGAACTCACATTTTGACTCGTTTTTTATATTGAAAACCTTATTTTCATCTTGAAAACTTGTTTTTGGCTAATATTTATTTTATAGATTTTAAACAAAAAGAAAAAAAATATTTTTACTTAAATAAACAAATACATAAAACACAAAAAAGGTCAATAATTTATTTTAATAAGATTTTGATATGGGACACCCTTTTTAACCTTTTAAGTTGTGTTGTATGTACAAATTTTTATTTTGGACATTTCCAACCCTCAAAATAGATTTAACTTGTATTGTATATTTATAATCATATTCAATGGTCACAATTCAGTCGCGTGTCCCATATCAGAATTAATTTTTATTATGCATGGATAGCATAAGACAAACAATACATTTTTAAAAGAGTGGGGTGGAAAAAATGCTTTTTTCTAATAAATATGGAATAAACAAAATCAATTTCGGTGGGACTCTACAAATATGTCCTTAATTCCTTCCTAAAATCGATAAATTAATGATCGGATCATTCGAATAGTGGGAAAATATGAATGTTTTCAAAACGTGATTTCAAAAATATGTTTTAAAAACCTCATAATTAGAAGTTTTACTAAAGAAAAATTTTGGCGCCCATTACAGGACGTTATAGGAATTGAAAATTAAATAACTTTAAAGAAGTTTTGGCCAACAGAGTTTGGACAATTTTTTTTTTAACATTGTAAAATCATCTAATATTGCTGATATTACAATAATGTGATTATATATGCATAAAACTTCTAACAATAAGTTGGCGCCCGTGGAAGGACGTCCTTTAAACCGTGTATGACAAAACAATTTTGGCTCAATCATTGATATTTAAAAAACTACTTCTGTTTTCAAACTATTAGTTGGTTCAATAGTGCCACGAAACAAATATATAAGAAACTTTGCGCCCATTAGAGGGCGAATCAAATATTTTTGTTTTCAAGCGATTAGTATGCCGGACAATGAAGGCGGTTTAAACTCCTCTACCGGTATATTTCTTTTCTTTTGACATTTTCCTTCCACTCTATAAGTTTTAGTTCATACATATTTTTTTGTTTATTTAAGTACGAATTTTCATCATACCATATTTTCATCGTCTATATTCGTTACAATCCAATTTGTCTTGTATTTTTAGCATTGTTCTAACAATGCCAACAATACATACATATAGTTTTCTTATTCATATGCATAATATAATCATATAATAAACCCTGCTATTTTATGACTAAAACAAATACAAAAAAAAATATTGTAAAGAACATTAAATTATAACGCCAGTCAGGGTCGACTGTATAGATGAACTACTTAATGGCAGAGAAAAAGCTTTGCGGGGGTGTGAAATTAAAGTGACTTGAGGTCTGTTGTGCAAGCCTAAAAAAGGAGATTTTTTAGGCAAGTCCATGGTGCTCAGACTTAAAATAGTCCATTGTACGGTACCCTGAAAAGAGGAATTAGTAAGGGTGAGAGAAAGTTTTAAAATAATGAAATAGTGCTTGTTCAGAATTTCTCAGCTGCTTTTACAAACTTGAGAAAATCAGACAAGGGAAGTCCATGGACCATGTCCATTAAGAGAATATCAAAACCCATTGCCCGCAGTCTAATCCTTGAGAAGGCTGGATAGCAATGGTCATAGTGTTCTGTTGTATCCTCATCCCCAAGACAAGCTGCACATAATGGGTCTTATAAAGCACCTAATCTCGTCATATAACGAGCAGAGGCATTGTGTCCCGCAATTAAGCCATGCAGTCAATTCTATTGAGACTGGGTAGAAAGTTAGCCGCATCTTTGTCTGGTCTTATAATAAAACGTTTAGAATTCTTGCATGCCAACTTTTCATGAAAATTGATTTCATAAGAGAGTTAATCCAACGTTTAATCCCTGTCATGCCTTTACCAATCTGTGGTTCCGGATTGTGAGGATTGTGAGGTGTATCAAAGCCAACATTTGCCAAAGAGTCGGCAATATATTCCCCTATAACCCGGAACCCACAGAAGACTGACCCTATTCTCACATTAGACCTCATTGAGAGTGAAGTGCACTAATCGCAGCATGGCTGTCACTGCAGATTCTCATTCTCCTATCCCTCCATCTATTCTCAGTTCTTCAGAATGTCCCTCCATAAATATATTCCCACTTCTTCAGAATATCCATCCATCTATTCTTACTTCTCCAGGTCGCCAGGTCAAAACTTGCAAATACTTCAGTCTGAAAAACTGTTGCCATTTCCCCATAGCAATATAGCATTTGGCCGCATCGTCCAAATACCGACCAGACCCTGAGGCATTTAAAGTATGGATCCATCGAGTAGATCTACATTTTCGAGGGATCCATTGAGTAGATCTATAATATCGAGTAGTTTCCCCAGTCTTCCCTACTCGGAAATATTATAGAAAACTTCTAACCAAACTCAATGCAAGAGGTTGTACTGTCCAAAGGCAAAGAAAACATCGAACAAAGTACCGTTAGCCTATTGAACAGACGGCCATGTCCCACATTGTAGTCCCCATGCCATGTTCCACTTTTGCGGAAACTGCACAAAGATTTCATGGCTTCTCCTTGAATATGTAGGTCCAATGGAAGAATGTTTAACACAGCGTACAGATCTGCGTCTGGGGTGGTGCTCATGGCACCAGTAAATTCCTTTTGATTTTATGAATCTTTGTAGTCCGTTCAGTTTGGATCGAAAAGTCTTCGGCATCGTTTTGGGTCAAGACTACAGCGGCATACGTCACAATAGGTCCAATTACTGCTTTGCACATCCAATGTACACTAGCAGGTCCTAGACCCCTCGTCTTTCCAAAAGCTCTCCGAAACTGCCAGAAAATCCTAAGTCCCTGAAACGTTTTGCTCAAAATGGTTTCTTCACTGCCTATAGCAACCACACAGAAAAAATATGGAGGAAACAAATTTGAGTAATCACTTGTTTAAATTTAAAAACAAAAATTGAGTAATTTTTTAATTGACGCAATTAAAAATTTACTTAAAAATTTTAAAAACAATTTAAGTAAATAATTTAATAAAAAATTAATATTTTTTTTAATTTTTTTTTAACTCTCATAGTTTTTTTGAATTCTCGTTTAGTTTGTAGTTTTTTGTGTATGTATATGAAAGTTTGTAATCTTTTAAGACATAAATATGTTTGGAAAAGTTTGAAAAAAACAAGTTTTTTTTTAATTTAAAACTTTTTAAACTTGAAAAAAAAAATAAATAGATAAATTTTGAGTAAATTTTTAATTGTGTCAATTAAAAATTTACGATGTAATTCAGCCGATGTTTTCATAGAATCAAAAGTGGCATTATCAAAAGCGCCCTCTATATCAACAAAAACACTCGGAAAATAGTCTTGTGAGTCCATGCCCTTTTCAATCTTGAAAACAAGATTGTAAAGTGCCAACTCACTTTACCACTCTGATATGCATGTTGCTGATTATTTAGGGGCTCTTGATTAATGCTACTGATCTAACGAATTTCTCAACCATTCCTTTAAGACTCATCTGTAAAAAGGATGATAAACTGATCGGCTTAAAACTTTTTGTCAGGGTTCTCTTTCGCAGGTTTGGGAATAAAAACAACCTTGAGTACCAACAAAGTACCAAAAGTACAATTTTACACCTTTCCAAAAAGTACTTTTTGCAAAACAATTTTTTTTGAGGAAATATAAAAGTTCACTTCGAAAAAAAATTAACAATTTTTCCAGTCCTTACCATCTCTTAATTGTAACCAACTTCTTCCCAATTTTAGTAGAAAGTTTCTTCTGCTCCCCTCTACATAGTGTAGGGTATTTACAAAAATTTTATGTATAAAAACAACAACAAAAATGCCATTTATTATTGTGTTAAACTATAAAACATACTCAGTTGTTCATTCAAGCTGTGAAAAGCTTTTTCTCTTTTTTTGTTTGCATTTCATTCCATTTCACTGTATAAACTAACTAAGTATACAAACATACATTCAAACTAATATATATTAACAAATACATACATGGGGAGTTTATTACTTTTACAAGGAAAATATTTCAATAAGTATATAAATACATAAGTTGTATTTTTTTCCTTACACCCTTCATAATAGGATAGGAGGGATAAATTATGGTTGGTAATAGTATTTAGAATATCATGGGACTTTTAAAAGGGACTTCAAAAAATAAAAAGTACCAGACAAAAATAGGAAAAAACGTTCCATATTGAAATTAATAAAAAATCTTAACTTTAACAAAGTATATCCTCAAAGCCCTTGATTGGGCGCCATTCTCATGCAGCTAAATTAAGCGGAAGGATACAAAAACACGATCGATTTCTTTATGATTCACGGTGAGATTAATTGGGAGCCAAATCATGTCATAATTTACACTTTAACAATTACAAATTTTAGCGCCCTATAGGCAGAAGGTTAAAACCACCACTTTTTCATCATAAAATACGGGACTATACCAATAAATTTTTGTTAAACAAAAATCAAGGCATATCTTAAAAAGATCCGACCAAAATGGGTTAACTGATCTATTTAGAGTTACACGTTTTCATAAAGCATGATGCAAAAAATAAAACGTTACAGATCATGGGTTCAATCCTTGGCGGCTGCGATCTGTTAATAATTTTAACATATGAGGCATTCCACACCAAATATCCCGCTACAGAAAAACATGTGTCCCGTAAATTTCTGAATAGGCTGTTTGGATAGCCCTATATGAAACTAAGAAAATTGCGTTTTTGGTTTTTCTAATTTTCAAAAACTGGGCTTAGAAGGCGTGGTCAAATATTGGAAAAATGGTCAAATTTGTGGCGAGTTGCCTTGACTAATTATTTATCACATTAAAACGGAATGCACCACAATCTCAAAAACTAACATTCTTATATAGTTTTGTATGGGCTATCGGATAAAATTTTTTTCTTTGGAAAATTTTCAGAACCCGTTCTGAAATTTGCAATTTTTTAAAAAAGTCAATTTATCAAAAATCTGGCCACTTTTTTTTCTTTTTTTAAAATTTTTTTATAAAGTTCAGATGTTTGTCCATCCACACAAAAAGATTCAGAAAAACATTTTTCTTTTTTTTCGAGAAAATCGCATTTGCCACAGTTTATAGCACTATTATGTAGCACTGAGTAGCGCTATTAAACTGCAGTGAAATCATATGTCTCTTCAGCGCTGATGGAAGCATTCTTTCGTTATAATGTTATAAGCATAAAAAATGTTCCCGCTCCTTAGATTATATATGGTATGCTTAAAAAAGAAGCTTTGATGCCAAAATTTCGATTTATTTTGGTTGGGTAGTTAAGTCGTGTTCCAGTTAAAGCATTAACAACATAAATTTTGTTTTATTTGGAACTTTAAAAATGTTTATCTTCTGGCCCCCGTTTGGGCGCCAATACTTCCACTAAAAATCAAGTTATATTTGGAACTATAACATTTTATATTTTCAGGGCCCCCAATTGGGAGCCAAATAACATCATAAATTAAACTTTACCATCCTTCATCTTTGCGCCCCATATAGGACGCCAACACCACATTAGTATGTCTTCCTATTACCTTTAACAGGTAACCCTCAATTAACGCGTTATCATTTTTACACATTTTCAGTTAAACGGGGTTAAACAACAGCCAGTTCTACACCATTTTAAATTGAAATTGAGAAATTCCAAACTCATATTGAGAAATAACAAATTGAAATTGAGAAATGCAAGTTGATATTGAGAAAAAACAAATTGATATTGAGAAATAAGAATTGATATTGAGAATACACAAATTGATATTAAGAAATGAAAATTGATATTGAGAAACACAAATTGATATTGAGAAATTTCAAATTGATATTGAGAAAGGAAAATTTATATTGAGAAAATACAAATTGATATTGTGATATAATAAATTGATATAGAGAAAACAAAATTGATATTGGGAAAAGACAAATTGATATTGAGAAATAACAAATTGAAATTAAGAAAATACCACATTGATATTGAGAAAAGAAAAATTGATATTGAGAAAATACAAATTGATATTGAGAAATTAAAAAATAATATTGAGAAAATACAAGTTGATATTGAGAATATACAAATTGATAATGAGTAAAGGCAAATCCACTTTGTAAGTAAAAAATTTAAAATTTACAATGATCAAAACGGCACTGAATATTTTATTAAACGTGAAAATATTTTTTTTTTTATAAAAATTACTCAAAAACACCATTGAACATTGAACAATTGCTGCATTTGTCAGCTAACCATGAATATGTAGTCTTTCTCAATATCAATCTTCTTTTTTTTAATATTAATTAATTTTTCTTGTCTTAATATTCTTCTTCTCAATATCAATTTGTATTTTCTCAATATTATTTTTTATTTTCTCAATAACAATTTGTATTTTCTGAATATCAATTTTTCTTTTCTCAATATCAATTTGTATTTTCTTAATTTAAACTTTTTATTTCTCAATATCAATTTGTCTTTTCCCAATATCAATTTTGTTTTCTCAATATCAATTTGTCTTTTCCCAATATCAATTTGTATTTTGTCAATATGAAATTTCATTTCTCAATATCAATTTGTATTTTCTCAATATCAATTTGTGTTTCTCAATATCAATTTTTATTTCTTAATATCAATTTGTGTATTCTCAATATCAATTTTCATTTCTCAATATCAATTTATTTTTTCTCAATATCAACTTGCATTTCTCAATATCAATTTGCTTTTTCTCAATATCAGTTTTCAATTCTCAATATCAATTTGTATTTTCTCAATATCAACTTAAAATGGTGTAGTCTCAAAACATAATTTAATATTTCTGCTAAGCCTCTTTTAAAGTAAATTCTATTTATTAATGTCCCATTCATTTGCATTTTTACAGGGTTACCTGTATACTTCATTATAAATGTAGGGTATATAAGTTAACAATGTTTGGAATTAAGTCAAAGTTGTATTTGTAACTTGATATTGGTAAAACACCATTAAGGAATAGAAGTAACATATAAATGAAAAACTTCCGCTATAACACTTGTAAGCCAATTAATATACACAAAGTATTACATTTCAATTGGTAATATATTTTTAATCCAATTACTTGAAAAAACAAAATATAAAATGAAATTTTTTTGAACTTAATGCAACAACAAGCAAGGAATTTAACTTGCCCTACTGGCATAAAGTAAGAGAAAATGGCAAAAAAGTTAACAAGAAAATGTATAAACCAAAAGGGGACTTTTAAAAGGTACTTTTTTATAACAGATTCTTTTTTATTAAAGGTACTTTTGTTTAATAAGTACTTTTTTATAAAAAGTACTTTTTTATAAAAGTTACTACATATTTTATAAAAGGTACTTTTTCATAAAAGGTGCTTTTTCATAAATGGTACTTTTTTTATAAAGGTACTGTTTTATAATAGGTACTTTTTTATAAAAGGTAATTTTTTATAAAAGGTACTTTTTATAAAAGGACTTTTTTATAAAAGGTACTTTTTTTTAAAAAGGTACTTTTTTATAAAAGGCACTGTTTTTAAAAAGGTACTTTTTTATAAAAGGTGCTTTTTTATAAAAGGTGCTTTTTTATAAAAGGCACTTTTTTTAAAATATACTTTTTTATAAAAGGTGCTTTTTTATAAAAGGTACTTTTTTATAAAAGGTACTTTTTTAAAAAAGGTACTTTTTTATAAAAGGTACTTTTTTCTTAAAGGTACTTTTTTATAAAATGTACTTTTTTATAAAAGGTAGTTTTTATAAATGGTACTTTTTTTATAAAAGTTACTTTTATATAAAAGATTCGTTTGTATAAATAGTACTTTTTTATAAAAGGTACTTTTGTATAAAAGGTGAATGGCAACAATATATTGGAAATATTTATTGCACATTAATATTAAAGTTTGTGTAACTTTGTCCCCATTATTCACTTTATCCATTTAGTACCTAAGTATAATCTATATTTCATAACCTGTCTTTAATTTTTTTCTGATACCAAATATTGTTTAAAGTCATCTTCGATTTTTTTTTCGACTTACCGACTTATAACTTACGAAATCATTGACTTAATATTATTGTGTAAAAAAAAACAGGAATAGAAATCTTAAGAAAATTACAAAAAAATATTAAGGTAATACAATACCTTTAGTGACCTTTTTCTTTGACAAACGAAATATTCAATATTTTTTTAAAGAGAAACGAAAAAAAAGAAATTGTAAAAAGAAAACACCTGTCACAAACATCAAAATGAGCAAAAATGTATTTATATACTTAACGAAATTTTGATGGCTGCTTGAACAATTTACAAAAATAAAGAAGACAAACGAACGAAAAAGCTATTATAGGGGATAAATAACGAATTAAAAAAGCGCTACAATGAGTTTTAAAGTGAAAATACAAGGGTTAATCAATTTATACAGAAATAATTTTCAAACATTTTCCTTTGATTTGGATTTATCGATTCAGGTTTAATGTAGTTTCTCGCTGCGATTTTATGGTACTTTTTATAAAAGCTACTTTTTTATATAAGGTGCTTTTTTATAAAAGGTAATTTTTTATAAAAGGTACCGTTTTATAAAAGGTACCGTTTTATAAAAGGTAATTTTTTAGAAAAGGTACTTTTTTATAAAAGGTTCTTTTTTATAAAAGGTTATTTTTTATAAAAGGTACTTTTTTATAAAAGGTACTTTTTTATAAAAGGTACTTTTTTATTAAAGGTACTTTTTTATAAAATGTACTTTTTTATAAAAGGTACTTTTTTATAAAAGGTACTTTTTTATAAAAGGTACTTTTTTATAAAAGGTACTTTTTTATAAAAGGTACTTTTTTATAAAAGGTACTTTTTTATAAAAGGTACTTTTTTATAAAAGGTACTTTTTTATAAAAGGTACTTTTTTATAAAAGGTACTTTTTTATAAAAGGTACTTTTTTATAAAAGGTACTTTTTTATAAAAGGTACTTTTTTATAAAAGGTACTTTTTTATAAAAGGTACTTTTTTATTAAAGGTACTTTTTTATAAAATGTACTTTTTTATAAAAGGTACTTTTTTATAAAAGGTACTTTTTTATGAAAGGTACTTTTTTATAAAAGGTACTTTTTTATAAAATGTACTTTTTTATAAAAGGTTCTTTTTTATAAAAGGTACTTTCTTATAAAAGGTACTTTTTTATAAAAAGTACTTTTTTATAAAATGTACTTTTTTGGGAAATCTTAGCTGTATTCTGAAAAAATACCAAAATTTGACCAAATTTACAAAATCTGTCTGGTTTTTCCTACAGCACCATTTTGAGGACAAGAATAGAAATTTTCTCCTACTTCTGGCAAGTCGAATTTTACTTATTTGGAAATTTAAGTAAATCATATCTCAAAAACTTAACATAATTTCTAAAAACTTTTGGCAGCACTAAATTATGTTTATTATCACTTCCATTAGTATAAAATTGAACTGACTTTTCAATATTTTTCTACAAATTTTACTGACTTTTCACTTTTACAAGCAACTTTTCTCTCTCCCCCCATTATTATGGATTGCTATTCCTTATAATCTTTCTTAAATCCTTTCACCTCCTAGGGCTTAAACTTACAATTCCACCTTATTTCTTACTACATACAATACAACTTAAATATTTATTTTCTGCTACTTTTATTTATTATGTATACTTACAATACAATAAACATTTATTTATATTAATAGCATAATATATGATTAAAAACAACATGACTTTATATGTTTAACTGCAGAAAATTGTATGTATATTAAGGGTGGGATAGTGTTGTGTGAGATTTTAAGTAGCAATATTTGGAAGCGCTAGAACCGCTCATTTTGTGAGGTTGGTAAAAAAAGTGTATGAGCCAAAAAATGGGGGAGGTCGGATAGGATCTAGGGGTCGCTCATCGGGGTCAAAGTTGGGTGTAGAGGGGAAAAAATCCACAAAAAGCCCCACAACTCCCCTGGTTTTGCTCCTAGAGGGGTCAAATGTGAGACCGGCCCCCACTATTTTTTCCCCCTGAACACTTTTGCCAAACATTTCTAAGCCCTATCTCCAATCCCTAAGGGGGGTCCCATACAAAGGTTCAATTTTTAAAAAATCTTTCTTCTACCGCTCTAGCTGTCCTAAAAGTCACCCTAGAGGAATCAAATGTATGACCTACCCCCAATATTTTTTCAACCCCAACATTTTCGTAGAACATACCTACCCCCTATCTTCAATCCTTAGGGTGGTCCCCATACATTTTTTTTTATTTTTTCTTAAATTGTCATATTAAATCAACTCCTACCGGTCCAATGGTGCCTCCTAGAGGGGTCATTATCAAGACCAACCCCTATTAATTTTTAGCCCCAACACTTCTTCTGAACATACCAATTCCATATCTCCAATTCCTAAGGGGTCTCCCACACAAAACGACATTTTTGTAAATCTTGCTCCCACCGCTCTAACTATCGCAGGGGTGACCCTAGAGAAGTTAAATGTGTGACCGACCCCCAATATTTTTTCAGCCCCAACATTTTCCCCAAACAAACCTACCCACTATTTTTAAGCCTTAAGGGTGTCCCCACACAATTTTTTTTTTTTTAATTTTTTTTTATAAAATTTGCGCCTACCGCTCCCACTGTGCCTTTTAGGAACGGGAAATGAAGACTAATCCCCATTAATTTTTGCCCCCTACATTTTTTCTGAACATACCTACGCCGTATTTCCACTTTGTAGGGATGCTCCCCTGGGGAAAACTAAGTGTTTGAAACCAAATTCGGCAAAACGTCTGGACCAGGAGTGCTAATGTTTGCGCGTTTTAAAGAGCAGTGGGAAAATATAAAAGACAAACCGTACAGTCTTGGCATATAAGATGAGGAAGTGGCAGGCAACATACCAGCTCAAGTCCAAACTGCCATCAAGTTGTTTTGTTGGGCTCAAATAAAAGAAAAGCAACCCAGAGACGACTACAAGGAGTTTCTTGAAATTGTTTTATTATACCTTGGCGAAAATATTCCTGATAAGCATTTTAGCCCACCAGGACCCATCAGTCATGCTCGATGGATGGCAAAAGGCATATATTGCCTAAAAATGTTTTTGTTCCGAAAATATATCGGTTTGGCCAAAAAAGAATTAAATGCACTTCTTGATGTGACCGTTTTCATCATAACAATTTACGTAAAAGCTTGGTTTAGAGCTACCAAAGCAATAGAAGCTCCAAATAATGATTTAAATTTTTTGAAAGCGATTGCCAATTATGCTTCAATTGATAAGATTCTGTCGCAACGATTGGTAATGAGATTTTGTGGACATCTCTGGTATCTCAGTGGCGAAGCTGTTGCTCTCGCACTATCTGATCCGAATATCTCTTGTGAAATAAAACGAAAAATGTCGAATGCAATTCGTATATTTGAAGAAGAGAAAGAGGAATTGGAGGAAGAGTTATCTGACGATGAGATGGACGAATCGTCTAACGAAGACAGCGAGGAAGAAGAAGACGATGATATCGGGGAAGAAGATGCCTCAGAGGATAGCGGCGACAGTGGCAACAAGGATTGTAATCCTCCAGTACATGTTGTTGGATTCGAAGGTGTGAAAAGAATTAACATGGCATCGAAACAAGTGAATCAAGAACTCATGAAAACTGATTTAAGCCACTACGTCACACCTGAGACTCCAAAATTTTTTGCACGCTTCGGAATAACAACAAATTTCATTGCTTCCGATCCAAATACTTGGGAAAATCGTCAGGACTACCAGCGAGAGCTGCAAATATTACGTAAATTACATGTTGTCAACGACGCTGCCGAAAGAGGCGTAAAATTAATAGAAGACTATAACAACGTGTTGTGCCGTAACGAGGAGGAAAAAATAGTTTTGCTTCAGGTCGTGGCCGAAAATCGGATACAATATCCATCACACGATTAAAATAAATTAATTTGATTTATAGTTATATTATTTATCATTTTTTATTATTTTCAAGTTAAAAAAAATATTTTTTTACGGTTAACAAAAGTTACTATTAAATTGCAAATTAAAGACCTCGGATTTCTCGATAAAATAAATAAAAAAATTGTGGGGTAACACCTTGAAAATAGAGGGTAGGTATGTTTGAAGAAAATGTTTTGGCTAAAAAAATATATGGGCAGGTCATACATTTGACTTCTCTACATACATTACTAATTTAGTTTTCCCCAGGATTTAGTGCACCCCTACAAAGTGGAAATACGGCGTAGGTATGTTCAGAAAAAATGTAGGGGGAAAAAATTAATGGGGGTCAGTCTGCATTTCCCGTTCCTAAAAGGCACAGTGGGAGCGGTAGGCGCAAATTTTATAAAAAAAAATTTAAAAAAAAAAAATTGTGTGGGGACACCCTTAAGGCTTAAAAATAGAGGGTAGGTTTGTTTGGGGAAAATGTTGGGGCTGAAAAAATATTGGGGGTCGGTCACACATTTAACTTCTCTAGGGTCACCCCTGCGATAGTTAGAGCGGTGGGAGCAAGATTTACAAAAATGTCGTTTTGTGTGGGAGACCCCTTAGGAATTGGAGATATGGAATTGGTATGTTCAGAAGAAGTGTTGTGGGTTAAAAATTAATGGGGGTTGGTCTTGATAATGACCCCTCTAGGAGGCACCATTGGACCGGTAGGAGCTGATTTAATATGACAATTTAAGAAAATATAAAAAAAAAATGTATGGGGGCCACCCTAAGGATTGAAGATAGGGGGTAGGTATGTTCTAAGAAAATGTTGGGGTTGAAAAAATATTAGGGGTCGGTCATACATTTGATTCCTCTAGGGTGACTTCTAGGACAGCTAGAGCGGTAGGAGCAAGATTTTTTTAAAAATTTAACCTTTGTATGGGACCCCCCTTAGGGATTGGAGATAGGTCTTAGGTATGTTTGGCAAAAGTGTTCAGGGGGAAAAAATAATGGGGGCCGGTCTCACATTTGACCCCTCTAGGAGCAAAACCAGGGGAGTTTTGGGCCTTTTTGTGGATTTTTTCCCCTCTACGCCCAACTTTGACCCCGATGAGCGACCCCTAGATCCTATCCGATCTGCCCCATTTTTTGGTCCATGCATTTTTTTTACGAACCTCACAAAATAAGCGGTTCTAGCGTGTCGAAATCGAAAACTCGTGCACTATCCCACCCCTAATGTATATATCCTTTTTTATTTACAATTTATATAGATTTTATGTTGATTAGTCGAACAACATCTATAAAGATTAATATAAACTACTAACAGTGTGGCAAAAGCTGGAAAAGGGGAAGTTTGGTAAAGCTTTTAAAGGTATTAAAGTTTAATTATAATCTAGTTAAGCTTAAATATAAGCTTGTAAAGCTTGAAAAAAAATTTTTTTCTTACAAAATTTGTTAAAAAGCTAGAATCAAAAATAGTTTATAGATGAAAATTCAAATTTTTCTTGTCACGGTCACCAATATTTTGGTTTGACTATTTTGTTTGCAATTTAGATTGTTTCAGACTTTAAAGCCCTTTAGTGTATAAAGCTTTTGCTCACAATCAGATTACAAAGTGGCGATCGTAACACGACTAAAACTTGCTGTTAGAGTTGCCAGATCTTTAAAAGAATTTTGAAGTTTTCTTTCCAGAATTCGTTTGTCTCAACAAAAAAGCTTTCCATTCCACTGTCTTTATGTCAAACATATTTGTATATGTATTTGTATATACATTTGTATATATGTTGATAGTGTTGCTTAAATGCGCATAAATGTCACTTGTCACAGTATGTGGTGGGCGTTTATTGGCAACAAAGTTTTAGGGTGTACACTTTAAGTTATATTCCACTATACTAAATACGTACACAAAGTGTTATTCGCTTTGAAAAAAAAAAAAAAATAAACATTTTGATTTTATTTTTTCCTTTCTTCATTTCATCCTTTTCCTCCTTATTTATATATTTGATTTTTTTTTTTTATTTGTGAGATTTAATAAATGTTAGTATTGCAGTTAAATTAAGTGGAAATAGTAAATGTATTGCTTATTGATTTCCATGATACTGATATAGAAAATAAATACGAAAAAAGAGCAAAATTCAAGTATAAAATATTGAAAAAAAAGACGGAAATCATTTGCTTTTAAAAGCAAAGAAATAATGAGAAAAAAGGGAATTTTGTAACTTGAAAGAAATTGAAGCAAAAATTGATTTAAGTAAAGTAAATGATGGGAAAAATTTTTAAAAACATGAAAAGGCAGAAAATGAGGATATCCTTAAAGCAAAATGAAATTTCCAAATGAAATTTTTTTTAGTTAATGATAACTGTGAAAAATTTAAAGTTATCGGTACATCGATAACTATAGAATTTTTTTATGGAAAATTTTATGTTTTCGATAGCGGGAAAATTTTCTAACCCCGTGTAAAAAAATAATTATATCAAATCATATCTCCTTTGATAAAAACATATATGGACTATATATAAATAGATGCAATCAGATCTACTCCATATATATTCATATCTGCTTCAGATATGTTTTGATCCGTAAATTGAGTCTATCTGACAATTTAACATATCTGAAAATGTCTGATCATATATATGGAGTAGAACTGATTATATCCATTTAGATATGATCCATATATGTTTTAACAAAGGAGATATGTTTTGATGTAATTATTTTTTTACACGGGACGTTCCAAATATTTTTTTGATATCGATAAGTATAGAATTTAATATAGAAAGTTTTTTGTTATCGATTACTAGAATTTTTTTGGAAAATTTTTTGTTATCAATAAATACAGAATTTTCGATATACAGTTTCTTATAATCGGTAATTATAGAAAACTAGTTCATTTTCTGTAGAAAAATTTTTGTTACCGATTCTTTAGAACATTTTTTGTTATCGATAACTACCGAATTTTTTATAGAAATTTTTTGTTGTCGATAAATTTAGAAAGTTTTTTGTTAATGAAAACTTTAAAATTTTCTAAAGAAAATTTGATGTTATCGATAATTATAGAAATTTCTATAAAAAAATTTTTGTTATCGATAACTTAAGAATTTTCTATAGAAAATTTGTTGTCATTGATAACTATAGAATTTTCTATAGAAAATGTTTTGTTATCGATAACTATTGAATTTTCTATAGAAAATGTTTTGTTATCGATAACCATAGAATTTCCTATAGAAAATTGTTTGCTATCGATAACTATAAATTTTTCTACAGACAATTTTTTGTTATCGATACCTATAAAACTTTCTATATATAGAAAATTATTTGTTAACAAATTTTCTACTGAAATTTTTTTGGTATCGATAACTATAAAATTTTCTATAATTTTTTTTTCGTTATCGATAACTATAGAATTTTCAGCAGACAATTTTTTGTTATCGATAGCTATAGAATTTTCTATAGAAAATTGTTTGGAATCGATAACTATCGAATTTTCTACAGACAGTTTTTTGTTATTGATAACTAGAATTTTCTATAGAAAATTTTTTGTTATCGATAACTATAGACTTTTCTGTATAAAATTTTTTGTTAATGATAACTTTAAAATTTTCTAAAGAAAATTTGTTGTTATCGATAATTATAGAATTTTCTATAAACAAATTTTTGCTATCGATAATTTTAGAATTTTCTATAGAAAATTTGTTGTCATTGATAACTATAGAATTTTCTATAGCAAATGTTTTGTTATCGATAACTATAGAATTTTCAGCAGACAATTTTTTGTTATCGATAACTATAGAATTTTCTATAGAAAATTTTTTGTTATCGATAACTATAGAATTTTCTATAGAAAATTTTTTGTTATCGATAACTAGAGAATTTTCTATTAAAAATTTTTTGTTATCGATAACTATAGAATTTTCTATAGAAAATTTTTTGTTATCGATAACAAGAATTTGCTATAGAAATTTTTTTTATCGATAACTATAAAATTTTCTATTAAAAATTTTTTGTTATCGATAACTATAGAATTTTCTATAGAAAATTTTTTGTTATCGACAACTAAAGATTTTTCTACAGACACTTTTTGATATCGATAACTATGGAATTTTCTATAGAAAATTTTTTGTTATCGATTACTATAGAATTTTCTATAAAAATTTTTTTGTTATCGATAACTTTAGAATTTTCTATCGAAAATTTTTTGTTATCGATAACTATAGAATTTTTTGTATAAAATTTTTTGTTATCGATAACTGTAGAGCTTTCTAAATAAATTTTTTTGCTATCGATAACTATAGAATTTTCTATAGAATATTTTTTGTTATCGATAACTATAAAAATTTTCTATAGAAAATTTTGATGTTATTAGATATGTTATTTAGATATGTCGATAGCCCTAGAAATTTTGTAAAATGTTTTAATGTTTTATGTAAAATGTTTTAAATAAGTATTTTTGTTGGTTATTGACAATCGTTACTTACTAACATAGTACAATTTCTTCGTCTTTCTAATTCACATTGTGGATAGAGTCGAATATGTATTAATGTTTTAGTTTGTGCACAAACGATTTGTCATTAGACTCGTTTGCTACTTTGTAGTATATCGTTTCTATTTTTGCTAAATAATCTTGACAATGGAATCTTGACAAATTCCGAACCACGTGTCGATTAAGTCTTGCAAAAATGACCAACATAAATAAATTTAAAACAAAAAATAATTTTCTTGAAAATTATACTATGAGAATATCATGGTTTTAATTAGTAAAGAAAATAATGACCTCGAGCCAGAATAAACATCCTCACAAAATATAATATTTTAAAGGTCGAATAAAACAATTTTTATTTATTAATAAAAATTAATCAGAATTTGAACATAATGGTTATCACGCCATAGTGATGAGTAGCCCTAATAATGGTATAATTTCATTCACAACAACAAAAAACATATTGTTGTAGTCCAATGGACTATCGTATGTAAAATGTTTTAAATATTTTTGTTGGTTATTGACAATCGTTACTTACTAACATAGTACAATTTCTTCGTCTTTCTAATTCACATTGTGGATAGAGTCGAATATGTATTAATGTTTTAGTTTGTGCACAAACGATTTGTCATTAGACTCGTTTGCTACTTTGTAGTATATCGTTTCTATTTTTGCTAAATAATCTTGACAATGGAATCCTGACAAATTCCGAAACACGTGTCGATTAAGTCTTGCAAAAATGACCAACATAAATAAATTTAAAACAAAAAATAATTTTCTTGAAAATTATACTATGAGAATATCATGGTTTTAATTAGTAAAGAAAATAATGACCTCGAGCCAGAATAAACATCCTCACAAAAATAACCTAGAAATTTTCTATAGAAAATTTTGATGTTATCGATAGCTTCAGAATTTTTCTATAAAAAATATTGATGATATCGATGAATATAGAAATTCTCTATAGAAAATTTTCTATTACCGATAACTACAGAAATTTTCTATCGAAAATTTTGATGTTATTGATATATCGATAACTATAGAAATTTCCTATACAAAATTTTGATGTTATCGATGTATCGATAACTATAGAAATATTTTATAGAAATTTTCTATATCGATAACTATTGAAATTTTCTATAAAAAATGTTTATGATATCGATATATCGATAACTTTAGACATTTTCTATAGAAAATTCATATAGAAAATTTGAAAATTTTGATTTTATCGATATATCGATAAATAACTAAATTATATATAGAAATTTTCTTTAGGAAATTTTCATGTTATCGATAACTATAGAAATTTTCTATAGAATATTTTTATATTATCGATAACTATTTTTATGTTATCGATAACTTTTTTCGAAAACTATCGAATTTTCTATAGAAAATTTTTGGTTATAGATAGATAAAAAATTTTCTATTGAAAAATTTTTGTCGATAACTATAGAATTTTATAAATTTTTTTTTGTTATCGATAACTAGAATTAAAAAAAAAATGCTAGGGATAACTATAAAATTTCCTATGGGATTTTCGTAAAAAATTTTTTGTTATCGATAACTAAAGACAATTTTTATAGAATATTTTCTGAAAAAAAATTTTATTCTATCGATAACTATTAAAATTTTCTATTGAACAATTTTCTATTGAAAAATTTTCTATAGAAAATATTGATGTTATCGATATATCGATAACTTTAAAAATTTCCTATCGAAAATTTCTCTAAATCAGGATTAGGATCGCCATTTTTTTAATTTGCATAACGCTTCCTTAAATTTAGATAAACTACAAATTAATGTATCATTTCCCGTTAAACACCTATAAAATTAATTACAATTATTTTCCCATCCCTTTCAACGCCAAACATATTAAATATTTTACATTACCATTAATATCACCTCAATTCACAAGTTTTTAATAACCCCCCCCCCCCCCCCCAAAACACATCCTTTCAATTACTCATTTAGAAGCGTGTTTAAAAGGAACTTTATAAACCCCTTTTCAAAAAACCAAACATATTTAAATAACTATTAATTTATATATTCCACAAAGAAGTTTAAATACTCATCTTGACTTGGGACACACGTCTGTCTAATGAATTTCCAAAGAAAAACACACACCAAACAAATAAGAAGAAGGGTGCGTTTTTGTATGTGATACTTACGCACTTTTAGAAGAATTTACATAAATTAACACCATTTTTAATATGATGTATCGCATTAACCCAAAACGGAATACAATCAAGTTATTCGCATTCAGGTTCTAAAACTACTAAACAATTACAATTATCATAAATTAAGAAACAAAATAAAATTTATATCCTTAAAGTGACAAACGTTACGGATTTTGCGAGCACACAGGAACAAAAAAAAAAAAGAAACAGTTTACTTATATTTTTTCAGTATTATCATTCATGAAAGAGATGTGGTTTAAAAGCTAAACTTATGAATTTATTGTCTAATTCAAAAAAGGTGAAAGGTTAACTTTATGGTACAATATAAGAATTTACACACATAGCCATAGATATAAATGAATGTGTATATAAATTCCCATATACATGTATACAACAAAAACTGACACTTGATGTAGACTTTTGAAAAAGGTAGAAATACACCTGAAGAAATTTAAGAGAAAGCTTTTGAATTAAAAAAAAAAAATTGAAGACTCTAAGCTGAATTGTTTTTTAAGCTTTTCTTTTTAAGTTTGACTTCACAGATCGAAGATTTGAAAAAAAAAAGCTTTAAGCTTTTTTTTTTAGTTTTTTGTCTTCACAAGGATTTTTTAACAAAAAGCTGCGCAAAGCCACAAAGCCTATCAAAAATGATAATATCATACTTTTGGAAAAATCTGAAATAAAAAAGCTTTGAGCTTTTTTTCGCATTTTATTCTCCATATACAATGTTCTTAAAATATTGAAATCATGCAGCTCTAAAACTATTAATCTAGAATTTTTGATCATGAGCTTTCTTTTACTTAACAGCTTTTTGAATAAAACATTGTTTAAAGCTGTAATTTTGTGCTTTTTGTATTCGAAAAATTTTACACTTTTTCTTTTCCCCGAAATCTTTAAAATTATTTAATTTAAAACACTTCTAAGCTATAAAGCTTTTAAGAAATCGTTATAAAAAGCTTTTGAATCTGCAAAAGTAGAATGTTTTCATTTGTTATTTTAAAAGCCTTCATAATATTTTTATTATTTTCATTCAAAAATTTTCTTATAAAATAAAAACCCCTGATTTTAATTAAATCATTTGGAAAATTTTCTATAATTTTCTTTAGAGTGTTTCATTCGGTATTATCTTTAGAGATATTGTCAACACAATACACAAAGTATTTTGTTTAAAAAAAAATTTGTTTTTATATATATTATGCGGTATGTACGAGTACGTATGTATGTCTAGTATGTACTTTTTCTTTTGTATATTGTATACCTTAAGCTATCCCATTAGGGATATGATGATAATATGATATGCTCAAGTTCAAATTGTTCTTTATCCTCGTCCTTTGCTTCTTATTTGATTTGGTTGAGAGATAGAGCTGGGGGCAAGGGGTTGGGGTGGTTGGATAACAAAGTTAGAAAGAATAAGAATGTTAGTTGAATCAAAACAAAAAAGAGCACAATAAACAAATTTGTTTTTTATTTTTTTTATGTGTTAGATACTTTAATTCATTAGGAGGATGTTTATTTGAGGGAGATTTAGAGGAAATTAGAGATTTTTGAGCTTTAATCTTTTTTACTCTGTTAATTTTAAACAAGAAGTTTGTGTTAACAGGTTGACACTTTAAAATGCATTAAACGAAAGCTTATTGTGTCGAAAAGCTTTAAAATTATTGCAAAAAGTTTTACGTGAAATAAAAAAATAAATAAAAGTCAAATCTTTAAATTAGAACTATTAAAATTGAAATCAGATATAAGTCTTTTAAGAGCTTTGAGCTTTTGCAGATATTCTTCCATAAATTAAGTTTTAGTTTAGCTAAAAAACTAGTTTAGATTTTAATGATTGCATAAAGCTTTATATAAAATTGAATGAATAAAGCTTTAAATAATACTTTTAATTTTTTTTTGAATTGAAACATTTTGATGTCATTGCTTAAAGCGTTACAAAAAAAAATAAATAAAATTAAAAAAAGCTTTTAGTTTAAACAAAAGCTTTGATTTTTTTAAATTGTGCCTTTATATGATGCTGTTTTAAAAAATATATTTTTACAGCTTGATAACTAGTTTCTTCAGAATACTTTAAATATGAGCTTTGTTATACTACAAAGCTTTTAATAAAATTATGTATTGCAAAAAGCTTTTATAATTCTCTAGTTATCGATAGAAAAATTTTTATTGTAGAAAATTCTATATTTACCGATAACAAAAAATGTTCTATAGAAAATTCAATAGGAGGATATTTATTTGGGGGTAGTAAAGCAAATTGGAAATTTATGAGCTTTCGACTGCTTTATTTGTGTGTTTTTTTTTTAATAAAAAGTTAGTATTACCAAGTTTAAAACTTTAACATGCATTACACTTAAGCTCATTATACCGCAAAGCTTTCAAGTTATTGCAAAACCATTTATTTAAAATTTAAAAATAAATAAAACTGAAATTATAACTATTTATTACAATTTTAATCAGAAATTTGTTTTGTAAAAGCTTTGAGATTTTTTTTAAATTTTCTTTTTTTAATAAAGTTTTCTTTTTGCTAAAAAATTATTTAGGATTTAAATCATTGCAAAAATTAAAAGAAAATTAATTAAAATTAAAAGAATAATTCAACTCAAAGCTTCAAATAAAAGCTGTGAGTTATATTTAGAATTTTGTTCAAAAGTGAAGTTTTGCATGTCATTATAAAATAAAAATAAAAAAAAAGATTTTAGTTTAAAAAAGCTTTAATTTTTTTTTAAATTTTATCTTCATATATAAGCTCTGCTAAACTACAAAGCTTGTAAAATTTTGATTTTATCAATAACTATAGAAATTTTCTATAAAACATTTTGATGTTATCGCTATATCGATAAAATAGACATTTTCTATAGAAAATGTTGATGTTATCGATAACCGCAGAAATTGTCTATAGAAAATGTTGATGTTGATCGATACACCGGTAACAATAGAAACTTTCTACATGAAATAATGATGTTATCGATATATCGATAACTATATAGATTTTCTATATAAAATTTTTATGTTATTGATAAATCGATTTAGAAATTTTCTATAGGGAATTTTGATGTTTTCGATAACTATAAAATATTTTGATGTAAATTAAGTCTTAACTTTGATTAAAAACTAGCTAAAGGCCTATTCACACCTAAGATAAAATGTCGTTCGAACTAGATTTCACCTCAGGTGTGAATTGGGTATAAGACTTTATTCATTGAAAAAAGCTTTATGTAAAATTGACAGAATTTTAAAACTTTAAGCTTTAAACATAAGATCTGAGTTTTATTTAGAATTGTGTCTTAATGTGAAGTTTTTGATGTCATTGCTAAAAGCTTTATGTAAAATAAATATAAATAAAATATAAAAAGCTTCAATTTTTTTTTTACTTTGAGCCAACGCTCAGGGGATGCCCCCTACTAATGCAATGCATTGTGTTGGTATTAGGAAAATAGGTTATGAGGAGAAGGAAAGAGGGAGTAGTGTTTGTGGACATTTAATTTGAATTTTTCTAAATTATAGCCGACTGGAAAGACTTCTGCCGGGAGTTTATTCCACATACGGCTGGTTCGACCGAGAAACGAATTTTCTCTGTAATGCATTGTGCGAGACATTGGACAGTCAACAACGAACGGATGTGATCTGCTGGAAAGGCGAGTACTACGGCCATGCACCCGCGTCACTGGGATGAGTTCTCCCATTTCTGCTGAACACTTACCGTGGTAATATCGATAGAACAATGACGCACAACCCACATTCCGACGATGCTCCAAAGAGTCAATAGAGTTGGATACCCTACTGTCATTGATTAGCTTCAACGCACTCCTTTGCACCCGATCCAGAAGCTTCAAGATAGTCCATGAAGCACCTGCCCAGATATGGGAGTTGTATTCCATTTTCGGCGGTATAAATAGTGAGGAGATCAGATGGAGTGAAGTAATTCTTGCACCGTTTTAAGAAACCAAGGCACTTGAATGCTTCTTTCGACACTTGAAAAACATGTTTGTTCCAACGAACATCACATTGGATTTTCATGCTTAGAACATCAAGAGTTTCTGATTCCTCAATAGCTACACCACCCATGGATACAGATGACGCTGATTCCACAAGTCGCATGTGGGTCAACATACAACATTGGGTCTTACGAGCATTAAAATGGACCCTATTCGCAACACCCCACTCGGAGATTGTCGTGAGGTCATGATTGAGTGTGTCATTCATGTTCCGCCTCATAGCTTCAACCTCAGTAAGGTTTGGTCTATGATTAAAGGAAAATGAATGACAAATGTTGCTGTCATCTGCGAAAGAATAGATAGGATTGGAAGTTAGACCCAGGAGGTCGTTAAGAAAAATAAGAAAAAGTGTAGGAGAAAGAACAGAGCCTTGCCTTCTTTCTTCACAATAATATAAGCTTTGCTATACTACAAAGCTTTTAACATAATTTTTGCAAAAGCTTTTGTAAGGATTTAGTTTTTTTTAATTGTTTTAACTGTATATTCGAGTTTCTTCTATAAATGAAGTTTTTTTTTTTTAATCTAGCCTAGATTTTAATAATTGAAAAAACTTTATGTAAAATTGAATGAATAATAAATTTCAAAACTTTTAATAATAGTTTTGATTTTTTTTAGAATTGTGTCTTAATAAGAAGTTTTTGATATGATTGCGTTACGTAAAAAAATGCTTTGATTTTTTTAATTTTGTCTTTGATTTTTCGAAAAATAAATTTTTAAAGCTTGATAACATGTTTCTTCAGAATACTTTGAATATAAGCATTGCTATACTAAAAAGCTTTTAATAAAATTATTGCAAAAAGCTTTTGTAAAGATTATTTTTTTTTAATTTTTTTTATTGTATTAATTGTAATATTATTAGAATTTTTAAATCGAGTTCAGTTATTGTTATATAAAAAAGCTTTGAGCTTTTTGAATTTTTGACAAAGATTTTTTTAACATTATGTTTTCTTTATAAAGAGAAATTTTTCCAGCTCGAAATTTTTTTCTATAATTGCCTTTTTCTATATGTTAAAAAATAAGTCTATAAATTTTTTTAAATCTTTGGTATAATAATTAACAATTTTTTGTCTTAAAAAGCATGAAATATTTTTAAATTGAAATTAGGATTTTTATAATTTAAGCTTTGAGCATTTTCTTTAGATTTTTGTATAAATATGACGTTTTCTTTGTGGTGCGAAGTTGTTACAGCTTTTTTTAATAATTTTGAGCATGTTCCCAAAGCTTCTAAAATTAGCAAAAGTTTAAAACTAATTAAAATTTTGCATTTTAAAAGCTTTAAGGTTTTTTGTTTTTAAATCTTAATACGTGTAAACTTTTTTTTAGAATTTCTTGACCAAAAGCTCTGCTTAGCAGGTTTTCAAGAAAATTTCTAAAATCCTCCTTATTATAAACTTATAGCAGTCTTAAATATATTGTTATCCTTTCCCTTCGTTTTTTTTTTTTATTTCATAAATATTATTTTTTTGTTAACTGTAAAGTGTCATCCCTTTTTTTCACTCAGTTTTTTTTTTAACTTAAATAAAAATGTGAAAATGAAAAGGTTTTCAAAACAGTTGCTTTATTTTTTTTTCATATTATTCTTTTAAAGGATACATAACAAATTGTTATGGTAACCGTGCTAAAAGGAAAAAAGGGTGATATAGAACCATTGTTTGTGCTATAAGACTATTAATGTATGTCTGTATGGGGAGAAAGGAGTCCCAGCCAGGAATGTCTATATGTAAACACTTTGTTCTTTTTATTTTCTTTGGGTGTATAATACATTTTCAAGCTTTTGTTGAAGAAACAAAACCGAGTTACAGCATAGAAGAACAACAAGAACAAAAAAAGTTGTTTAATTTGCTACTGGCACGCTTGACTGCTGTCAAATTGCTGTCAACAATACCACTAAATACACACAATAAATAAAAAAAGAGATAGACAAAAAAGCAACATAACCAAAATAAAAATAATAATAATAAAAAAGTTTTTTTAATAAAAACAAAACATTTTTTACAGTTACACCTAAATATTGATTATTGAAAGTTTTTTTTTTTTTAAGGAAACTTTGAGATTAAAAAGAAGAAAACAACAATAAATCTTAGATTACAAAAGAAGTTTTCAAAAAACTTTATTAACCGAGTAAAAATTATTTTATGTGTGTAATATATTTTCGATTTTGTTAAACTTGACTCGATTCAAAAATATGTTGCATAGGATGGCCACGTTTGAGTCTCCTATCCTTTGAAAATAAGCTTTATTATGCTACAAACCTTTAAAAAAGTCATTGCACAAAGCTTTCGAAATAAACGAAGACTTTTTTGTTAATTTCTCTGTCCATAAAATTATAAAAAAATTTAAACTGCATTCAAAGATTTTTGTTTATAAAAGTTTAGAGCTTTTTCT